>QXEO01000459.1:0-387809 GCA_007115705.1 Dactylis glomerata | reverse complement strand
GGGGCTTCACCCCTCGCTTCCGGCCGGCACGTCCGCCGGTGGAAGGAGGTCCCTGGTTCAGAGGGGCGGCGTCGATAACCATATCGTCCGGGATAGCTGAGGACGGCATTGCAAACTCGTAAGCAATAGGTGTTTCTGGAAAGGCATACGCAAGTGGCATCGGGTCATAGTACAGCAGGATCTCCTCGTCAGAATCAATCTCACTCCGGTCTTGAGTATAATGCTGGGATGAAGAGCCCTTACCCATGGCAGCTGCAGCACGGGTGCTCCTGGGAAGCTTATCCCAATGATCCGGATCTTCAACATCCGCAATAGTGCGGTCCGCCGCGATCTTGATCCGGGAGTTCTCCATGGCTTGGAAGCTGAATTTCTGTATAAACAGCAAAGTCAAGTATTCAGACAAGGAAATATGCCGGTGGAAGAGGTATGTCGGATCAATATGATATGTGTCGGCAAACAGACATGTGTCGGCTTAAGTATCTATGTGCCGGACATGGACTTTATGTATCGGATAAGATGGTTTACCGTTGGGGCGGGCCTATCCCGGCTGTATGGTTCTAGCCCCCAGGCAAAAGTGGCCTGAGAGGACTTGCAGACATCCTTAATCCGGCGCAGAATGTCGGCCGGAGTCAGCTCGTGTGTGGAGTGCCGGGTGGGGTCCATTGGCCCGCTCATCTGGCAGATCTTGTGCGACCGGCGCTGCAGAGGGGAGACGCGCCGGCTTATATAGCAGGCCACCAGGTCTTGAGGAGTAAGACCGGCATCCAGGAGCTCGCCCTTAACCCGGTGAAGCGCATTCACCGGCATCACCGAGTTCTTCGGGTTGTAGGTCCAGTTCGTCATAGCCAAGGGTGGCTCGTCCACAAATGGCGGTAGGTTGAGCAGATCCTCGTCGGTGGTGTTCTTGACGTAGAAGAAGCTTTTCTGCCACTTCTTGCAAGATTCCAGGAGTTCCACCTTGGGGAAGTCCGAGCCCTTTCGGGACATGATGGTGGCCGCGCCGCAGAGGGTCATGGGGCGGTCCTTCTTTTCCTGGGCCGTCTCCGGCGGGTCGTCCTTGCTCCGGGGCGGCTCTTGGACGACTTGCTTCCGCAGTTGGAAGTACTTCGCCCAGCCTTGAGTAAGGGGCTCTATGCCGGCATAGCCCTCGCAAAAAGCAGCGAAGGCGGAGAGGATCATCATGGCATTGGCCGGGATATGATGAGGTTGTAGGTCGTAGGTGTTGAGGAAGTCCCGGAAGAAGTCCGATGCCGGCAGGCCGAAGCCACGCTCGAAGTGGGCGATGAAGACGACGCGTTCGCCAGGTTCAGGTGCCGGCATAGTTTCTCCTGCTGGTAGCCAGCATGCTACGCCCTCCGGGACTCTCCTGGTGGAGGTGACCCAGGATATGTCGGCCGGAGTAACCTCCGACCCCTCCCAGCCGGAGCGTCCTTGGGCTCGGGCCGAGGTATCTTCCTCAGAGGCCGAGGTGCCCGTCATGCTTGAAGATGCCATCTTAGTGGCCGGGACAAGGCGTGAGAGCCGGAGTCCCGTGATGATATTCCTATCAAGGCCGGAGAAAAGAGGGAGGTTAGTCTCTCCGGCATACCACTCTCCCCAAGGTTAGCAGAAATCAAAGATCTACCGAGCCAGTTAAAACAGGAAACAAATAAGGGTAAAAATTCTAAGGAAGAACACCTGTGAGCGCTGTTAGCAATGCTAGTCGAATCCAGAGAGGAACTGCACTAGATCTATGCGGATATGGCTACCAATGAGAAGCTATGAAGAAGCATCAAAGAGGAAGAACAGAGGGAGAGAGGAACTCACCGGAGTTTGGCCGACGGCGAAAGAACGACGACGGCGAGCGTACAGAAGAAGATCCAATCTCCCTGCAATGCTGCAGAGAGAAGAGGCGGCGGCGGCGGCGTCGTCAATGGTGATGCCGTGCGTCGTCGGGCGTCGGCGCCGGAGTAGAGCGGGTCATCGGCGGCGCTCCTTCTCTGTCCCTCGGTCCGGCGGCGAAGCGCAAGGGGCAGGAGAGCAGAAGAGGAAGAAGGCACTGTGGCGGGGGTAAAAAGAGCAAGTTTACCCCCACCCCATATTTATACCGAAGAGGCAGGGTCGTGGGGATCGTGGGTAGTGTTCCACTCCCCCGACCGTTCCTGCAGAGAGTCGCCACGTGGCGGCACAGAGTGGGGCGGCGGTTCCGGTAACCGTGCCATGACGCAATGATGGCAAGGAGTAACTGCACTGTGAACCGTCACATCGTGGGTGACCGTTCGAGGTGGCAGGACAGTTACAAGTTTCGATGCAAAGCTGTCAGGCATGGCTTCTCGAGGAAGACTCGTCTATATGTCGGATTAACTGCCCGATGTATATGTTCCGTCCGGAATACCCTCGGGACCGGCCGGAATAAGTTTTGGAACAGGAACAGAGGCCGGGATATAATCTGATCACCGGGACATAATGAAGAAAGGTATGTTGAACCTGTCGAGGCTCCACAGCTATGACTGGGGAACCTCGGCAGCTTCGGGGACTAGTGTCGGGGGGATAACCCCCGGTAGGGTCAAGAGACTAGAAAGACACAAAGTCTATGGTTGACTTGTGCCGAGTTATCAAGAAAGGGCCTGGCCGGAATATGAGAGCATCGGCCAGGCCGGCATATGTGTGTATCCCGGCTAATACTTGGATATGCCGGTATAGCCGGAATACTGGTATATGTGTGCCGGCATATACTTAGATATGCCGGCCTAACCATTTGGTGTGTTGTGCAGGAGCAGGGGAGGCCGGATTACCCGACCCTCGTAGGTCGTTGGTCCGGCATATAAGTCCTGGGTATGGCCAACGGTCATATCCGGGATACTTAAGTCAACCAAGGTGTCACATCCCTACAATCAAGGAAGAAAACATCCAAGCATGGTAGCAGAGTAAGATGGCAGGGTGCACAGTGGAGGTTACCTACCCTCACTGTGCACAAGTACGAGCTTACCGCACAGAGGTAAGGCAACAGTTCAAGAGGTACAAGGTACATGGATATGGCGTCCCATCGAGAGCAATCAGGGGCGAAGTCAAGGGTCTCTGCCATCGTCACCAGCTCCTGTTTGGAGTGTAGCCCGTGTCTTGTGGTCTTGTATGACCGTTGTAACCCTGGCCACCACTATATAAGGTGGCATAGGGAGCCCTGGTAAAGGGTTGGTCACTCTGTGTTCCTACACTTAGCAGTTCATCTTCCTTCTCTAGCAGAGAGCTTGGAAGCACCATTGTTGTGTACTACATCGACCCAAATATACAATCAGTAGAGCAGGAGTAGGGGTGTTATCTCCTTACGAGAGCCCCGAACCTGGGTAGATCAGTGCCTCTTTCTGTCGTGCTTTTTAGCTCGTTCCCCTCTCCCGAATCCTCCAGCAGCTAGTTCGGCCCCCATTTAAGCCATCCTATGGCATATGTTGTTTCACCACGACGACAGATTGAAAGCCCTCGAGCATGGGCATTGCCGAGTTAGAACCTCATCAATTGGCGCCGACCGTGGGGACGATGGGATCTGGATCTACGGATTCGCCGGCTCCTTCACCAATCATCGACAACCTCACCGCATCGATAAGGCTCAGCGGCCCGGCATCAGCTATGGCCGTCGATTCTGCATCGCCGCTCAACATCGACTCCTACATCGACGCCGCCGCCGTCATCGCTGTGCTGGCCGTCGTCGACACCAACGACAAGATCGACATCGACTCCACCATCGATGCTGCCACCGTCATCGCTGTGCCGGCCGTCGTCGACACCAACGACAAGATCGACATTGACTCCGCCATCGACATCGCCACCGTCATCGCTGTGCCGGCCGTCGTCGACAACAACGACAAGATCGACATCGACTTTGCCATCGACACCGCCGTCGGCATCGCTGTGCCGAACGTCATCAGCACCACCTCACCGGAACCGGAGGTCGACATTGCTGGATCGACCGTCACTGGCACTGCTTCGCCAAGCGATCCCGGTCTTATTCCGGCCACAATCATCGTCGGCCCAACCTCAGGCACAACGGGAGCAGTTTCGGTGACCACCGGAGGCTTCAACATGGCCTTCGGACTGTTCAACTTCCACATGGACAACGATGGAGTCGCCAAGCTGATCTTCGTCGGTGATTCGATGCTGCCCGCGATGGCCCCAAGCACATCACCAGTTACCAAGGGCAATCCCTCGGCGACCGTACCGCCGGCGCCGCTGGAGGAGGAACCAAGGCCGAAAGATTCAACCCAATTAGTAGGGTCGAACGACTTCGAAGCTCCACCTCCATCCCCAACCACCGCCTACTGTGCCGATTGCGACGCGTACCACTTCGTGGGCGCCAGAGATTTCTCGTCTCACGAGATTGCCGGCTGTGAAGACCCTCGGGGAGGCACTACAACTGTCTACCCGACGATATCCGAGTGTGAGCGGGCTCTCAACGCCCTCACGCTCCGTACCGCGCCCTACAACCCTGATTATGTCGAAGGGCTATACTCTGTCGATGGATTTCGTGTCGCAAGAACACGGGGTACCACGCGACGGAACCAAAGATTTGAATGCAGGGGGCTGAACGTGTGAGATCTAGGGTCGCAACGAAGCACGGTGACGGAAGCCTCGAGTCGTCGAACGCACTACGCACTGCAGAGAGAGACGCCGAGCTTTACCCAGGTTCAGGGCCCTCGTGGTGAGGTAACACCCCTACTTCCTGCCTTCTTGTATTATAATGCGACACCTCGCAAGGAGTACAAGGTCTTGGTTACAGAGCTCTAGCTGGCCAGAGGTTGAAGAACCTGCGTGCCTAGCTAGCAGCTTGGAGAAGATGAAGATCTGATCCCCTCTAAGGGGTGGCCTCCCCTCCTTTTATAGCGCCAAGGTCCTCCTTCCCCTTATCTTCTTGGGGAAGGGGTTGCCACACACGGCCAAGGAGGGAGGACAGCAGTAGACTACATTCTTCCGTGGACGTAGTCTTCGTAGAGTAGTGGCACCGGTCCACCGGAGTGGGTGGAGGAAGCTGACGTCTTCCTCTGGCGCCCTGCATTGTCCACGCTATTTTTAGGGGGGTGGCCAACAACCACTGTGCCGCTTTGGGCAGGCACAACGAAAGTTGGTCTCCTCCCTGTCGGGGGTAGCGTGGGCGGTACGTGGTCTTCTGTCCTTTATCTTCTTGCTCTGCACGCCAACGTGCTGAGTTGACGTGGACGTGGTCCCTCTCCTCACCAGCGGGAGCTCGTGAGGAGGTCTTCTGGTCCTTAGCAGTTTCCACCGTCGTTCTCCTCATGAGGCGCCTCCTCATGAGGGTCTTCTCGAATAGCTTCGGTCGTCGGTTCTCCCCTGGGCTGAAGGTGGGCCGATGACGGGGCCCAGAAGCAGGTGGACCGGGATACCCTAGTATCTAGAACACCGACAGTAGCCCCCGGGTGCCCGGCCCGCGAACGCGCCCTCTTGAGGGAGCGAAGGGCCGGGGGCCCCAGAAGCTGCTGGGCCCTCCAACGCCACGCGTCAACCGCGCGGTCAGAGGACCATGTGAAGGAGCGGAGGTCGTGGGCACGTGGCACCCTTGCAGTTGGCGGAGCGAAGCGGCGTGGAGATCGTGCGTAGTGGGTGGGGTAACGGGCGTTTTTCGAACCGTCGCATCTAGGGCGGTGCTTCGAAAACCGTGCCCTGGCCATCCCCTTAAAGGCTTGGCAGAGAAAGCTCCTCCCCCTACCCACAGCACATTGCCGCCGCCACCTCCCTGCTGAAGATCTTGCGCATCCAAATCCTCCTAGCCTCCAATCTTCTCGCTGCAACTCGCCCCCGCCCAGAGCCATGGCACCGCGCAGGGCCGTTGGAGCGGCGAGGTCTTCTGAAGCTGTGCCGCGGCCGGCGGCGCCCCTGCTCGACTCCCGCATCAAGAGCAGCCGCGAGCTCCAGACCGTCCGGGAGATGGTCGGGAGCAAGAACAATGAGTGGGGCGCCACCCGCATCTGGCACAGCCGCGCGCCGCGGGACACTCTGCCCGCGACGGCGCAGCCTTTCTTCCTCTTCTCCGTCTTCGCTGGCCTGTTGCCGCCGTTCTTCCCCTTCTTCCTGGCGATCCTGGAGACTTACGGGATCCAAGCCATCCACCTACATCCCAAGTCTGTCACCTTGCTGGCGGTCTTCGCCTATGCCTGCGAGGCCTGGATCGGCATCAAGCCGTCAGTGACGTACTTTCACCACCTCTTCTCTCTCCGGTCCTCTGGGCTGAACCAGAGTTCTGGATGCGTCTCCTTCATCGCCACCGCCAGAACGGAGGGCGACTTCATCGACTTGAAGTGGATGAAGAAAGTCGAAGACTTTCGGAGCCGCTGGTTCTTTGTCAACATCCTCGAAGAATCGGAGCTCTTCCTCGTCACCGGGATCCCTCCCGTCAAGCTCACCACCTGGGCCAGCGAGGCCCTTCCTGAGGAAGCCCTGAAGACGCTCCGCCCGCGGATCCGAGATCTCCGGAAGGCCGGCGTCACGGGGACCATGGTCAGGGTGGAGTTCATCACCCGACACATCGCCCCCCTGCAGGACCACCGCCGGGAGATCTGGAGGCACATGGCCGGGGACGACCTCAGGCTCCACGTCAGCGAGCTCAACGCCGACGCTCGGGAGGAGGTAATAAGAGCCTTCTTCTCTTCCGCCGCCATCCCTGCCATCCCGCGCACTGCCTTGCCGATCTACAATCTGGGCGCTCGAGAGACCAGCCGCGTTACGGCGGGGATCTTGAAGTTCAATGCCTGGGGCCCGTTCCTTGCCGACGGCGTCGTGCCTGGTCCTCTCCCGAGCGCACCTGCGGCCAGCTCGGAGCAGGACTCGGCAGCAAGGGGAACGGGGCCCATGGCCTCTGGAGATGTTGACGACGACGATGCGGAGTCCGGTGAGCGACTGGTCCACCGGAGGCGTCCCGTGGGCACTGTGGTGCTCTCAGATTCCTCCGACGATGGTTCCGCCTTGCCGGACCAGCCCACCGAGGGAGGCGTCGACGCGTCCTCCTCGCGAGACCTGGAGGAGGAGGGGCGCCGAGCCCGCTTAGAGGCGGAGCGCCGCTCCAAGTTCAACGACGAACGCGCCAGCCGGCAACCTGAGGCTGGGGCCTCCCATGGCAAGAAGTCGGCGGGCGAATCCTCTGCGCCCCCGCCACCACCCTCTGCCCTTCCGAGCAAAAGAGGATAGGTGGATCGAGACGCCTCGTGAGTGTTCCTGCACAAAAATCTTTACTTCTTGTCTTACCTTTCCCCTAACCTCATTCCCCCTTTTCCTCTCTAGGGACATAGAGGAGAAGAAGGAAGAGAAGAAGAGGAGGAAGAAGAGGAAGACCGGACAGACCATGCCGGGCCCTGACCCGGTAGCCACTGCCACACCGACGACGCCGTCGCGCGCCGTCGGAGAAGAAGAGGATCGCGCGTCCACAGACGCGCAGTCCGCCCCGGGAGCTGCTGCGGCTCCCGGCACGACCGAGCCCCCTAGCGCAGGGGGCACACCAGAGATTACGGGGGCAGCTCCGGCTGCCCCCTCCGTAGCCAGCACCTCCACCACCCCGGAGGCACCCTCGACGAGTACGGCCGCGCCGTCCGGCACGAGGGCAGCCCCCGAGCCGAGCGGCGAGAAGAGGATGACCTCCACTGAGCCGGGGCCCTCCAGAGCCCCATCGCCTCCCCTGCCGGAGATACTGGGGAGGCCTGCGAGGATCGCCGCTGAGCCCCACGCCGCCGACCCATGGGCGGGGGTGCTCGCGGCCATGACCGGCGCCCTCCGAGACGAGGTCATCAGAGCGCGCACTGCTGAGGAGGCGCGCATCGACGAGGGCTGGGCCCTCCTGCACCAAGCCACGGAGAGATGCTGTCACCTGGACCAGCGTGCCGCCGAGCGCCGCGAGCAGGCGAGGAAGGAGGCGGAGGAGATCCGCGCCAGCGCAGTCGAGGAGGCCGAAGAAGCTCTGGCGAACGCCAGGGAGTCGGCGAGGGGGGTCCTGGCCAGGGCGCATCACGAGGCCATGGAGATCATCTCGGAGGCGCACCAGAGGATCCCCCCACCGTCGGGTCTCCCAACCCAACCTTGGCTGGGGAGGAGGCCAAGCGGGCAGCTCAGCACCTCCTGGACCAGGCCAGGACCAATGCCGACGGCCTTCTCGCCAATGCCTAGCAGAGGCTGGACGAAGTCGAGGACCGAGAGGCCCTCCTCCACGCCCGCGAGGAGAGCGCTGATTCCCGGGCGGAGAGCCTGAGCCTGCAAGAGGCTGGGCTCGCCGTCCGAGAAGCAGAGGCTCGCGAGCGCGAGCGGGGACTCCGCCTCCGAGAGGAGCAGCTCCATGCCCTCGAAGATCGGCTCAACAGGGAGCGAGAGGCCCTCGAGAGCCGGGAGGCAATGGTCAGCCAGTCCACCGCTGAGCTGACCCGGCACCAAGAGGCGCTGAACCAGCGCGAGGCTTCCCTCCAGGGAAGGATGGACCACATGTTAAACCAGCGACGGGTCAGCATGGAGCAGGAGTTCGAGCGGAGGCGCATCGAGATCACCGAGGCGTGCCGCGCGGACTTCCGCTCCAAGACCGACACCGCCCTGGTGACGTACAAGCAGGGGCATGAGACCCTGGAGCGCCAGGTCCGCGACCTGGAGACCGAACTGAGGGGGGTGCACGAGGTGCGCCGGGGCGCTGAGCGCGCCCTGGCTGAAGCTGACGCCACCATCACCTCGCTCCGGCGCGACGTGCAGAGGCTTGAGGAGGAGAACTCGGCGTCGGTCCTGCAGGTCGTGGAGATCCCCAGGAGGCTAGGGACTCCGAAGCGGAAGCACGCGTGTTGCGAAGGCAGCGTGTGCAGATGTTCCGCGGGTTCTCAGCCCGCGTCATGGCGGCGGCGCACCGCCTGGGCATCCACGGGCTGAACCTGCCCACCGTCCCCGAGGACGACGGGTCGATCATGCTCTTCTTTAGCCAGCTGGCTGAACAGCTGGATGGCGCGTCGGCGAAAGTCTTGGAGCTCATCGACGCCGAGTGCCGGGAGCTGCTGGGGCTCGCGGGGACGCGAATCTTCTCCAACTTCCAACGCCTCCGCCCCAACCTCAACCTGGAAGAGGTACTGCAGAGGCCGTCGCCTCCACCGCCAGGAACTCCTGACCGCGCGGCGGTGGCCTGGGCAGGGCGATTGAACATCGCCCTGCGATGGCTGCAGGCCATCTACGCCCGCCCTGGAGCACCCGCCGCCGCGGACCAAGAGAGCTCCTCTAGCGGTGACACCTCCGGCTCCGGGGAGTCCGGCAGCGAGGAAGCTGGGGAGGAGGACGACGAAGCGATGGAGTCCAGTGGAGAGGCATCCTCAGGCTCCAGCCAAGGCACCGGCGATGACGAGGGCGACGTGGCGGTCGCCCAGTAAGCTCTTCCTAGACCTCCTCCAGAAGAACCGTGTTAGCTGCACACTTGGCAGCCGTCAGACATTGCCCTGCTGGGCCATTTTAAGTTGTAATCGTACTTAAGGCGTTGTTTGCTGAATTATCCTTATTTGCACCCATGCGCATTTTTCCTTGTCTCGTCTTTGTCTGGGAAATGCTCTACGCCGTTCAGGGGCCAGCCTCCGAGCGGGACAGCAGCCTGACGCTTAGTATGCAGCTCGTGGTGCAAGGCTAGCGGGCGCTGGCGCTCCAGAGGTGACTGTAATGGCATACAGGACTATTTCCCTGCAGCCCCCTGGGCGTTCAAACACAACAAAGGCGATTCCAGGAGAAGAAACACAAGGCCGCAGACAAGGACAACAGAAGACTTGGTGAAACTTGCACGAGTTGTGCGACCCTCGCACGCTCATGCGCTTTCATTCGAGCGTCGCTCGAGAGGAGAGAGCACCATGGATCATATGAGATGACTGTAGCGGGTCCCTTCCCTAGTCAGAGCTCGATCCATTCTGGGTTTTGCGGGCCTGCTGTTTCCCGGGCGAAGGCCCCAGCGTGGACACCGTGCTCTGGCTCTTTCTCGAAAGGCAGTCGAGCGAAAACTCACGTTCGCGTTAAGCTACAGTTAGCTGAAATTGCGAGGCTAGCGGAGCCAAGACTCACAATTTCAGGCAGTTTCTAAAGATTAGAAAAGATTAATGACGAGTGAAACTGCTGTTACACTTTGTTCCTTGCGCAGACGAAGGGTTCCGTTTCATAAGCGGGAGGTCGTAGGTTCGACCCCTACCTGGCGCGCCAAATGTCGATGGATTTCGTGTCGCAAGAACACGGGGTACCACGCGACGGACCCAAAGATTCAAACGCAGGGGGCTGAACGTGTGAGATCTAGGATCGCAACGAAGCACGGTGACGGAAGCCTCGAGTCGTCGAACGCACTACGCACTACAGAGAGAGACGCCGAGCTTTACCCAGGTTCAGGGCCCTCGTGGTGAGGTAACACCCTTACTTCCTGCCTTCTTGTATTACAACGCGACACCTCGCGAGGAGTACAAGGTCTTGGTTACAGAGCTCTAGCTGGCCAGAGGTTGAAGAACCTGCGTGCCTAGCTAGCAGCTTGGAGAAGATGAAGATCCGATCCCCTCTAAGGGGTGGCCTCCCCTCCTTTTATAGCGCCAAGGTCCTCCTTCCCCTTATCTTCTTGGGGAAGGGGTTGCCACACACGGCCAAGGAGGGAGGACAACTGTAGACTACATTCTTCCGTGGACGTAGTCTTTGTAGAGTAGTGGCGCCGGTCCACCGGAGTGGGTGGAGGAAGCTGACATCTTCCTCTGGCGCCCTGCACCGTCCATGCTATTTTTAGAAGGGTGGCCAACAACCACTGTGCCGCTTTGGGCAGGCACAGCAAAAGTTGGTCTCCTCCCTGTCGGGGGTAGCGTGGGCGGTACGCGGTCTTCTGTCCTTTATCTTCTTGCTCTGCACGCCAACGTGCTGAGCTGACGTGGACGTGGTCCCTCTCCTCACTAGCGGGAGCTCGTGAGGAGGTCTTCTGGTCCTTAGCAGTTTCCACCATCGTTCTCCTCATGAGGGTCTTCTCGAATAGCTTCGGTCGTCGGTTCTCCCCTGGGCTGAAGGTGGGCCGATGACAGGGCCCAGGAGCAGGTGGACCGGGATACCCCGGTATCCAGAACACTGACATACTCAGATTACACATGATCAGACAACGACGACGTCTACCCTGAAGCTAAAGGGAAAATAGGCAACTCAGACAGCTCATACTCGAGCGGATCTGCAACGTCAAGTAATGAGTACATGGTCGATTACGACTCCGACCTCATGATCGAGGTCGAATCTTACCTCAGGGACGACAACACCTATCCTCCAGCGCTGGGTGAAATCAGTGACGATTCGACACCACCGTTCGGAGGACACTGCATGATGGCGTCACATGGAGATGGGAATGAGAATAGAGCCAACGGCGGTCGAAATCGGTCAAACACCGGCCGACAGTTCATAACACAAGAACAGATTCGGTACGCAAGGAGAGTGTACACGGGTGAAGCAGACATGGGCCCTAACCTGAGCCCGCAAGAGCTAGCTGCGCTCCGGGTCATCGTCTAGGAGCAGAAGGACCAGATCAGCGCCGATAGGCGCATCTTGGAGCGATGCAGAGACGGGCCAACGCGTCCAGCAGAAGGCGGGCCGCACTATTGTCCCACTATTCGTCAAGCGTCCAACATAGGACACGATCGCATATCCCGCCGGGGGCTGATATGCACAATGTCGCCCAAAACTTGGAAGCGGAGTTTAATGAAGCAGATCTGCTACCCAAGACCAAGGAAGCTGCGATCATGGCAACAGCAGCATACATTGCTGCAAACGCAGCCAACGACGACGAGCATATGAGGCACTTGCAAAATCTAGCACTCGAAGGAGTTAGGGTGCTTCAGGGCACAGCTAACCAAGAGCGCGAAACGGCACCGAGAAGGGCCATCCCGCCAGTCGAACAGTCCAGACATCCAGTAGCAGCGCCAGCAGTCGCGCCTAGAACTCAAGTGGTGGAACCCATCAACGGAGAGCTTCAACATGGATTGGCTCAGAATAGAGTCGACAACGGGCACACGCGATGCGAGGCCCATCGCTTCGAGGAGGAACGCGATCTGGAGGCATTCGCCGGTAATCACGATGGGCTGTGCGGAGCGGAGTGCTTTAGTCTCCTGATCCGTTCCACACCATTGCCGAAAGGAATCAAGCTCAGCGATGGTGTAGTCAAGTTCAATGGGCAGCAGGACCCTCAAATTTGGCTCGATGATTTCATGACCGCTATCACCATCGGCGGTGGATCCAGAGATAATGCTATCCAGTTGCTATCATTGCACCTAAAGGACAACGCTAGGGCGTGGCTGAACAACCTTACTCCGGACAGCATCCGCTCTTGGGAAGAGTTTTGGCAAGCCTTTATCGCCAACTTTCGAGGTACCTCGCGACGACCCACGTCGTTCGAAGAGCTACGCTTATGCGTACAAAGGACCGGATAAAATCTGAGGTCGTACATCTCACGATGGATCAGTCTCCGCAACACGGCGGAGAATATTTCGCCCGAAAGGGCCATCGATGCCTTTCGGGACGGTCTCATTCGACGGGACTTCAAAGAGGAGCTAGGGCGCTGCAAGCCGAAAACCGTCGATCATCTCATGAGCTTGGCGAACGAGTGGGCTGATGGAGGAGATTCCATCGTGGCACCTAGAAGCTGCCGCCGATCAGTGGAGCGTGATGTCGATGCGAAAGACCAGTTTCACAACAGCTCCCGAAAGAAAGGTCGTCGGAACCGCTATGATGACGCAGGCGCCCCCGACATGGTAGCAGCAGGCTACGTGCACGAGGACCATGACGATAATCGCGATGGGGCGCGACGAGGAAACAACTACTATGACAGTAGTAGCAGGAGCGCTGGCCGCGATTCGAAGCCAAGAACGGAGTAGCGCCGACGACGCGATCAGCCACAGCTGTCAGTGGAAGAGATGCTCGATGGGGGGGGGGTGCACAAGACACACGTACCTCGATAAAGATGGAATCTGAAGACCCGCTCATCTCCTCATCGAGTGCAGGGAATTCCTTCGCCTCAGTCGAGCACTTCAAGAGAGGATGCAAACCGAGCAACCGGTGGCCGGTGCGATAGCTTAGAACGCTCCACCACTGCCGCCTAATCCACTAGCAAGCGTGGTACAGCAGGGCCACCAAGCCGCTACAATCCAGCATGTCGAGCCACGGCAGCCAGCTGTCGAAGAGGAGGCGTTCCCGCCACCACGAGGATTCGTGCCCATGATTCAGAGAGGGCGCCCGACGAACAAAGTCCAGCGGAAGTGTGTGATACGTCTCCAACGTATCTATAATTTTTGATGCTCCATGCTTGTTTTTACACCATTTGCCTACTGTTTTGTTACACTTCGTGGCACTTTTATGCATTTTCCGGAACTAACCTACTAACAAGTCGCCATAGTGCCAGTTCCCTGTTTTCTGCTATTTTTGTGTTTCAGAAGTGATACACATGAAATATTCTCGGAATTGGACGAAACAAGTTCCTGAAGTCTTATTTTTCCCGGAAGCTTCCAGAGATCCGAAGAGGAGACAGAGTGGGGCCACGAGGGGGCCACACACCAGGGCGGCGTGGCCCAGGTCCTGGCCGCGCCCCTACGTGTGAGACCACCTCGGTCCACTTCTGACGATGCCCCTTCGCCTATAAAGACCCCCCGACGGAAAAAACCTAAGTACCCAATCAATTTTCCACAACACATCGCGATCCGCCGCCGCCGTTGACCCGAAGATCGGGAGGGTCCAGAAGCTCTTCCCGGCACCCTGCCGGAGAGGGGAATCGCCACCGGAGGTCTTCTTCATCGCCATGCTTGCCTCCATAGCGATGAGTGAGTAGTCTACCTTGGACTATGGGTCCATAGCAGTAGCTAGATGGTTGTCTTCTCCACCATGTGCTTCATGTTTAGATCTCATGAGCTGCCCTACATGATTGAGATCACCGTTATGTAATTCTACATGTTTGGTTTGTTGGGATCCGATGAATATTGGTGTTATGATTGAGTTGCTATACTGAAATATATCTTATGTTATCTCTATGTTGTTTATGATCTTGCATGCTCTCCGTTGTTAGTAGCTATCTTGGCCGAGTAGTTGCTAGTGACTCCAAGAGGGGGTATTTATGCTCGATAGTGGGTTCATGCCTCTATTTAACCTGGGGGAGTGACAGAAATCTCTAAGGTTGTAAATGTGCTATTGCTACTAGGGAGAAAACAACATTCATATGGTCAAGGGCATATGCTTTGTTTACATTACACACTTTTCTTAATGCAATTATCTGTTGTTTGCAACTTAATACTTGTGGAGTTCTCGGATTGATTCGCCACAAGTGGATTATTAGTCATAGATGCAGTTGGATGGCGGTCTATGTATTTTGTTGCAATGCCCAGAGTAAATCGCATAGTGATCTTCTTGACATATCACGTTTATCTTTATTCTATCAATTGCCCAACTGTAATTTGTTTACCCAGCATGTGTTATTTATCTTATGGAGAGACACCACTAGTGAACTGTGGACCCCGGTCCTATTTCCATCATATTGCTATCACCTGTTTACTTTACTCGCACTATTTACTTTACTCGCATACTTCTACTATTTTCCACTCGATACGCTCATAACCTTTGTTTCAAGCAAACCGGTGAGATTGACAACCTCATCGCAAGTTGGGAGCAAAGTACTTGGTTGTGTTGTGTGCAGGTTCCGTGTTGCAGCTAGAAAGCAAAGCTTGGACGAGGAGCCATATATAAATTGTCCGAAGCTATCGCAAATTAGCAAGCATCACCTTCAGTCATATTGTTTGCTCTTCTCCTGAACGATAAACCTTGGTTTCTTAACTGAGGGAAAATCTGCTGCTATACTCATCACACCTTCCTCTTGGGGTTCCCAACGGGCTGGTCATTCACCACGCAACAAGCAACAACTTTTTCTAGCGCCGTTGCCGGGGAAGAGGGGAAGACCTCTGCAAGGGGAGTTTTTCGCACGCACATCCTTTACTTTGTTATTGTTTTGCTTTACTTTATTTATTTTTACCTGCATCGTTTTATATCAAAAACCCAAAAAAATAAGAATCCTTGGTAGTTGTTATTTCTTTACTTTTAGTTCATCATGCTGTTCCCTAAGTATGTTCTGGAGGACCTCTCAGTAGGTAGTGGTTCAATTATTGGAAAAATTAACATTGAGGAGTTCTTTAATCACATTAGTATGCATAAGGAAGTTGAGGAAAAATCTTTGGTTGAGCTAGCTCCTAGTATTGGAGTTGCTTCTGCTTATTTAATTCATATGTTGGAAACTAGGTTTGCTAGTCTTAATCCTTTTATGCAATACATGTTCCTTAAGCTTCATGAAATTGAAGATCCTGAAAAGAAAGCTTTTATTTTGGAAGCTTTGCGCCTAGAATTTAAAGATGTCGTTATTGAAGCTAGAAAAGTTCTTAAATGTTTTAATAAACTCGGTTCACCTATAAAGTTTATTAGTACAAACGATGAAGGAGCCAAAATACCTATACCTAGCAAGCTCTTGGGATTGTGTGAAGCTTTCGAAAATAATTTTGACTGGATCTGTCCCCAAAATCTTTTTAGTGATTTGAGTGAACCAAAGCGTGATCACAAAGGGGCTTCTAAAACTTATGTGGATGAAATACAATGCCTTATTGACAAAACTTCTACAGTTGATCTTCATGCTTCATCACTTGATGTTACTTGATTCGCAATTTTCTGCGCCTAGCTCAAAGGCATTAAAGAAAAGCACTCTTGGGAGATAACCCAATGTTTTATTTTCAGTATTTTTTCTTTTATTTGAGTCTTGGAAGTCATTACAACTGTAATGACCGCTCCTTATCCTTTTTATTTTGTTGTCGTGCCAAGAGAAGCCTCTAATTCGAGTGAGGTAAAGATTTGGGGATGTTGCTGTCATGAAACTGTTTTCGGTGCTGCACCGTAAAAATTCGTATAAATTCTCTGTATATCTTTTGGACCTGAGATTTCTTGTGCATATGTCCCAGGTTATATCCAAACTTTCGTTAGTTGAAAACTTTTTGATTTGAGCAACAGAAAACCCCTAAACAATTCGACCTTTGTCAGCTGTTCTGTTTTGACAGATTTCTGCCAATATTTGTGTTTGCCGCTTTATCACTTTCTTTTGAGTTCTTTTGATCACGGAACTTTTGGCGAAGTTGCTACAGTAGTATATGCTATATATGTGGTGGTTTTGGGTTGAAATCTGAAGCAAAAAGAGGTTGATTATATGTTATGCTTGCACTAATGTTGCTAATAGAATTGTGTTTAGTTTTGTATGAAGGAAGTTTTCAAGTGTAGGGATTGGAGAATGATGAGATGAGTTGAAGAATGGAAAAAAGCTCAAGCTTGGGGATTCCCATGCATCACCCCAAGAAATATCCAAGAAGTACAAGCGTCAAAGCTTGGGAATGCCCCCGAGGCACCCCTTCTTCATCGGCAAAAATCAGGTCACCTTTCAAGACACTATATTTTTATTGCTTCATGCACTATGTGTTTTTCTTGGAGCGTCAGTTGTTTTAGTTTTCTTAGTTAGTTTAGTTTTGTTTGCTGCAATAAATAGTTGGACCCTAACAAATTTCCTTTGGAGGAGATGTACTCGTTTTCATTTGCCAAGAACACTCCGTTTTTCATTCTTACAATTTCACCGGGTGTTCTTCTTTTTCTGCTACTGCTTTTGGTTTTCGTTTTCGCCTTAATTTGCGTTCAGACCTTGTCATATCTTTTCATCAAGGTGTATTTTTGCCTCTGATCTTTATTGGTTTTCATCAAAAGAGGTGTCTCTAAAAATTTCAAATGGTGTTGGAAAAGAGAAAAAGCTCTGTGCAAAATAGTGGTACAAGAAGGAGCTTGTGTAAACTGCGGCTTAGGCTTTTTCATGTCATGCTTGATGTCTTTTTGATAGTATGTTTAGTGGTTTTTCTGTAGCATGACTTGTCTCAAATAACTGAGAATGCTTAATGAGCCTTTGAAAAAAAATCATGCGTTGTTTTTATTGTATGGAAGCATTATTTTGGTTTTCTCCTTGATGCTTTATTTGGGTTGACTTGGCGCATGCTCACACATGTTAGACTCTTACAAAGTCGCCAATAGCCTCTATGATCATTTAGTTTTTGACTTTTGATGCCATCTTATGCTTCTTTTAATGTCGCTTTGCATGATTATGGCCATTATTGCTCTCTTAGTTGGTCGCTCCCAGTCTTTTGCTAGCCCTCGCCTTGTACTGAGTATGAGCTCTACTCGTGCATCCAACTCCTAAAAGCCAAAGTTTTTCAAAGTGTCCACCATACATACCTACTAGCAATTTGCTATTCCAAGTAAATTTGACTTGCTTTTATCTTCTCTTCAAATTAAACTCTTACCAGTGTTATGCGAAAATTGGTCAGTAAAGCTCTCACGAACCGGAAGGCACACTTTACTTTTTCTTGTTCTTAAAATTTTGACATTGTGGCCCTCGCCTTGTACTGAGTTGTTATGCTTGCAAGTTGTAAGTTGGATACTAGCCCAACCATGCTGTCATGGGGCAAGCTTTCAACATTGCACTTCTTATTTGAGTTGATATCGTGATCTTTTGTTTATGGATGCCCGCGGTGTGAAATGAATTGGGAATCTTGTGGGGATCATGGAGTTTGTATATGTGTTAGGGAAACGCCTGGGCCGCCAATCTAAGCCATGCATAATTCATGGTGGAAATTTGCAGCATACCCATGGTGGACATTCGACGACGCATCTCAAAATAAAAAGCTATACAAATGGTAAATAAAAGAGATGTCGAGGTGTTCATTGTCTGCTTGTCCTGTCATTTTGATGTGGGCTTGTTCCATGTCATCAGGCACGGAGGTACCCCGTTGGCGGTTCTCGATGATACATATATACTTACAATGACAAGAGCCTTGCTTGGGACTCTAAGTTGAGTAGCATGAGGTTTGGGTACTCGTATTCACGGGACACGAGGTTTTCAACTTATGATTTGTCAAGCATATGCATCATAATTGTTCTCGCATTAACTCTAACCATTCAAGATGCTTATGATGGGGGCAATGAGAGCTCAAAGCCGGTAAGTACCATAATTTTTGAAGGTTATAAAACTTGCAATCACTGCTTCCCTCCGCGAAGGGCCTTTCTTCTACTTTTATGTTGAGTCACCACCTTCTTTCTTTATGCACCATTAAGAGAGCATAGTTGTCATTCTTAGTATAATGTGCATTGTCCCAAAGTTTTCATTGATTGATTCATATTGTTGGTTTCACTTGTTCTCAATTATTTGTATCTAGTCGCCCTCTTAAACTTGAAGGTGTCCTATACATTTATGTTTTGCTCTCTTTGAAGGACAAGCTGAAAACCATTTGTATGTTTTTCCTTATGATTTGAACACACGTTTGACTTTCATTGTTTCATTTTCATGATCTTTTGTTTGTGTTCATTTTCTTGTTTACAACATGGTTGCTAAGTTCTTATTGTCAAGATTATATCTTTCATGCCCATGTTTTAAGTTCTTATGATCCCAGCTCACAAACGCTTACATATGTGATCAAGATTGTGTAGGTGCATGTCACCACAAAAATTATTCTTTTGTTATCACTTACCTACTCGAGGATGAGCAGGAGTTAAGCTTGGGGATGCTTGATACGTCTCCAACGTATCTATAATTTTTGATGCTCCATGCTTGTTTTTACACCATTTGCCTACTGTTTCATTACACTTCGTGGCACTTTTATACATTTTCCAGAACTAACCTACTAACAAGTCGCCACAGTGCCAGTTCCCTGTTTTCTGCTATTTTTGTGTTTCAGAAGTGATACACAGGAAATATTCTCGGAATTGGATGAAACAAGTTCCTGAAGTCTTATTTTTCCCGGAAGCTCCCAGAGATCCGAAGAGGAGATGGAGTGGGGCCACGAGGGGGCCACACACCAGGGCGGTGCGGCCCAGGCCCTGGCCGCGCCCCCTACGTGTGAGACCACCTCGGTCCACTTCTGACGATGCCTCTTCGCCTATAAAGACCCCCCGACGGAAAAAACCTAAGTATCCGATCAATTTTCCAGCACACATCGCGATCCGGCGCCGCCGTCGACCCGAAGATCGGGAGGGTCTAGAAGCTCTTCCCGGCACCCTGCCGGAGAGGGGAATTGCCACCGGAGGACTTCTTCATCGCCATGCTTGCTTCCGGAGCGATGAGTGAGTAGTCTACCTTGGACTATGGGTCCATAGCAGTAGCTAGATGGTTGTCTTCTCCACCATGTGCTTCTTGTTTAGATCTCATGAGCTGCCCTACATGATTGAGATCACCGTTATGTAATTCTACATGTTTGGTTTGTTGGGATCCGATGAATATTGGTGTTATGATTGAGTTGCTATACTGAAATATATCTTATGTTATCTCTATGTTGTTTATGATCTTGCATGCTCTCCGTTGTTAGTAGCTATCTTGGCCGAGTAGTTGCTAGTGACTCCAAGAGGGGGTATTTATGCTCGATAGTGGGTTCATGCCTCTATTTAACCTGGGGGAGTGACAGAAACCTCTAAGGTTGTAGATGTGCTGTTGCTACTAGGGAGAAAACAACATTCATATGCTCAAGGGCATATGCTTTGTTTACATTACACACTTTGCTTAATGCAATTATCTGTTGTTCGCAACTTAATACTTGTGGAGTTCTCGGATTGATTCGCCACAAGTGGATTATTAGTCATAGATGCAGTTGGATGGCGGTCTATGTATTTTGTTGTAATGCCCAGAGTAAATCGCATAGTGATCTTCTTGACATATCACGTTTATCCTTATTCTATCAATTGCCCAACTGTAATTTGTTTACCCGGCATGTGTTATTTATCTTATGGAGAGACACCACTAGTGAACTGTGGACCCCGGTCCTATTTCCATCATATTGCTATCACCTATTTACTTTACTCGCACTATTTACTTTACTCGCATACTTCTACTGTTTTCCACTCGATACGCTCATAACCTTTGTTTCAAGCAAACCGGTGAGATTGACAACCTCATCGCAAGTTGGGAGCAAAGTACTTGGTTGTGTTGTGTGCAGGTTCCGCGTTGCAGCTAGCAAGCAAAGCTTGGACGAGGCGCCATATATAAATTGTCTGAAGTTGTCGCAAACTAGCAAGCATCACCTTCAGTCGTATTGTTTGCTCTTCTCCTGAATGATAAACCTTGGTTTCTTAACGGAGGGAAAATCTGCTGCTATACTCATCACACCTTCCTCTTGGGGTTCCCAACGGGCTGGTCATTCACCACGCAACAAGCAACAACGTGCAAGGGAGGTTTTCCACGCTGAACACGCACCACCTGCCATGCCCAAATACCTGAACTAGTCAGAACACCCAATTGGTTTCGACCGGTCAGATCACCCACCGAAGATCCCGCGCCCTGGACACCACGCCTTGGTCCTCGAGGCGCAGATAGGGGGTTTTACCTCGAGGAAAGTGTTCATGGATGGAGGGTGATACATCCAATTTGCATCACTATTCTGTATCATAATTTACTTTTATTCATTGATATATTTCATATTTAGATATGATACTTATGTTATTTCCTTTGCTTTCACATGTTTGATGATCATCGGGGGAGTTGCTGCCGGAGTCAGGATTCTGCTGGAAAAAGGACCATCAAGAGACCATATTTTGAAGATCAGGAAAATTCCAGAAAAATACCTAGAAATTATATTTTCCCAGAAGAATCAGGAAGCCAGAAGGATGAGTCGAGAGGAGCCAGGGGGGCCCCACACGCCAGGGTGGCGCGGCCAGCCTCCTGGCCGCGCGGGCCCTACGTGAGGCCACCCTGGCCCACCTCTGGTCTCGCCCCTTCGCGTACATCATCGCCCCCGAAAACCTAAGTCAAAGGGAGGGGCTCAGAGTTAGACAGCCACCTCTGCGGGGCGGAGAACACCAGAGAGAGAAAAGCTCTCCGGCAGGGAGAAATCTACCAGGGAAATTCCTTCCCGGAAAGGGGAGATCGTCGCCATCGTCATCACCATCGCACCGGACTTCATCGGGAACATCATCATCATCATCTCCATCACCAGCACCTTCATCTCCACCATCACCACGCCATCCCGCTGTAACATCTTGAGTTGGATCTTGTTATATTCATAGGGGAAACTTTCCCGGTGTTGATTACTCTTGTAGTTGATGCTATTGAGTGGAACCGTTGAGTTAAGGTTTATGTTCAGATTGTTATTTACCATTATTTCACCTCTGATCATGATCCATATGATGTCTTGTGAGTAGTTCGTTTAGTTCTTGAGGACATGGGAGAAGTCAAGATGTTAGTAGTGAATTATTGTTGAGAAATATTTAATGGTTTGATATTGTTGTGGTGCTATTTCACTAGTGGTGTCATGTGAACGTCGACTACATGATACTTCACCATTTATGGGCCTAGTGAGATGCATTGTGTATTTGGCTACCGATTGTGGGGTTGCTGGAGTGACAGAAACCTAAACCTCCGTTGGGAAACCATTGCACCAGGGAGCGTAGGATCTTAGAGTTTAAGGCTGTGGTTAGATTTATCTTAATTACTTTCTTGTATTTGCGGATGCTTGCAAGGGGTATAATCACAAGTGTGTATTTATCCTAGTAAGGGTAGTGCGCTAGCATAGGTTCACCCCCATAACACCTATCAAACCAATAAATACTATTGGCTCTATGAAGCGAAAGCTCTTGACAGAAACTCCCGTGTGTCCTCGAGAACGTTTGGTTATTATAAGTACACAACCGGCTTGTCCTTTGCTGAAGAAAGGATTGGGCCACTTGCTGCAATTGTTACTACTGTCTTTTATTTACTCACACTTTATTTACTCGTATTACCAAATACCCCTGAAAACCTGTTTGCTAGTATTTACAGTGATTCCTTGATCAAAACTGCTCATCAACACCTTCTGCTCCTCGCTGGGTTCGACACTCTTATTTATCGAAAGTACTACGATACACCCCCTATACTTGTGGGTCATCAAGACTATTTTCTGGCGCCATTGCCGGGGAGTGTAGCGCTATTGAAGAGTGGAATTGCTAAAGGTAACCGTCGCTGTGAGTATTGTTTTTATTTTGTCTTTTATTTTTATTTTACTCTGCTATGGAGAACTCTCCATTTGGTTTCCTATTTGGAAACACATCTATTACTACTTCTGCACATGCGGAGGAACCACCACCGCCACCGCCTGCTGAAATTGATCCTTTTAAAATACCTATGAAAATTGTTGGGCGTATTATGGATAACTGCTATTCAGGAGATGGAACTGTCCATCCGGGTGATCACTTATTATTTATACATGAATTATGCGAGTTGTTTAGATGTGCAGGTATTTCACCAAGCCAGGTTAAGAAGAAATTATTCTCATTATCATTGAAAGGCAGAGCTGAAGAGTGGTATCGACTACTCCAAGATGGTCCATCTATGGCATGGGAGGATATTGTGCCTCTCTTTTATTCCAAGTTTTATCCTCTAAGTGAAATTCATAAAGACCGTAACCGGATATATAATTTTTGGCCTCATGATGGAGAGAGTATTGCCCAAGCGTGGGGGAGATTGAAGTTACTAATGCTCAAATGCCCCATTCATGAGCTTCCCAATAATATTGTTATTGATAATTTTTATGCGCGGCTTACTCTTCCTGATAAGGATTATTTGGATGCTTCTTGCTTTGGATCATTTACTCATATGAAAGAAGATGTTAAGTGGAAACTTCTTGACCGTATACAAGAGAATGCTGAAGGTTGGGAAAACGACAAAGGTAGGAAGTCAGGTATAAACTATGATTATGAATGCATTAAATCTTTTATGGGAACCGATGACTTTCATAGTGTTAGCGCTGCTTATGGTCTTGATTCACAAATACTTGCTAATTGTCTTAAGGCTTTTGCCTCTTATATTGATGTTCCAAAGAAAGACTGGAACAAATATCATGCACCTTATAAAGATTCTATTAGTCATATACCTGCTGCAGCTACTGAAGTTTGTACTGTTGATAGCATTGTGCCTGAACCTTATTTTGAGAAGACACCTTTCCCTGCGAAGGTAAAGAAGTATTCTACCCTGGTAAGTGTGTCTAATAAAAGTACTAAGAAAGCTGCAGAACCTGATGAGCAAATTACTATTAAGTCTCATGTCGCTATATTGAAGGATCTTGTTACTAAAGATGTAGGAGATGAATATATTCTTTTTTGTGAAGATACTTCTAACATTCTCTCACATCCTAAAAAGCATAGGAAAACAAGTGTTCCCGTTATTTCTGTCAGGATTGGAGATCATTGCTATTATGGTTTATGTGATATTGGTGCTAGTGCAAGTGCTATTCCTTTAGAGCTTTACAAAGAAATCATGCACGAGATTGGCGCTTGTGAACTTGAAGATATTGATGTGGTTGTTCAGCTTGCTAACAGAGAGACTGTTTGGCCTCTTGGTATTGTTCGAGATGTGGAAGTTCTTGAAGGAAATATGCCCTAGAGGCAATAATAAAGATGTTATTATCATATTTCTTGTTCATGATAATGTTTATATTCCATGCTAGAATTGTATTAAGCGGAAACTTTAATACTTGTGTGGTTTATGAACAACACCGTGTCCCTAGTACGCCTCTATGGACTAGCTCATTGATTAATGATGGTTAAGGTTTCCTAACCATAGACATGAGTTGTCAATTAATAATGAGATCATATCATTAGGAGAATGATGTGATGGACAGACCCAAATAAAGCAGAGCAATTAGATCGTGTCATCGTGTTCATCTTTGCGAAGCTTTTCCTATGTCAAGTATTGTATTCCTTAGACCATGAGATAATACAACTCCCTAGTATCGGAAGAAAGCTTTGAAGTCATCAAACGTCATCCTATGTGAGGGTGATAATAAAGGTGTCTCTCAGGTGATCGGAAAGTACTTGTTGGGTTGTATGTATCGAGATGGAATTTGTCCCTCCCGAGTCGGAGAGATATACTTCGGGCCCACTCGGTAATCGATATCAATACCGCTTGCAAGCATGTGGTTAAGGAGTTAATCACAAAGTGATATCGGATTACGGAACGAGTAAAGTACTTGCTGTGAACGAGATTGAACTAGGTATGGCGATACCGACGATCAAATCTCGGGCGAGTAAAATATCGTGTGACGAAGGGAATACATATACGGGATTAATTGAATCCTGACATCGTGGTTCATTCGATATGATCATCGATGAATATGTGGGAGTCAATATGGGTTTCCAGATCCCGCTATTGATTATTGATAGAAGATCATGTCTGCATATTCTCGAACCCGTAGGGTCACACACTTAACGTGCATCGACGCTAGGATAGAATGGATAATTGGTTTATGAGTTTTAGTTCAGAGTCTCGGATGAGATCCAGGACGTCACGAGAGGTTCCGGAATGGTCCGGAGAATAAGATTCATATAAAGGAAAGCAGTTTTTGGATTCCGGAAAGGTTTCGGAGTTTATCGGTATTGTACCGGAAGGTTCTAGAAGGTTCCGGAGTGGGACCAACGTGGGCCCACTTGACGGAGGCCTGCGTGGGCCTAAGGGGAAGTGCCCTGGCCGCCCTGGGCCAGGCGCACAAGGCCCCTAAGGCCCAGCCGGCCAGCCCAAGGGGAAACCCTAAGGGAGTCTTCAAAGAAGGAAGGGGGGAAAACTTGCCCCCCACTCTTCCTACTCCAAGTCGACTAGGGTTTGGGGAGAGGCCAAGCTGGCCTTGGCCGGCCACCCCTCTATATATAGGGGGGCAAGGGCGCAGCCCTCTCTCACCCCCTAACCCAAACCCTAGCCGCCAACTGCTGCCCTCCCTCTTTCTCTCTCGCGACTACGCGTAGGCGAAGCCCTGCCGCAGAAACTCTCCACCATAAGCACCACGCCGTCGTGCTGCTGATCCAATCTATCTCTCCACCATACTTGCTGGACCAAGGAAGGAGGAGACGTCGCTGCACCGCACGTGTGCAACTCTCGGAGGCGCCGCCACTTGCGGCGTAGGATCGGATCGGATCGCGAGGAGGAGACGGCGAGTACGACTACGTCAACCACGTTCTATTGAACGTTTCCGCTGTGCGAATCTTCAAGGGTATGAAGATCTCATCTACCTCTCTCGTTGATTACATCTCCTAGATTAGATCTTGGCTTTCTTGTTCGCATCCGTAGGAAATTTTTTGATTTACTGTGCTACGAAACCCTTCAGTTCTATGCGGTAAGACTAAATACCCCACTGATTTTCTAGTACTTGGTAAGGAGGCTAGTAAAACTTGTCCTATTATTTTTGGTAGACCATTTTTGAACACCTGTGGCGCCGTGATAGATTGCAAGAAGGAGAATTTTTTTACTAAGTTTAATGGAGAGTCTTATGAGTTTAATTTTTCCAAGTTTGCTAAGACTTCTTATGAAAATGAAACGCCTAATGAAAATTTTCGAGTTGAACAGCTTGCTTCTATTGCTCTTGCTCCTAATAATGCCTTGCAGCAATTCATGGAAGATCACGAAAGTGATGTTTTTAGCAAGGAAAGAGAAGAGATTGATGACATTCTTCTTCGTCAACCACCGTTACTCAAACATAATCTACCTGTGGAGGATCTTGGTACCACTTTGCCGCCTAAAGAAGATCCTGTGTTTGAATTAAAGCCTTTGCCTGATAATCTTAAATATGCTTATATAGATGATAAGAAAATATATCCTGTTATTATTAGCTCTAAACTTTCAGGAAAGGAAGAAGAAAGATTATTGGAGATATTGAGGAAACACCGAGGAGCTATGGGATATACTCTTGATGATTTAAAAGGGATTTCTCCCACTTTATGTCAGCATGCCATTAATATGGAGAAAGATGCGAAGCCAGTCGTGGAGCATCAACGCCGCCTAATTCCCAAGATGAAGGATGTGGTAAGAAACGAGGTATTAAAACTCCTTGATGCTGGTATTATTTATCCTATTGCTGATAGTAGATGGGTTAGTCCTGTTCATTGTGTTCCTAAGAAAGGAGGTATGACTGTTGTGCCTAATGAGAATAACGAGCTTATTCCTCAAAGGGTAGTTGTTGGTTATAGGATGTGCATTGATTATAGGAAGGTAAACAAAGTTACTAAGAAAGATCATTACCCTTTACCGTTTATAGATCAAATGCTAGAAAGGTTGTCTAAGAAGACTCATTTTTGTTTCCTTGATGGTTATTCTGGTTTCTCTCAAATTGCTGTTAAGAAGGATGATCAAGAGAAAACCACTTTTACTTGCCCTTATGGAACTTATGCTTATAGACGTATGCCGTTTGGTTTATGCAATGCTCCTGCTACTTTTCAAAGATGTATGTCTGTTATTTTTCATGGCTTTTGTGAAGAAATTGTGGAGGTCTTCATGGACGATTTCTCCGTCTATGGAACTTCTTTTGATAATTGTTTGCACAACCTTGATAAAGTTTTGCAGAGGTGCGAAGAAACTAACCTTGTTCTTAATTGGGAGAAATGCCACTTTATGGTAAATGAAGGAATTGTCCTTGGACATAAAATTTCTGAAAGAGGTATTGAAGTTGACAGAGCAAAAGTGGAAGAAATTGAGAAAATGCCCTGTCCCAGAGATGTTAAAGGTATTCATAGTATTCTTGGTCATGCTGGTTTCTATAGGAGGTTTATTAAAGATTTCTCTAAGATTTCAAAGCCTCTTACCAATCTTCTTCAAAAGGATGTACCATTTGTCTTTGATGATGATTGTAAGGAAGCTTTTGAAACTCTTAAGAAGGCTTTAACTACTGCTCCTATTGTTCAACCACCTGATTGGAATTTACCTTTTGAAATTATGTGCGATGCTAGTGATTTTGATGTTGGTGCTGTTCTTGGACATCGCGTAGATAATAAGTTGAATGTTATTCATTATGCTAGTAAGACTCTTGATGCTGCTCAGAAGAATTATGCTACTACTGAGAAAGAGTTTCTTGTTGTTGTTTTTGCGTGTGATAAGTTTAGATCTTACATTGTTGATTCTAAAGTTACTATTCATACTGATCACGCTGCTATTAGATATCTTATGACTAAGAAAGACGCTAAGCCTAGGCTTATTAGATGGGTGTTGCTTTTACAAGAGTTTGATTTGCATATCGTAGATAGGAAAGGTGCTGAAAATCCTGTGGCTGACAATTTATCTAGATTGGAAAACATTTCTTTTGATCCTATTCCTGTTAATGATAGTTTTCCAAATGAACAGTTGGCCGCAATAAATGTAACTTCGCGAGACCTTCCTTGGTATGCTGATTATGCTAACTTTATTGTTTCCAAGTATTTGCCTCCAACCTTTACAGCTCAGCAAAGAAGAAAATTCTTCTATGATTTGAGGCATTATTTTTGGGATGACCCACACTTATATAAAGAAGGAGTTGATGGTATTATGAGAAGATGCGTACCGGAATATGAGCAACAAGAGATATTAAGAAAATGCCATAGCAGTGCTTATGGAGGGCATCATGCTGGAGATAGAACCGCACATAAGGTTCTACAATCAGGTTTTTATTGGCCAACCCTCTTTAAAGATGCCAGAGGGTATGTTTTATCTTGTGATGAATGTCAAAGAGTTGGTAATATTTCTAGACGCAATGAGATGCCTATGAATTACACTCTTGTTATTGAACCGTTTGATTGTTGGGGGTTTGACTTTATGGGTCCTTTTCCTCCTTCAAAAGGCTATACCCATATACTTGTTGCTGTTGATTATGTTACTAAATGGGTAGAAGCCATACCTACAAAGAGCGCCGATGGTGAGACCTCGTTGAAAATGCTTAAGGATGTTATTTTTCCTAGGTTCGGAGTGCCTAGATATCTTATGACTGACGGAGGTTCTCATTTTATTCATGGTAGTTTTAGAAAACTCTTGCTAAGTATGATGTCAATCATAGAATTGCTTCTGCTTATCATCCCCAAACTAGTGGGCATGTAGAGCTTTCAAATAGGGAGATCAAGTCTATCTTGCAGAAGACTGTCAATAGATCTAGGAAAAACTGGGCTAGTAAGTTAAATGATGCTTTATGGGCTTATAGAACTGTTTATAAGAACCCCATGGGTATGTCTCCTCATAAGATGGTTTACGGAAAAGCATGTCACTTGCCCTTAGAATTAGAACACAAAGCTTTTTGGGCAGTAAGAGAGCTTAACAGAGATTTTAAACTAGCCGGTAAGAAAAGGTTGTTAGATTTGAGTTCTCTAGATGAGTGGAGAAATGAAGCGTATGAGAATGCCAGACTTTTCAAAGAGAAAGTCAAGCAATGGCATGATAAGAGAATTCTTAAGAGAGAGTTTCATGTTGGTGAGAAAGTTCTATTGTATAGGTCTCGTCTCAGATTTTTTGCAGGAAAATTACTTTCGAAATGGGAAGGACCATATGTTATTGTGGAAGTATACCGCTCAGGTGCTATTAAGATTGCTTCATTGAAAGATAATTCTACACAAGTGGTGAATGGGCAAAGACTCAAGCATTATATTTCTGGAGATTCTTATAATGAAGATGTTGATGTTATTGAAACAGTTTCTCCGGAAGAATTCATCCAAGACAAATTGCAGGTACCTGCAGAGTTCGTTTTCGAATAGGTAACAGTTCTAGTCAGAAAAGTTTTGCGAAAAGCTCTTCCTTTAATATTTTTGCTGTTTTGACTAAATATGAAAAATCACGAGACGAAAAAGGGCAGGAAAAAGAGTCCGTGTGTGTCTCACACACAGGTGGAGCGGGCCCACCCCTGGCTGCGCCACCTAGGTGTGAGAACACCCCGGAACTCGTTTTCGTCCCGGTTTCCTCCTGTGATTTCGATTCGATGTATAATTTTCGCCTATTTAACCCCCCGGAGTCCCCGAGGTCTGTATATCGTTTTCTCGTCGTGTTTTGTTTCGAGCTGTTTCTGTCAGGGATTGCCCTCGACTTTGGAGTTATAATGTCTTCGTCCGGTTCATTTAAAGAGAACCCTCTTGCGGATTCCATCAATTCGTATATGAGGGAGCTGAAGATGCATCTGAAGGAGTTGTCACTCAAGGATGGGGAGTTGCAGATTAAAGATGTTCAAGGACCCAAGGGAGAAGGGAGTCTCGAAGCAAGGATGGAAGCATTGGAACAGGAAGTTTTCAAATACAAGAAGATGGCGGAACGCGAGGTGGACATTATCTATAGGATTAATCAAGAGCTTGTTGCCAAGTACAAGAAGGAGACTACAGAGCTTTGGAAGGATGTCCTCTCACTCCAGGAGACGACTAGCCAATTACAAGCACAACTCTACGACGTGCAGAACCAAAATTGTGAGTATGAAGCTAGATTTCAACAAATGAGTGCTGCTGCAAGTTTCAGGATTTTGGAGACCAAGACATCCTTCCTTGACGGAGGACCTCTGCCTTGGAAGTACGACAACGATGAAGATTCACCGCCACCGCCAAAGGAGTAATTCGTCATCGGTATAGGCATCCCCTTGGCTTGTTCCAAGCTTGGGGGAGTGCCGCGGTATCATATCATTGCCTTTTGCTCATTTACTTTTCAAAGTAGAGTCATATCATGAATAGAGAAGTTATCATATAGAATAGTTTGCAGTTTGGAAGTATCCTCCTTAGTCAGTTATCTATGTATCCCTTGGTGTGAGTTGCGGTAATAAAATATTAATGAGAAGTTTTATCGTTTACTTTTCGCACACTTTATATTAGTTTGGAATCTCTCTTGTATGACTAGTCTTGTTGATTGGTATTTGTATCACATTGGGAGCATGAGTAGATTTAGTTGGTTTTGGCAAACCTAGCTTGGTCAGTAGCAACTTTACCTTGAGGTTTGAGTAGAAAAGAATAAAGAAGTGCTTGCAGTTACATCACTTCAGTTTTCCCTTATGTTTGGCTTATAAGCATTGTTATTCTTAAAGTTAAAATCGTTGTACCTTCAAGGGAGTTTGCATGATTGTTCTTATTATATATATGTTTGTTTGTTTCATGCAACTCTTATGCTTGCTACCCAGCCATGCTAGCCAAAAACCTGTACTGAGAGGAAATACTTCTCGTGCATCCAATTCCCAAAAGCCAAGTCACTTCCAAAGAGTCCACTATAAATTCCTATGCATGGTATTTCAAGCCATTCCAAGTAAATTTTCATGTGCTACCTTTCAAAAACCTTCAAACACTTCTCATTTGGTGCCACTGTTTTTAGCTCATGAGGACGTAGTGGATGGGTTTGTTATCTTCCATACTAAATTAAGTACCCCTCGACTAGGCAGCTTCATCTGCTCGTCATTAATTTTGCAAGGGAGCTGGTCAGACCATTATAATCTCAAAAAGAAAAAGAAAGAAAAAAGGCACTCCTCCAATGGAATGTGAAAGTTGGTCGGCACCCGATGGAATCGGTTAGCCATGGTTTGAGAAAGGAAAAAGGTGGGGAGGAGTGCAAAGCTATAAAAGAGCACCAAAGTGCCATTTAATCAAACATCTCGGAACAGCTCTCACTTGTTTAGTATGGAAGATATCAAGAACTCCGTTGCTAGTCGTTGACAAAAGCAACCACCTCTCAAAACAATTTTTACCTCTGTTTTACAAATGAAAAGCTCTAGCACATGTTTAATCCCTGCTTCCCTCTGCGAAGGGCCTATCTTTTACTTTTATGTTGAGTCAACCTATTTCCCTCTGTCTCAAGCAAGCATTTGAGTTGTTATGTTTCACTCATCCATATGTTGATCCGTTTAATCATGTTTATTATCTTCCTTGTTTTGTATAATGCTTTTGTCTGAAGGAATATATCTTTGAAAGCTTTCTATGAATGCAAAAGTTTACTTTGTTGAGCATATAGTCTTTGCTATATCAGCTCTGTTTTAAAAGGCGCCGTTTAAAAGAGAGAATAGTTTGTTCATCGTTCTTTGACCAAGAACTAAGGTTTGCCATTGCCAATTATAGTTTACCTTGTGCATCTTTACATGTGATTCCCTTTTACCTATTGCAAGTCTATATCTTATAAAGGGAAGTTGCTGTCTATTATAATTTGTGACTTAGTGAATGTGATGCTTCTTGTCCGTATTTTGATTATCGACACTTCACTCCATAAACCTGTGGTCATGTTTACCGAGTTTAGTTTTCGCTTGGGGACAAGCGAGGTCTAAGCTTGGGGGGGTTGATACATCCAATTTGCATCACTATTCTGTATCATAATTTACTTTTATTCATTGATATATTTCATATTTAGATATGATACTTATGTTATTTCCTTTGCTTTCACATGTTTGATGATCATCGGAGGAGTTGCTGCCGGAGTCAGGATTCTGCTGGAAAAAGGACCATCAAGAGACCATATTTTGAAGATCAGGAAAATTCCAGAAAAATACCCAAAAATTATATTTTCCCAGAAGACTCAGGAAGCCAGAAGGATGAGTCGAGAGGAGCCAGGGGGGCCCCACACGCCAGGGTGGCGCGGCCAGCCCCCTGGCCGCGCGGGCCCTGCGTGAGGCCGCCCTGGCCCACCTCTGGTCTCGCCCCTTCGCGTACATCATCGCCCCCGAAAACCTAAGTCAAAGGGAGGGGCTCAGAGTTAGACAGCCGCCTCTGCGGGGCGGAGAACACCAGAGAGAGAAAAGCTCTCCGGCAGGGAGAAATCTACCGGGGAAATTCCTTCCCGGAGAGGGGAGATCGTCGCCATCGTCATCACCATCGCACCGGACTTCATCGGGATCATCATCATCATCATCTCCATCACCAGCACCTTCATCTCCACCATCACCATGCCATCCCGCTGTAACATCTTGAGTTGGATCTTGTTATATTCATAGGGGAAACTTTCCCGGTGTTGATTACTCTTGTAGTTGATGCTATTGAGTGGAACCGTTGAGTTAAGGTTTATGTTCAGATTGTTATTTACCATTATTTCACCTCTGATCATGATCCATATGATGTCTTGTGAGTAGTTCGTTTAGTTCTTGAGGACATGGGAGAAGTCAAGATGTTAGTAGTGAATTATTGTTGAGAAATATTTAATGGTTTGATATTGTTGTGGTGCTATTTCACTAGTGGTGTCATGTGAACGTCGACTACATGATACTTCACCATTTATGGGCCTAGTGAGATGCATTTTGTATTTGGCTACCGATTGTGGGGTTGCTGGAGTGACAGAAACCTAAACCTCCGTTGGGAAACCATTGCACCAGGGAGCGTAGGATCTTAGAGTTTAAGGCTGTGGTTAGATTTATCTTAATTACTTTCTTGTATTTGCGGATGCTTGCAAGGGGTATAATCACAAGTGTGTATTTATCCTAGTAAGGGTAGTGCGCTAGCATAGGTTCACCCCCATAACACCTATCAAACCAATAAATACTATTGGCTCTATGAAGCGAAAGCTCTTGATAGAAACTCCCATGTGTCCTCGAGAACGTTTGGTTATTATAAGTACACAACCGGCTTGTCCTTTGCTGAAGAAAGGATTGGGCCACTTGCTGCAATTGTTACTACTGTCTTTTATTTACTCGCACTTTATTTACTCGTATTACCAAATACCCCTGAAAACCTATTTGCTAGTATTTACAGTGATTCCTTGATCAAAACTGCTCATCAACACCTTCTGCTCCTCGTTGGGTTCGACACTCTTATTTATCGAAAGTACTACGATACACCCCCTATACTTGTGGGTCATCAGAGGGAGCAGTCTGAACCTCATCTATGCAGACACATTGCGAAAGATCAAGATCCCGATGAACAACCTCTTGCCGACAGAAACGTCTTTCCGTGGAATAGTCCCAGGGAAGCCGACGTACCCATTGGGGGCAATACACCTGGACGTCATATTCGGTACCCCATCAAACTTCAGGAAGGAGAAGATTGAGTTCGAGGTCGTCGATTGGCCTTCACAGTATCACGCTATTCTCGGACGACCAGCGTTCGCCCGATTCATGGCAGTTCCACACTACGCTTACCTCAAGCTGCGGATGCCCGCTAATCAAGGACCACTAACGATCAGCGGTAGCTTTGCCCGCTCCGAAAACTGCGACAAAGACTTCAACAGCATGTCCCAGACATTTGGAGTGCACGAGGAGCTCCATCATATTAGGGAGGCCACCAACATGGACATCGATCCACCGGCGCAGCAGAACGCCCCAGAGCTCTCATTTGACGCTAGCAAAGACACTCGAGAGCACTAGATCCACCCGACGGATCCAACCAAGATAGCGCGGGTGTCGAATTCTCTCTCTCCCGCATAGGAAAGCGCGCTCATCGGGTTCCTCCGTGAGCACTGGAGGATGTTCGCCTGGTGTCCAGCAGATATGCCAGGCATCCCCAGGGAACTCACCGAGCACGAGCTCAAAATCTTTCAGAACGCAAAGCCGGTCAAGCAATCCATGCGCCGATATAATCTGGAAAAGGCCAAGTCAATGGGCGAAGAAATCAATCGCCTCCTCGAGGCCAAGTTCATCAGAGAGATCAAGGAAGCCACATGGCTTTCCCCACCGGTCATGGTGGAAAAGAAGGACACCAAGATCTACAGGATGTGCATCAACTTCACGGCACTGAACAAACATTGCCCGAAAGATTACTTCGCTCTGCCCCAAATCGACCAGATCATCGATTCTACTGCAGGGTGTGAGCGCCTTTCGTTCCTCGACGCGTACTCCGGGTACAACCAGATAAGGCTGAAGGTGGAAGACGAAGACAAGACGGCGTTCATCACCCCGCACGGGGTGTACTGCTACATGACGATGCCCTTCGGGCTCAAGAACGCGGGAGCCACCTATCAACGGTGCATGCAGGCATGCTTGAAGGAACAGATCGGTCGCAACATCGAAGTCTACATCGACGATATTGTCATCAAAACTGCGAAAGCAGACAGCCTGCTCGACGACCTGCGAGAAACTTTCGCTAACCTCGCCCGCTACATCATCAAGCTCAACCCGAAGAAGCGCTCCTTCGAGGTGCCTACAGGCCAGCTGCTGGGCTACCTCATCTCTGAAAGAGGAATCGAAGGTAACCCAGAGAAGATCCAGGCCATTATCAACATGCAACCTCCAAAGACGCTTTGACATGTCCAGCAGTTGACAAGTCGACTAGCAGCACTTAGCCGCTTCATAAGCAAGCTCGACGAAAAAGCTCTCCCGTTCTATCGGCTGCTTCGGAAGATAGACAACTTCACGTGGACAGAAGAGGCGCAAGCCGCGTTCGACGATCTCAAGCGTCGCCTCTCGACATCCCCAGTCCTTGTCACCCCCCGAGAGAAGGAGCCGATGTTGCTATACATAGCGGCCACAAATCAAGTCGTCAGCTCGGTCCTAGTAGTCGAGCGTGCAGAGGAGGGCAAAGAGCATGGAGTGCACAGGCCAGTGTACTACCTCAGCGAGGTCCTATCGCCAACCAAGCAAAGATATCCCCATTACCAGAAGCTAGCATACGCCATCTACATGACGGGGAAGAAACTGCCGCATTACTTCGAGTGCCATTCCATTATAGTGGTGGCCTCGAATCCAGTGTCCAGCATTCTCAACAACCCAGACGCCACAGGACGCGTGTCACTATGGGGAATCACCTTGGGACCCTGGGAGATCACGTACCAGCGACAGTCGGCGATCAAGTCACAAGTCCTGCCAGATTTCATAGCCGAATGGATGGAAGCACAAATGCCCAAACTCCCGGACATGTCGAACTGTTGGACCATATACGTCGACGGGTCTAAGCAGGTTTCGGGAGCAGGAGCAGGAGTGATCCTAGTGTCGCCACAGGGGGACATGCGCTACGTCCTCCGCATGTGCTTCATGAACCCCTCGAACAACGAAGCAGAATACGAAGTCGTCCTGCACGGCATGCGCATGGCAAAAGCGTGCGGGGCCACCCGCATCAAGATCCACGGAGACTCGAACCTCATCGCCCAGCAAGTCATGAAGGAGTGCGATGCGACCTGCGCAAACATGATCGCATATCGCGCCATGTACGACAAGCTCGAAGGCGACTTTGAAGGGTGTGAGGTGATACACATCAGCAGAGAAAGCAACGAAGAAGCAGACAACCTGGCCAACGTTGGCTCCATGTGCCTGCCGATACCGCCAGGAGTTTTTTTCGTGGAGATATTCGAGCGCTCTGTCAAGATCAAGCCAGCCATCGACCCGGCGTTAGGAACACGCTTGGGGGCTAAGCAAATAAACTCAACCCCAGCAGCGGGAACAGAAGACCTCTCCAAAGGCGCAGCTACAGTCATGCTCATCAAAGCAGTCTGGACAAAGCCGTACCTGGCCTACCTGGCGCGAGGCGAACTCCCAGAAGATCCCATCCATCGTCGATAGGTCATGCGACGCTCCAAGGCCTTCACGATAATCAACGGAGAACTCTACAATATAGCACTACAGGTGTTCTCCAGTGGTGCATAGCGCAAGAGGACGGAATCGCCCTCCTTCGAGAGATCCATGAAGGGACCTGCGGGCATCACGCCAGCAGTCGAACTCTCGTCGCTAAGGCTTTTCGATCAGGGTTTTACTAGCTCTTGGCCCTCTATGACGCTAGGAACATCGTCCAGCAGTGCGAAGCATGCCAGCTATTCGCCACTAAGCCACACGCACCCGCGTCAGAACTACACACCATACCCGTCGCCTGGCCCTTCGCACAGTGGGGACTCGATCAGGTCGGGCCCCTGCCCAAGTCATCTCGAGGTAACCACACGTACCTGTTGGTCGCCGTGGATAAATTTTCCAAGTGGATCGAAGCTGTCCCTGTCACCAACCAAGAGGCGATCACGGCGGTCAAGTTCTTCGAATCCATCGTCTACCGGTATGGCGTACCGAACAGCATCATCACCGACAACGGCACCAACTTCACATTGGGCGAGTTTCAAGAATTCGCCAAAAAGCTCGGTGACATGGATATGCCCTTCGGGTACCCACGGATTAGTATACCGGGTTCGGCCCATTAAGGAGGTGGACCAGAACAAGGACTCGAAGATTGACTTGGAGACGAAGAAGGAAGGTTCTAATCCGTATTTGACTAGGACACTTGTAAAACCTTAGCCTGGTTGCATATATAAAGCCAGGCAGGGGCGCCCCTAGAGGCAGATCAGAAGACAACTTACAACTTAGACATCGAGAGATACAACATAGAAGATAGACTAGACAATAGACTAGATACAAAACTCCGCCTACGGCGGCACCATGTAAACACCATTGTGATCATATACTAGATTGCTAGCAGGATGTAGCGATCCTCCACCGCGGGGACGTGAACCTGGGTACATCGTGTGCCAATCTCGATCCCGGAATCTCTAGTCGTTGCTCTTCCCCCGATCTAAAGTCCTTCATCTAGGACATTTGTCGAGTTAACCCTCATCACTCGGCATCAAGATCAAGTACGCCTTGGTGGCGCATCCCAAGTCCAACGGCCAAGTCGAAAAGGCCAACAGGCTCGTCTGCGCAGGCCTGAAGAAGCGACTCCTTTGACCCCTCAAACGCACGGCAGACGCTTGGGTCGAAGAACTACCCTCGGTCCTATGGAGCCTGCGGACAATGCCAAATTCTTTGACCGGTTACACGCCATTCTTCTTGCTCTTCGGAGCAGAGGCGGTGCTACCTACTGACGTGCGCTACTGCACGCCTCGCGTGGTGGCCTACGTCGAAGAAGATGCAGAAAAGGCATTGGCAGATGCCCAAGACCTACTGGATGAAGCTCGAGACGTCGCCCTTGCCCGCTCGGCAGTTTACCAGCAAAGCCTCTGCAATTACCACAGCAGACGGGTACGCGGACGGTCCTTCGAGCCAGGCAACCTCGTACTTCGCCTCAAGCAAACAAGCACGTCGAAGCTGGAACCACCATGGGAAGGCACATACCTCGTCCACGAAGCAATACCAGGAGGCGCGTATCGGCTACGCGACCCCAAGACAGGGAAGGACATCGACAACCCATGGAACGCACAGCAATTGTGTCGGTTCTATCCTTAGAATCAGCACACCTCCTCCACCCCCCATCTCCATGTAATTAAGCATCGGCAGCAGACCACGCTCAACCATTGCGCCCTCGGTGCCAAGCAATAAAGTATACTTTCTCATATCATTGTTTAACCCACATTTGGGGGCTTCGCCTTAAAAAAATCGCTCAACCCACGCTCGGGGGCTTCGCCTTTCGACCTACGCTCGGGGGCCTCGCCTTTCGGCCTACGCTCGGGGGCCTCGCCTTTCGGCCTGCGCTCGGGGGCTTCGCCTTTCGACCTACGCTCGGGGGCCTCGCCTTTCGGCCTGTGCTCGGGGGCCTCGCCTTTCGACCTGCGCTCGGGGGCCTCGCCTTTCGGCCGGCGCTCGGGGGCTTCGCCTTTCGACCTGCGCTCGGGGGCATCGCCTTTTGACCTGCGCTCGGGGGCTTCGCCTTTCGACCTACGCTTGGGGGCTCCGCCCTCCGACTTACGCTCGGGGGCTCCGCCCTTCGGCCTGCGCTCGGGGGCTTCGCCCTTCAACCTACGCTCGGGGGCTCCACCCTTCGACATACGCTGGGTGCTTCGCCCTTTGACGTACGATCAAGGGCTTCGCCCCTCGACCTACACGACTCGTCAAAATTCGCACAAAGCACTCTGAAGAGTTTCCCAAGATACATACATACACAAGAGATAAGCCAGATTCAGATATTTGGCCAAGTTAGTGTGCCGCGACGCCCTGATTCGCCCTCTGACGATCACTCTCGGTGATAATCTGTCGGGCGATACAATCAGCCGTGGCCTTACAAGCAGCATAATGAGGATCCATGTCAACACGGCCGCTGGGAGTTGGAGGGAGCATCTTCAGCAGCTCCAAGTCAATCTCAGGGCAATGAACACGCACGAAGGAAAGTGCGACCAGAGCCCCGCAGCGCAAGTGCTCTCAAACGAAGGAGTAGACAGCATCGCCGTTCTCGAATCGATCAAGCAGCACAGGTAGACCTTTGGGTTGATTATTCATAGGAAACATCGCCTCATGCACAAGCGCGAGGGCACTGCGGCTCATTTCGGCCAGTACTCCAGCCTGGGCGATCCTATCCTGGAGGATTGTCAACTTCAACGCTTTTGATCGGTCAGCCCAGAAGCTGTCAGCGATCGAATTAGCGTGCGTTTGAGCCGCACGAAGGTGCGTATTCACGCGCCGGGCTTCGGCTTCACTGTCAAGGCATACATCTGCAGAAGAAAGAAGAATGTCACACTTGATAGGCTTAGACCGCAAAGTGGACCAAAAGCTCAAAAGACCCACATTTCATGGATTTCCCAAGGTTCTCGACTTCCTCAAGGAGGAACTTTTCGGCATCCGCAGCCCGCGACGCCTTGGAAAGGGCAACGTCGACCTTAGCAGTAACTGTTTTCAGTTGATGCTACGTGTTGTTGAGCTGGTCGTGCAAGGATCGAATTAGAGATAATTCGCTCGTGGAAGGTGCTCTCCTCTCAACGGCACTGGAAGAACTAGCAACTGTTTCATACAAAACAGGCCAGGCATTTGAGATCACGGACGAATCCTGCACAAGAGGCCCCTGGTCACACATAGTCATCGGCAACCAAATAACAAATAGATGCAGAATACGTCAAAGGAAGATGACAAAATAGAAGCAGCAAATTTACAGCAAGCAGTGTTCCCGAATTAAACAACAGTCTTCGATACGGCACCACAAAGTCAATTACACAAACACGACCGAGGCATTGACTAAACTATGCTGAGCTACCAGCGGCCTTGCTAGACGGTGCACCAGAGGCACTACGCTTTCGGGCCTTCGCCGCTGCTCTCCTCTCATTCCTCTCGGCCAGAAAGCTCGTCATCCGAGCAGACAAGTTGTGGGCGCGTTCAAGATAGCCTTTCGGAGCAATTGAACGGATCGTATGGGCACCTAGAGGGGGGGGGGGTGAATAGGTGCTACTCAAATTTTAATTCTTTTTCAATTTAGGCTTGACACAAAGGTAAATTCTCTAGATATGCAACTATGGTGAATTTACCTATATGACAACAAATAAGCTAAGCAAGATACAAGTAGTAAAGGCAATAAAGGATAGAGGTAACCGAGAGTGGAGCACACGGAGACACGGATGTAATTCCCGTAGTTCCTTCCTTTTTAGGGGAAGTACGTCTACGTTGGAGGGGTGTGGTTGCCACAAAGGCCTAACCAACGCCACAAAGGCTCACCCTATTCTCCGGTGCAAGCTTCCGCCACAAAGGCCTAGCTCACTTTCCACTAAGGGATTCCTCAAGGCGGAACTGGCCTTTACAAAACTTGGGGCACCACTCCACAACTGAATTGGAGGCTCCCAAGCACCACAAAGATCTCAATCAACAAGTATCAAGATTTCAATCACACAAACAAGGTCAAGGGACACAAGGGAACCCAAGACCAAAGGGCCCTCTAGCAAATGAGAGGGGAAATCAAATCGCTTCGGTGAGGATGTAGATCAAGGCCTTCTCCTTCGATTCTCCAAAGATCAACGACTTTGGTGGGTTGAGGGAGGAGATCTTGCGAATTTGGTGGCTCCAAAATGGGGTCTTTTTCTTCACAGCTCGAGCAGCTTGAGGTTGAAGAAGGGGAGGGGTATTTATAGCCCCTCCCAAAATGTAGCCGTTGCTGACTTGGAGGGGCGGATTATCCGGCCAAAGTTGGGCCGGATTATCCGGCTGGCCGGATTATCCGGCCCCTGGCCGGATTATCCGCCCCCCCTATCTGGGTGACGCCGCGCCAGATCCTTAGCAGAATTTCAGCCACCCCCGGGGAAGGGCGGATTATCCGGCCAAAGCTGGGGCGGATTATCCGGCTGGCCGGATTATCCGGCCCCTGGCCGGAATATCCGGCCCCCCTATCTGGGTGACGCCGCGATAAGTCCTTAGCCGTTTTTCGGCCACCCCAGAGGGGGCGGATTATCCGGCCACCCCTGGCCGGATAATCCGGCCTGGCATTTCTTCAAATGATAATCCTGCAAATCTTAGCACACAATTAGTATCACTAATGTTGTTATCTAACACACAAAATCTGAGGGAAACAAAGTTTGCACTTTCAATCTCCCCCTTTTTGGTGTTAGATGACAACACTAGGATTTGCAAGAAAGGTCGAATAATTCAAACAACGAATAATTGATCAAAATACACAGCTCCCCCTAGATGTGTGCAACTTCACCAATGAGTTTAGAAGAGACATACCATTGCATAGATAACTCAAATATTATGGATTATGGAATCCCGAATATGATAATATGATATGTCGGGCAATAATTCCATAGCCATTTCACCAATAACCATGAGCTGATAAAAATAAGTGAACAACACATAATGATCCACATAGCATATTAAGAACATATGACATAGTCTCATACACCACATGGTAGCATATAAACGACACGAAGTTCAACCACACACAAAGTTCGACTTAAGACAAACGAAATAAGAAGAAACACAAGCGCCAAAGAATGATAAGCGTGTTTCCACCCATGCAAATCCCGACAAATTCCTAATAGAACTACTTCTCCCCCTTTGGCATCAAGACACCAAAAAGTGAGAAGAGCGATGCTACACGTCCCGAGAAATCACTCGTCCACGTCATCGAAGTCCTCATCATCATAATCTCCGCCATCACCCTCGTCATCTCCAGCATCTTCATCCTCGTCATCAAAGTCCTCCTCAGCCTCAAAGTCCTCCTCGGCCTCTGCACGAGCACCTCCTGCGGGAGCATCTGGAGCATCAAAGAGATGCTGCTGCATATCCATCCAGTTGTAGCGGTTGATGTTCCAAGCTTCATAGGCCACAGGAGCAGTAGGAGTGGGATCGGCGGTCTGAGCACCACTGAGACGGTGAAGGATAAGCTGCTGAGTGTCCTGGATGCTCTTCCTCTCGACATAGGCCTGGTAGTTCTCACGGTGGATCTCTACCTTCATGCACAGAACATTCCGCTCAAACCAGCTGAGCTTCCTCACCTCCCTAGACACAACAGATGCAGCAGCCCTCTGTTCACGAGCAGTAGCACTAGTCCTCGCATCAGCCATGAAAGTGTCAGGATATGCAGCTGAAGGAGCAGATTTCGCCTTTCTCTTGATATACATCTTCTTGACCTTGTGCTCCACACAGTCATCATGAATATCATAGTCTCCAAGGACATGCTTAATGAGAAGCATGATGAAAGGAGCATATGGCACAGTGTTCCTCTGAATAATAGCATCCTTGATCTCATAGAAGATGAAGTCCATCACATCAAGGGTAAAGTCCTCAGCAGGGTCAGTCGACGTGGCACACTCATGAGCAAAAGCAAGCAGATCAACCAGAGAGGTGCGAATGGCATCATTGTTGCCACCACTAGGAGCAATGTTCTCCCTGAAAATGCGGACCAGCTGATCATAAAGCGGATGTAGGCCATTGATGAAGCCCACAACACCTGTGGAGTCATAGAGGTCATGGAGCTTGTCCTTGTCAGGCTTGTTCCCCGGGTTGTGGATACGCCGACCCACTGGAGTCTCTCCATTGTACGCATACCCCAAGAGAGAGGCAAATGTAGGAAAGTCTGATGTGCACTCATGTTCGCCGGTCATCCACTTCATAGATTTCTGAGCATTGGGCAAAATCACCAGAGTAGCATAGAACTGCTTGATAAGACCGGGATTGTAGTCGCACTGAATGTTGGCCAACCCCATCAAACCCATCTTCTCAATCACAGAGAGAGCTTCATCAAAGTAAGACTTGCTGCGGAGGTGATCAAAGTCAATCGGATGCATTGGACGGCAAGGATTCTTGAAAGGCTCATAAATATCACGAAAAATCCCCCACTGCTCCTCATTCCAGAAACCCCTGTCTTCAATGTCTTCATCTCTTGCAGTAGCATACCAATTGTTCCTCCGCACAAGAATGTACTCGGCCTCTGGCATCTTCTTGTAGTCAGGACGAGGCTCTTTGCCTTTGCGACGACGGGCACGAGCTTTGGCAACCTTGGCAGCTTTCTCCTGCTCAGCCTTCCTAGCAGCTTCCCTCTGTGCCCGCCGGATAGCAATCTCATCCAGAAGAACTCCTTCCTCATTCCGAACAAGCCGACGCTTGCGCTTCGGCATACTCGGACCACCTGTGAAAGAGAGATGCACGGAGAGCATGGGGATAAGCGTATGCACACGAGTTACGGAAAAGATCAAAGAACCATGTAGTATGAATAAACAACCTTCACCAAAACAGCAAATTGAGAGCAGCAACACAAAAAAAATTGACAGTTATCTTCCCAGGCCGGATTATCCGGCCAAGGGGGGGCGGATAATCCGGCCCCCTCGAAAAAAATTTCTAAGTGTTGCTGCAGCCTACAATTTGATAGATCGGGAAGAAAGTACCATACAACATGATTCAGGAAAACAACACCTAGAGGGCAAAATCACCAAGAACAAGAAGGGGTAAAGACACATCCAATGAGAAGAGCAATACCCGCATCCATTGCGAAATCCGCTTGGTGAAAGCCTTCCAGAAGAGGAGGAGAGCAACCTCCGAAGAAATCAGGCCAAAAGGTTGGCCGGAGCTACGGTGGCGGCGATGGGAAGGAGGCGGCGGCGGCAGGGATCACCTGGAAGGGGTGGGGAGGGAACTGCCCTAGGGCAGCCCAACCCTCCCCCTTATATACCCAGGGTCACTACGGCCGGATTATCCGGCCAGAAAGGGGCGGATAATCCGGCCCCCCGGATATTCCGGCCCAGAGAGGGCGGATATTCCGGCCTGGAGCCAGCAAACTGGCCAACTCGAAATTTTCAAAAACAGATGTTGTTTTGATGAAAAAATTTGAACTCGTGTGCACAGATAGATGTCTTGAGAGAGGATGGCTTAGGTGAGAGAGCAAACACGGAGTGGTTCTCGGCACTTAACATTGCAAGAGCAAATCGACTAAAAATCCAATGCAAGTGCCTTCCCATATCAAAAATAAGAAATAACACCGGGAGAGAACACCAAAACCTCAAATAAGATATGCAATGAATCAACTCTTCGAAAAGAAGAGGTCGGTGGCCGAAGCCACCATGTTTGAGTGTTATCGCATTGGACCGCGAAGATGTATCTTGAGTCCATAACCACTACTCATCATTGAAGCTCAAAAATCATAAAATGATATTAAGAGAATGATATGATTACTATCGGCATTATGGGGGGAGGGATAGCCCAATTAATTAGGACCGCACTCCCCCTATCTCCATGCCCACACCTAAACCAAACAAGCATTGAAATATAGGTGTATTTGCAAGATGTTCAAGCCACACTCCTCAAATCGATGATATTTAGCTCATTCCTCAAATATCCAAATCTTGCTTCATCAAGAGGCTTCGTGAATATATCAGCAAGTTGATCCTTGGTGCAAACATAGGCAAGCTCAATATCTCCGCGGGCAACATGATCCCTAATGAAATGATTCCGGATCTCAATATGCTTGGTTCTTGAATGTTGCACCGGATTATAGGCGATCTTGATAGCACTTTCATTGTCACATAAAAGAGGCACTTTGTCACAATTGACACCGTATTCCTTCAAAGTTTGCCTCATCCATAACAATTTAGTGCATCCAGTTGCGGCGGCAATGTATTCGGCTTCGGCGGTGGAGAGAGATATACAATTTTGCTTCTTAAAAGACCAACACACCAAAGACCTACCAAGAAATTGGCAAGCTCCGGAGGTTGATTTCCTATCATCCTTGTCACCGGCCCAATCCGAATCCGTGAAGCCACAAAGAGAGAAATCCGAGCCTTTGGGATACCAAAGACCATAAGTTGGGGTATGAACCAAATATCGAAAGATTCTCTTAACCGCCATAAGGTGGCTTTCTTTAGGAGCGGCTTGATACCTTGCACACACACCTACACTCAACACAATATCGGGTCTAGATGCGCAAAGGTAAAGCAAAGAACCGATCATAGAACGGTATACCTTTTGATCCACATCTTTACCATTGGGATCAAGTTCAAGATGACATTTTGTGGCCATTGGTGTTGCGGCTCCATTAAGTTCCTTCATCTTGAACCTCTTGAGCATGTCTTGGACATATTTGGCTTGATAGATGAAAGTCCCTTCTTTCAATTGCTTGATTTCAAAACCAAGACATCTCGAACCTATCGGTCATAAGCTTTGAAAATTCATCATTAAAAGCTTTGTTAGTAGAGCCAAAGATAATATCATCAACATATAGTTGGCATACGAAAAGCTCCCCATTGACCCTCTTAGTAAAAAGAGTGGGATCGATTTGCCCAACTTCAAACCCACGGTCTAACAACAACTCCCTAAGGTGCTCATACCACGCACGTGGGGCTTGTTTAAGGCCATAGAGTGCCTTATGGAGTTTGTAGACATTGTTAGGAAAGTTGAGATCCTCAAACCCCGGGGGTTGCTTAACATACACTTCCTCTTTCAATGGACCATTAAGAAATGCACTCTTAACATCCATTTGTTGCAACTTAAAATTATGATGAGTGGCATATGCAAGAAGGATACGGATGGACTCAAGACGAGCCACGGGAGCATAGGTCTCTCCAAAGTCAATGCCTTCAACTTGAGAGAAACCTTGAGCAACCAATCTTGCCTTGTTCCTCACAACAATTCCATGCTCATCTTGCTTGTTCTTGAATATCCACTTTGTGCCAATCACATTGCGGCACTCCTTTGGCTTCTCTACTAACACCCATACATTATTGCGCTTGAAGTTGTTGAGTTCTTCATGCATAGCATCCAACCAATCCGGATCTTCAAGTGCTTCAAATACTTTCTTGGCTCCCCCTATAAGCATGATGAGAGCTAAATTGTGCCAATTGACGCCGGGTTGACACTTTGCTTCTTAAATCTCCAATAACCCTCTCAAGGGTATGACCTTTAAGTTCCAAGTCTCTTTCAACTCTTCTCTTGCGACGGGCTTCGATCTCCTCATTTGACCTTGGAGGAGTCACTTGATCATCTTGATCATTTTGGTCCCCGTCTTGACCATCAAATTGACCTTGATCATCATTATCTTCATGAGTGGGTTGATCTTGGTCTTGTGAAGAATTGGGGGCGGTTGAGATAACCGGAGAGGATGGTGGTGCCCCTTCTTCTTCATGAAGGTCCTTGTCTTGTTCTTTGGTTGGTGCATTAGTTGCTACCTTGGGAGAGGCTTGTTGAGCTTGTGAAGATGAAGGCTCCACTTGAGTAGAGCATAGTCCTTCCCGGTCGGCCACAAGGTGTCCCTCAATGGGGCGGAAAAATCCCACGCCCATTCTTCCTATGGCTTCTCGAGGTATTTCATCATCTACATCACAAGAAACAACATCTCGCCCCCCTTGGGAGCCGTCATTCTCTTCGAATACCACACTACAAGATTCTTCAACACGTCCGGTGGACTTGTTGAAGACCCTATAAGTGTGGGATTCGGCACCATAACCAACAAAAATACCTTCTATTGCTTTCGGATCAAATTTACCTAAACGAACTCCTTTTCTTTTAAAGAAACACTTACACCCGAAAACCCGGTAGTAGGAGATGTTGGGCTTGCTTCCGGTGAGAATTTCATATGGAGTCTTGTTTAGGCCTTTGCGGAGGAAGAGCCGGTTTGAAGAATGACAAGCCGTAGAGATAGCTTCGGCCCAAAAGTTGTATGGAGACTTAAACTCCGCCAACATGGACCTAGCCATATCCATAAGAGTCCGGTTCTTCCTTTCGGCTACACCATTTTGTTGAGGGGTATATGCAGCGGAATATTGATGACGAATCCCCTCATCACTAAGAAATCCATTTAAGGTGTAGTTCTAGAACTCCGAGCCATTGTCACTTCTTATTGCCAAAATAGTTTGCCCATGTTGACGTTCAACTTCCTTGGCAAAGTCGATGACGGTTTGTTGAGTCTCACTCTTATGCTTGAAGAAGTAAACCCAAGTATATCTTGAATAGTCATCAACAATCACCAAACAATATTTCTTCCCACCAAGACTTGCATGAGAGGGAGGACCAAAAAGATCCACATGAAGGAGCTCCAAGATCCTCTTGGAAGAAATGATAGTCTTGCTTGGGTGGGGAGAATCATGCATTTTTCCTAGAACGCAAGCCCTGCAAACACGATCTTTGGCAAAAGAAACATTCTTTTTTAGTCCGAGTATGTGGCCACCCTTGTGAAGGCTTTGCAAAGTTCTCATATTGACATGGGATAAACGGCGATGCCAAAGCCAACCCACATCGGCCTTTCCAAATAAACACATTGCACTTGTAGTGGTTTTCCCCGAAAAGTCCACCACATACAAGTTATTTTCAATGTGTCCAACGAAAGCGACCTTTAGAGACTTGCTCCACAAGAGTACCACAATATCATTATCAATGAAGACGGCAAAGCCCATCTTACCAAGTGCACGAACTGAAAGTAAATTATAACCAAGGGTCTCAACAAGCATGACGTCCACAAGGGAAATATCCGGTGCGACAACCACCTTGCCAAGACCCAATACCTCGGATTGTGACATGTCTCCATAAGTGACGGTTATATGATTGTCATTTGGTCTCATCTCCGTCATAATCTTCTTGCTTCCGGTCATATGACTTGTGCAACCACTATCAAGCACCCATTTTGATCCACCGGAAGCATAGTCCTACAAGAGATCATTGCTTGGTTTTAGGTCCCCATTTTTCAATGGGTCCTCTTTTGTTAGCAACAAGGGTCTTTGGAACCCAAATAGACCAAGCAACATAACCATCATTTGGACCAACATATTTTGCATAAACATCACCATAATAATCACGAAATAAAACATAGTGAGGGTTGGCAATTCCCGCATGATCATCATGAGTGGTTTTGCCACCCACAATAGGATCGTTCTTTGCTTGAGCGGGCTTGGCCTTCTTTTTCTTGTTGTTCTTCTTCTTCTTCTTTGAGACATAGCCAATCCCCGTTTTATCACCGAATGCCTTTTGCTTACTCAAAAGGTCATTCAAGTTTTTCTCACCTATGGGAATGGAGGACTTGGCAAGCTCATCTTTCAACCTAGCATTTTCTTCAATAACATTTGCATGATCACAAGTAGAAGTAGAAGAACTAGGCATATTATTCTCAGTCAATTGAATTTGAAGTTGTTCATGTGACTTGGTAAGAATAGAGTGTTCACTTTTCAAGGCCTTGTGAGCCTTGTCAAGATCTTCTAAATCCTTAACAAGTATATCATGACCAACACCAAATTCAACCTTTTCCTTTTTAAGCATTTTTACTTTAGCACGAGCATGATCTCGCTCTTTAGTGAGTTTGGAAACAACTTCATTATTAGATTCCTCAATGGAATCGAGCTTCTCTTCAGGAGTTGCTCGTTCCTCTTGCTCTTCTTCAAGAGACTCGGTTAGTGATGCAATATCTTGAGCATATTCTCTTTCAAGCCTCATTTGTTCATCTAATTTTTCAAGAGTTTTACCATATTGACTCAATAGACGTTCAAAGTGAATCTTATGAACACCATCTACACTAGACACATAATCATCAAAAGCAACAATTTCTTCCTTTACTCTAAGACTAGCAAGATCATTCATGGAAGCATCATTTGTCTTAGAGGAAGAGAAAGATGTGGGTGATACCTCGGAAGACTTGGCCATAAGGCACTTGACGTTCTTGACAAGAGAGTCCTCATTGGGGGATTCAAAGAGTGATGTGGAGGAAGTTGAGGTGGTTGCCATTGCGGCCATCTCACTAGTTGTAGTTTCTTCTTCTTCACTCTCACTTGCGGAGTACTCTTCTTGAGTCAAGAACACAAACTTTGGATGTTTCTTCTTTGGTCCACCCTTCTTCACAAATGGCTTCTTGGATGGTGACTTGGTCTTGCTTTTGAAGATGAGCTTTCCACCATGGTCTTCTCTCTTCTCATAAGGGCACTCGGCAACAAAGTGAAATCTATCATTGCAATTGTAGCAAGTCCTCACCCTTTGACCATTGTTGTCATTCCTTTGATAGCCACTTGACTTGCTTCTTCTTTGATTGTCTTCTTTAGCCTTGTGTGGATCAACCCAAAAGGTTTTTCCGTAGAAGACCATGTGCTCATTGTACTCATGCCTTATGTCCTCGGGACACATCTCTAGTCTTGCTTCAATATTCGCTTGAAGAGGAACCTCTTTATCAACCACACTTGCTTTCAATGCAAGATTAGAGCTTCTTTGCATTCCTATGGCACGGGCACGGGCATCTTCCGCATTTTGTGCGGAAACCTTGTAGGCTTGAATCTCTTGCATCACTTGATTGGAGGTCATCTCATTGAAGTTGTGCTTTCCTTGAACACTCTTCACATCCGCGGGCTCATATGGAGTGAGAGCAAGAATGTACTTCATCTTGATCCACTCATCATCAATATGGTGAGCACCGAGATTCTTGAAGGTGGTAGCAATAGCCTTGAGTCTTCTATACATCTCTTGATGATCCTCACCATCCATCATGAAGAAACCCTCCGCTTGATTTGAGAAGGCAATATATCTTGTTTTCTTCATGCTCTCGTTGCCAACAAAGACGTCGGAGAGTCCTTGCCAAGCTTCTTTGGCGGTGGAGAAGTGTTGGATGTGAGGCAAGTCCTTGGATCCCACGGCGACTTGAATCATGTGAAGAGCGGTAGCATTGAGTTGGCTATCGACCGTCTCTCTTCTTGTCATGTTGTGGGGATCCACGGCCTTGAATCCTTCCTCAACGATCCTCCAAAGCTCGATGCAAGAACTGCGCATATGAGAGATCATTTGATATTGCCATTGACCAAAGTTTAATGCATCAAGCTTAGGAGGATCACCTCTATGGTTAATATGAGGATGAGGAACCGGCGGGTCGGGTGAATACCAATGCGGGTATTCACCTTTCCCGTCGGCCTTGGAGGACGACTTAGCATCGCCATTTTTGTCGGCACCCTCCTCATCTATCCCCACATTCTCCACTTGTGGAGTAGCGGTTTTTTCCGGAGGTGGAGGAACATTAGCATTTTTAGCTTGCATGAGTTGCGCTATCATTTCACGCAACTCACCTACTTGAGATGTCATGGAAGCCATGGATGATTCCAAAGATTTGAACTCACCCATGGAAACTTGACCCGAGCCCTCACTCGGAGAGGTGTCCATACTCTTAGGCGGTTAAGCCCGAATAAAGAGCCGAGGCTCTGATACCAATTGAACGGATCGTATGGGCACCTAGAGGGGGGGGTGAATAGGTGCTACTCAAATTTTAATTCTTTTTCAATTTAGGCTTGACACAAAGGTAAATTCTCTAGATATGCAACTATGGTGAATTTACCTATATGACAACAAATAAGCTAAGCAAGATACAAGTAGTAAAGGCAATAAAGGATAGAGGTAACCGAGAGTGGAGCACACGGAGACACGGATGTAATTCCCGTAGTTCCTTCCTTTTTAGGGGAAGTACGTCTACGTTGGAGGGGTGTGGTTGCCACAAAGGCCTAACCAACGCCACAAAGGCTCACCCTATTCTCCGGTGCAAGCTTCCGCCACAAAGGCCTAGCTCACTTTCCACTAAGGGATTCCTCAAGGCGGAACCGGCCTTTACAAAACTTGGGGCACCACTCCACAACTGAATTGGAGGCTCCCAAGCACCACAAAGATCTCAATCAACAAGTATCAAGATTTCAATCACACAAACAAGGTCAAGGGACACAAGGGAACCCAAGACCAAAGGGCCCTCTAGCAAATGAGAGGGGAAATCAAATCGCTTCGGTGAGGATGTAGATCAAGGCCTTCTCCTTCGATTCTCCAAAGATCAACGACTTTGGTGGGTTGAGGGAGGAGATCTTGCGAATTTGGTGGCTCCAAAATGGGGTCTTTTTCTTCACAGCTCGAGCAGCTTGAGGTTGAAGAAGGGGAGGGGTATTTATAGCCCCTCCCAAAATGTAGCCGTTGCTGACTTGGAGGGGCGGATTATCCGGCCAAAGTTGGGCCGGATTATCCGGCTGGCCGGATTATCCTGCCCCTGGCCGGATTATCCGCCCCCCCTATCTGGGTGACGCCGCGCCAGATCCTTAGCAGAATTTCAGCCACCCCCGGGGGAGGGCGGATTATCCGGCCAAAGCTGGGGCGGATTATCCGGCTGGCCGGATTATCCGGCCCCTGGCCGGAATATCCGGCCCCCCTATCTGGGTGACGCCGCGATAAGTCCTTAGCCGTTTTTCGGCCACCCCAGAGGGGGCGGATTATCCGGCCACCCCTGGCCGGATAATCCGGCCTGGCATTTCTTCAAATGATAATCCTGCAAATCTTAGCACACAATTAGTATCACTAATGTTGTTATCTAACACACAAAATCTGAGGGAAACAAAGTTTGCACTTTCAGCAATGTCACGACCGTCCTTGTCCTTCGGATACGTGCCCGTGACCTTGTCGGCGTCGAATTCAACCCTGTGCATCATCAGCATAGAGAAGACAGACTCGGAGCCAATAGTTACCTGTCGGCGAACCACAGCAACTAAAGGATCCTCGCCATCCGTCTTCACCGCCAGGGCTCGGAGGATGCCGGCCATGGTGTTGCTGGTCGATTCAGGGATGGATACATCGCAAACGCGGTCAAGTGTCGACCACACCTTCGCCAGGAGGTCGCAGACTTCTTGACACAGGCATTCGGCGCTACCAACACTGGACTCGAGTCCAGCGGGCTCCTTCATAGCCCCGGCGTCCAATTTAGCAGCGGCTTCAGGAAAGAAAAAGATCCCCAGTCAATAGGGAACTTAATCGGCACGAAAAGATCAACCAAAGGATACCAAAGGCTTACCACGCAAGGCATCGAGAGAGGTCTGCAGACGTTGATGCAGGTCCTTCTCTCTCGATTCAGCTTCCAGGTGACACGTCTTAGCAAGCTCCTGGGCCTTGGTTGATTCGGATTTTAGTCGGGCAACCTCGTCGACCAACCCGTCAGCTTTAGCCTTCAGCTCGGATTTCTCCGCCACAAGATCGTCCAACTGGGCCTTCAATGACGTCTTATCAGTAGCAGCTTGCGCTGCGATCCCTGATCATTCAAGGAGTATCATATTACAAAGAAGTGAAGCAAAATCGCCATCAGATCAAGATATTAGAGGGAAAGAAATAGTACTCACATCACACGACTTCGAGCTGCGCGGATAACTACCGATTTTCTTCCTCCAGCGCAAGGAAGTTCTTGCACACCTTCGATAAATCCCTGACAACAGGCTGAACAAGAAGAAGCAAAGATGAGTCCCTGAATTATTGTTTGGAGGGCAAGCCCAAGTGTAAACACTTAGACTCACCCTCGGGGGCTACTGACATGGCTTTTAGGGCCTGAATAAGAGTCATAAAGTTAGGATTTTCGGACTTACATGGCTTTTAGGGCCGGAAGGCTCGTCGGAAGAAGAAACTAGGACGAACTCGGGTTCGGTCATCTTCTTCTTTGGAGGAGATAGCGGCTTCGGGAGATCGGCCTCGGGCGCGGCGTCTCCAGCTGCTTTGTCCTGCGAGTCCACGGTCTGCTCGAGGGCGGAATCATGGGGCCGAACTTGATATCGGTCACGGTCCCCCGGGCTCGCCGAGGTCTCCTTGGTGGAAGATCTGAAGCAGGCGTCGAAGCCAACATAGTACAGTCAATCCAAGACGAAATTACACGAAAAAGGAGTTCGACACGGAAACTTATGATGCATCGAGACCAAACTTCGGAAGAGTCTTCTTCCCAAGTCGAAGAGGGGGGCGGCTGCTCAAAGGCATGGCAGGGATCACGCTGTCGTCGTCATTGATACGTCTCAAACGTATCCATAATTTTTGATGCTCCATGCTTGTTTTTGCACCATTTGCCTTGTGTTTCGTTACACTTCGTGGCGTTTTTATGTGATTTCCGGAACTAACCTATTGACAAGATGCCACAGTGTCAGTTCCCTATTTTATGCTGTTTTTGTGTTTCAGAAAAGCTACACAGGAAATATTCTCAGAATTGGACGAAACAAGTTCCAGAAGTCTTATTTTTCCTGGAAGCTTCCCGAAGACCGAAAGAGAGCCGGAGGGGGGCCAGAGGCCGCCCTCACATGTAGGGGGCACGGCCCAGCCCCTGGCCGCGCCCACCTAGTGTGAGGAGCCCCTGGTTGCCTCCTGACGACGCCCCTTCGCCTATATAAAGCCTCGGGACAGAAAACCCTAGGGGAGTCGGCAAAATTTCCAGAACAGTTCCGCAGCGCCGCCGCCATCGAAGACAAATTTCGAGGGACAGAAGTCTCTGTTCCGACACCCTGCCGGGATGGGGAAGTGCCCTCGGAACCATCTCCATCGGTCTCCATCGCCGTCTTCGCCGTCTCCATCGACCTCACCGCCATCTCCATCAACCTTGCTGTCTCATATGATGAGGAGGGAGTAATTTATCCCCGGGGCTAAGGGCTCTACCGGTAGCTATGTGGTTCACCTCTCTCTCCCATGATGTGATCTTTATGTGATCGTGAGCTTTGTATCATGTTGAATAAGTAGATGCTACTCTTCATCATTATGTGTACTCTAGTGGTGTTATTAAAGTAATCTATTCCTCCTGCCATGGTGTAACGGTGACAGTGTGTACATCATGGTGGTACTTGGTCTAGGCTGCGATTGTGATCTCTTATGGATTATGAGAATAATTATCACTATGATAGTATTGAAGTGATCTATTCCTCCTTTCATGGTGTAATGTTGACAGTGTGTGCACCGTGTTAGTACTTGGTCTAAGTTGCAATAATATTTATCTTGAGTTGTGATTTGATTTAGATATCTCTATGAGCGGTGTTTGTCAAGTACTTGATGAACTTTAAGGGGTGCTTCTGTAGCCACTACGCAATGATTAGTGTTATTCAATAGGAGAGTAATTCAGAGTAGCATAGTGAAGAGAAGTTATTTATTTGTTCAATTAGGTTATATTTGTTGGGAGTGTGTCCACTAGTGAAAGTATGATCCCTAGGCCTTGTTTCCAAGCTTTGCACACCGTTTACTCGTTGTTTTGTTACTTGTTTGCTTGCTGCCATTTTTATTCCAGATTGTATTTACTACTCATAATCATCACTACTACTTGTATTTCACTATCTCTTCGCCGAACTAGTGCACCTATACATCTGACAAGTGTATTGGGTGTGTTGAGGACACAAGAGACTTTCTGTATCGTAATTGCAGGGTTGTTTGAGAGGGATAGCTTTGACCTCTTCCTCCCTGAGTTCGATAAACCTTGGGTGATCCACTTAAGGGAAACTTGCTGCTGTTCTACAAACCTCTGCACTTGGAGGCCCAACACTGTCTACAAGAACAGACGCGTGCGTAGACATCAAGCTCTTTTCTGGCGCCGTTGCCGGGGAGGTAAGGTAAAAGGTACTCGCATCCTCCTGTGTGAGTGCCCGAAGTTGCTGAATTTTCTCCATCACCGGCTCCGTGATCTTCATTTCCTCATCGAAAAGCTCGTGCCTCCAAGACACCCGCAGTCGCAGGATGGTAGTGGCCCGAAACTCCTCGAGCCCAAAGTCTTCACCAGCGAGGACTTGTCCTTGGCGTAGAACCACTTTGTCCTCCAACCGGGGTTGTTTTCGGGCATCTGAAGATTGAAATATGGCACGTCCGGGCGCACTTGGCAGCTAAAGCCACCAGTCTGATAGCGCAGAGGCTGCCGAATGGTGAAAATCCGGCGCTAAAGCGCCCAGTGGGGTTCGATCCCCAGGAAACATTCACAGAGCATGATAAAACATGCAATGTGCAGAATTGTATTGGGATTCAGATCATGGAGCTGAATCCCGTACGCAAAGAGGAGGCCACGAAGAAAAGGGTGCGGGGGAAGTGACAGCCCCCGCAGCACGAAAGCCAGGAAAATTACCCGGAATCCTGGAGGTGGTCGGGGAACAATTTCCGGGCCGGCGGCGAGCGCCTCCGCCGGATCGTTCTTGAGAAGGCCGACCTTCTCAGCGGTGGACATCTCCTTGTCCCCGATCTTGGTCTGCACCCAGTTACCGATGACGGAGGTGTCGGTGTCCGCGGTCTTGGCCTTCTTGGTGATGGTACCGGCGGCGGCGCCAGCTGCTGTTGAGCCTCTCTTGCCCATGGAGGCGACGCGCAGCAAATCTTTGCAGAAATGCAGATGGGAATGAGGCATCGCGGGAGCTGAGCGCGAGGAAGACGATGACGGTGGCGGAGTGGGGTGTACAGTTACCCTCCGCTGTTGTTTTTATTCTTCTCCTGGAAAACTGCCAATCTATCCTAGCCATTCGTCGCGAAGGGGAAACGGTTGGATAGATCTGGCCGTCCATGTGTCAGCACCGTGGGAGCCGCGGCCTCCACTACGCACGGTAATCAAGGAGACTGGGCGGACTTTTCTCACCCACGCGCGGGACGTGCGGTCAAACTCAGTCAACAGCCAGGGCGCGCGAGCAGGGGGCCCCACAAGACGTTTGGTCTTGTCAATGTCAGTCCGTCCTGGCAGGGGGTGGCATGACAACTCGAAGAATCCAGGCGTCATCATTGACATCATGGCTCGCAGAGCGGTTTCCTTTGGAATTAAAGGATAAGCTTGATTCTGGGCCCTCATATTTTCGAGGTATGTGCTTTTTCGAGGCTAGAATCTTTCGGAACTGTGTTTCTTCGTGAAGCTTTTTCTCATCCTTTTTGAAGATATTGCCTTTCGGGCGGCTTTTTTCCCATGCTTTCGAGCCTTTAGAGTTTTTCGAGTGAGTTTCTCGACATGACCACTCGAAGAGATTCTACTACTTTAATCGGTATCATTTCGGCATTCGAGGGGTGAGTTTTCGCTCTCGAATTATTCGCCACAGGCCAGCAGAGCCTCCAGGCATCTTTGATCGAAGGTATCGATTCTCCTAAGCTCCCGCATTCGGGCAGGATGTGTCGCTTCGACTTTCGAGTAGAGGTTTGCGGCCTCTTGAATTACACTCTGGCTAGCAACGCCCTCTCATCATCGAAGTCATGGCTGTTGATTCTTAGGTCCGGCCAGCAGAGCCGCAAGTTCACTCGAATAATGACTTCGTCAGTTTATACGATTGCATTCGACACAGCATCTAACCATGGGCTTCAGTCCCCAGGTTATTCTTGGTTCAGGGCCAGCAGTGCCTTAGCTACGATTCGGGGGTGGCCTTAGCCCCTTGAATCGAATTTCATGCTCACACATGAACTCAAAATTCCCGAATTTTGGTGGCAATATACTGATTTGGATGCCGTATGTCAAATACGAAGGTAAGTCCACAGTTTGTAACACCAGATGGCCCGGTATTCGTATCAAGCGCGCTCTGCCGAGAAATTTTCCATATCTTCGGTATGAAGTTTGCACCGATGGACGCATCGGGAGCCCCACACTGAACTGGGCTTCAACCCGGTAAGTCCAACGCGGCTCGGGTCGAGGTAGCGCCAACCCACGTGGGTTCGAGTCGGGGGACTCAAATCTGAGTAAGCTAACCGAATGTTTTTGTGGCTATGCAATTAACTGAGACCCGGCGTGAGTCTCAGGCCGGTTATGCATATCCCCCTGCAAACCAAGCTAAACATTTTCAAGACTCAGGATGAGTACTACTCGAATCAGCCGCATCTGTCAGATGCATCATTTGTATACTCGCTATGCTTTTGTGCTGTTTCAGGAAGGGCGAATATGGTCTCATGCAATTAAAAGGAGACTCGAGTTAGAGTCCCTGCCATAGTCTTCGACTATCCCAGGCACTCGGGGGCTACTGACGAAGGAATGACAAATAGGCCCTCGATATTCGCCTACCTGGTTTTCGGTCCAGGGGGGATCACTGTCGAAGGAATTGCAAGGCCCATAAGGGCAGCGGCTGGACGCGGCCCAGGAGCTATACTTGGCGTGCAAGCAAGGATTCGAGGAGTCCAAATTGGATTAGTCTTCGGCTAGGACTTATTCGAAACCGATCTGATCTGTATTTTCCTGAGACCCAGCCTTCGCATATAAAAGGCTGGGAGGGAGGTTCCGAAACCCTAGACACTTTTCCACTACCTCACGCCGGAGCGCTCGATACTTAGAGCTCTCTGCCTTGGCTAGATCTAATCTACGCCACCATTGTAACACCACCATTATAGCCACCCCATCAATAAAAGTCAGAAAAGCAGGACGTAGGTCATTACCCTACCAAGGGGGCCGAACCTGGGTAAAACCTCGTGTTTCCCTGCTTTCGTCTGATCGCCGTCGAGTTTGCCGGATCCCACAATGCGTTCCCTAGATCGAAAGCCCTCGAGCATGGGCATTGCCGAGTTAGAACCTCGTCAGTAGGTGTTGCCCACTGAACACTGGATTAGCAATAGTGCAATACCCAAGTTATTTGTGAAACTAAATCACTTTATACTCTGGAAAAAACCCTAATTGTACTGATTAATCAAAATTCTTAAAAGGACTAGTTTAAGCTGCTACTAAACAATTAAGCAAACTACCCTTCTACAATTTTTTCTGGGACCATACTATCAAACCCTCATTAGTACACACATTGATCTTTTAGTATCCTCCTTAAAACGATTGTTAAATGATAGTACATATTTTGTTGATAATATCATGTTTGCCATGTTGTCTTCTATTTTTATCTTCTTCCACTAGAAAGGAATAAACTGAAGAAATAGCTTTAGTGAAATTAATGATTAATGTGTATTTTAAAATTCAGGATCTTGCGAATGAAATTCTCAAGATGTTCACTGCAAGGGAAATTGAAAAGGTTAACGCTGCCATTGTTTGAATTATATATTGTGTTCGGAGTCATTATTTTTTCTAGCAACACTTAGTTTCCCCTTTGTCCTTAAGTTGTCCAAATGGTAACAGTCCACATTGCGTGAATATCATCAGACATAGTAACAAATTTGTTTATTACTTCACTGCAAGCATGGCCTGTTATTGCCAATACTTTGCCCCATTGATGGATGTCTATGATAACTATTTAGCTCGCTCTTCCAGTCCTGATCGCTTGTCATTTACAGGTAAAACTAGTGTGGTATTGTAACAATGCACCGGGGAGGCCAAAGCACAAAGATCAAGAACTTGTCTCAGCAAAGGGATATTTTTAGTAGAAACTATATGCAATATTTATGATGAATGAAGTACACCTCCAGGAACCAGGGTGGCACTGTATCCATTCTAGAAAGAAAAATATGCTAAAATGCTTCCGGCCAAAATAGTACCAATTTTACAGCTAGGAAGTTAGCAGCACACCTGCATGAAACCTGTTGTTCAATTCCCATTCAATTCTGTGAACAAGATCTCACATAGTTGTTTCTCAGAAGGATTATATTGTTGAGGTTGAAATCACGGTTGCCCTATACCATAATGCTTAACAGTTAGTCTTCTATGTATATTGTAGAGCATATTTTGATAGTGCTACACCACTAATCTATTCATCTTGGGCAGCCTGGTGCTAATTGAACGATGCACCAATTATTTAATTTGATTATTAAAGTAGTAGTATTTATGTAGTATTTGCTGTTGAATAGGCTAGGCTAGATCATCACGGTAGTGACTTTTTTGGGATGAATCTGACTTGATCTGTGAGAGGGAAATTGAGAGAGAGGAGTACCTGCGCCGTGGCTCGACGAGCTTGAACCGGAGGCCATGGTGATGGGTGAGAGCGAAGGTGAGCGGCGGTGGAGGACTTCTCGTGACTAAGCGCTAAACCCTAGATCGGTAGGGGGTGTCGGTGGGTCGAGAGCAACGCGGTGAACCTCGTACTGCGTGCCCTAGCCCCCACCTCTGTTTATATAGCGCTGCCACAGAGGCCCACCAACCATATTCGGTTGGACGCCCCCAATCAGGGCACGAGAGGGGGAGTAGATCGAGTCATTGGACTCGGTCTCCTGTGAGATCAATCTAACATTCTTCCCCTTGATCTCAACTTCACTTTTAACTTTATACTTTATACTTTACTCGTTTCATCACGGATCAGTACATAGAGCATGTTTCATCGTCACAGCTCAATTGCCGATAGAATCAGACAGCCACTATACACTTCTCTGTTTTGAAACAAATTCTGTTACTTTCGGACCTCTTATGATCCAGGAATCATAGGCTTCCCATTAAACCCATGCCGGCTAAGTGTTCCTTGAACACATTGGGTGGTAAGCCTTTTGTTAGCGGATCTGCAAGCATATCCTTTGTCCTTATATGCTCGAGACTTATAGTTTGATCCTGGATTTTATCTTTCACAACATAATACTTTACTTCTATTGGTCTGGTAGCTTTACTCGACTTGTTGTTGTGAGCATAAAATACTGCAGGCTGGTTGTCACAGTACATCTTTATTGGTTTGTCAATACAATCCACCACTTTCAAGTCAGGTATAAATTTCTTTAGCCATAACACCTGATTCGTGGCCTCAAAACATGCTATAAATTCGGCATACATCGTGGATGATGCAACTATCGTCTGTTTGCAGCTTCTCCACAAAATAGCCCCTCCTGCGAGAGTGAACACATCCTGTTGTGGACTTTCTTTCATCTTTGTCTCCCGCATAATCTGCATCTGAATACCCTTTTATCTCTAGGGAATCAGATCTTCTGTAAGTTAGCATGAGGTCTTTTGTGCCTTGCACATAACGCAATACTTTCTTTACCAGCTTCCAGTGCTCTATGCATGGATTTGACTGATATCTACCGAGTACCTCGGTAATAAAAGCTAAGTCAGGGCGAGTGCACACTTGTGCATACTGTAAGCTTCCAACAGCCGAAGCGTATGGTACTGCTTTCATTTGATCGATCTCATATTGATTCTTGGGGCATTGATATTCCCCAAAACTGTTGCCCTTGACTATAGGAGCAGGTGTGGCATTACTCTTATGCATATTATACTTTATTAGAACCTTTTCTAAATATGCCTTTTGTGATAGTCCTAACACTTCATTCTTTCTATCTCGGTGAATTTCTATGCCCAAAATATATGAAGCTTCACCAAGATCTTTCATATCAAAGTTTGAGGACAAAAACTTCTTTGTTTCTCGCAGAAGACTAACATCACTGCTAGCAAGCAGGATATCATCCACATACAAGATTAGGAAAATATATTTCCCACTTTTAAACTTTGCATAAACGCAGTTGTCCTCGATGTTTTCTTTAAATTCAAATTTTTTAATAGTATCATTAAACTTCAGATACCACTGTCTAGAGGCTTGCTTTAATCCATAAATGGATTTCTTTAGACGGCATCCCATGTGTTCCTTCCCCTCCATGAAAAAACCCTTGGGTTGTTTCATGTAAACTTTTTCTTCTAAATCTCCATTTAGAAATGTCGTCTTTACATCCATTTGATGCAACTCTAAATCAAAATGTGCAACTAGTGCCATTATGATTTTGAAGGAATCCTTACATGAGACTGGAGAAAATGTCTCATTGTAATCTACCCCTTCTCTGTGTGTAAATCCTTTTGCCACTAGACGCGCTTTATACTTTTCTATGTTCCCGTTAGAGTCATACTTTGTTTTGTAGACCCATTTACAGCCTACTGTTTTGGCTCCTTTGGGAATTTCCTCTAAGTCCAAACATTGTTGGAACTCATCGACCTCATTTCATCTTCCATGGCCTCTAGCCATTTCGATGAGTTGGGGCCTCCCATAGCTTCTTCATATGAAGTGGGATCGCCTTCCATATGAACTGTTTCTGTGTTATAAACTTTATAGTCAGTAGAAATAGCTGATTTCTTGACTCTTTTGGACCTTCTAAGGGCCTCATTCTCTGGCTCATTATGTACCTCAACTTCTGGTTTATCTATTAGAGGTGGCTGCTGCAGCTCCCTTTCATGCTCAACAAAGGGTTTAGTCGGCTCCTGACGGACAGATTCCGAATCTTCACACCTTGTTATCATGGGTGGAGTTACAACAGGTGCTTGCACCACAACCTCAGGGATTGTTGGTGCAGGCACAACAGGTATCGAGAAAAATAGCTCCTGAATCATCGGATTAGGTGCGTGCACCCTCTTCTCCTCAAGATCAATTTTCCGAGCTACCATGCTCCCCCTCATCAATTCGTCCTCCAAGAAGACTGCATGTCTCGTTTCTATAAACTTTGTGTATTTGTCTGGACAGTAGAAACGATAACCTTTTGATTTGTCAGGATAGCCAATGAAGTGGCAAGTTACTGTTTTGGGGTCTAACTTTTCAATATTTGGATTAGATACTTTTGCCTCAGCTGGCCTCCCCCAGACCCTCAAGTGGCGCAGAGAGGGTACTCTCCCTGTCCACAACTCGTACGGTGTTTTGGGCACCGACTTGCTTGGTACTCTGTTGAGAATGTGAATGACGGTTTTAAGCGCCTCCATCCATAATCCCAATGGCAAGGTGGAATAACTCATCATACTGTGCACCATATCCATAAGAGTACGGTTGCGCCTTTCAGCTACTCCATTTTGCTGAGGTTCGCCCGGCATAGAATACAGGGCGACTATTCCATTTTCATGTAAGAACCTTGCAAAAGGTCCAGGTACTTGACCATATGGAGTGTGCCGACCGTAGTACTCCCCTCCACGGTCGGACCGAACTATTTTAATTCTTTTATCATGCTGATTTTCAACTTCTGCTTTGAATATTTTAAATTTATCCAATGCTTCAGACCTTTCTTTAATTGGATAAATATAACCATATCGGGAGTAATCATCTGTGAATGTTATGAACGAGTCATAGCCATCAACACTTTTCACAGAAAATGGTCCACAAATATCAGTGTGAATTATTTCTAGTGTTGCTGTACTTCGGTTTGCACCCTTTTTAATTTGCTTTACATACTTTCCTTTTATGCAATCTATGCATTGTTCTATATCGGAGAACTCTAACGGAGGAAGAATATCATTTTTAACGAGGTTTTCGATTCTTCCCCTCGAAATATGGCCTAATCGACAGTGCCATAACTTCGATGAGTCATGAGTTCTTTCTCTTTTCTTTTGTTCTTTTTTCGACAAGGAAGTTTGTTAATTCATATTACACACATAATGCACTTTATCACGTAAGGATAACAAATAAAGCTTATTGTGAAGTAAACCAACACCCACACATGCATCTTTAAACCATATGGCACACTTGCCATGTGCAAAATAACACTCATAACTGTCTTTATCCAAACGTGATACACTTATTAAGTTTCTGTGAAGCGAAGGAACAAATAAAACATCTCTAAGCAGAATAAAAAAACCATCAGCTAACTCCAAGGAGATGTCGCCAACAGCTTCAACGTCTGCTTGAACTCCATTCGCGACTTCAATGCATCTTTCGCTTCTTTTCATAGTCCTTGTCGAATGGAATCCCTGTAAAGAATTTGCAACATGAACAGTTGCACATGAGTCAATCCACCAAGTAGATTTCGAAAACTGTGAATACAGGGATTCATTTACAAAAGAAACTGTATCTTTACCTTTCCTTGCCATTATGGACTTGAGCCATTCTGGACAGTCTTTCTTGAAGTGCCCAGTCTTCTTGCAGTGGAGATACTTATCCACTGGGAGAGTGGGCTGATGATACTATTGGGGACCTTTGCCATATGGCTTGGAGAGAGAATCTTTATTGCTGTTCTAGTAGTTCTAGTAGTTCCTTTTCCTGTTGTCCTTGACATAGTTGATGGAACCACCATTTGAGGCTTTAAGCCTATCTTCCTCTTGCACACACATGTCAATCATTTTGTCTAAGTCCCATTTATCGGGAGACATGTTGTAGTTGATAACAAAGTTATCAAACTCTTTGGTCAATGAAGCCATGACAAGGTGAACAAGCAGAGCAGGCTTTAACTCCAGATCAGCATCCATGGGCTTCAGTTTAAAAGCCATGTTGCTCATCCTCAGGATGTGCTCCCTGATGCCATGTGCACCTCCTGTGTACTTTTCTGTGACCAGCTGTTTGAGCAGCTGGGTAGCATACACCTTTGAAGAGCCAGTGAACTGGCTCTTTATCTTTTCCAGAAACTCCCCAATGGAAGTGCACTCTGCGATTTAGCCCGCAATGGCATTCTCAATCATGTTCTTTATAAAGGCCATGCACTTTTTATTTGCATTGACCCACTTTTGGTTCTCTAGCACATATGCCAGCTCCACTGGAGCATGGTCTTTTTCCTTTTTGTCCCATGCAGCATCATCATCCCTTGCATCTCTGACTGGCCCTGTCGGCTTGACTGGCTGTGGAGTGTCCACAACCCAGTCAACTTCAGCGCAGACAAAAGCCATATCAACTTTCTTTCTCCACTCAGTGTAGTTGTCACCCCTGAGCGTCAGAACGTCTTTGAGGCAACTTATTAGATTGTAGCCTCCTGAAATTCACAAAGATGTGAGATAACAAAACAATTGCATGCATTAATCCAACGTTGGTATAAATCAACACATACAACTGTTTGTGCAATTAAAACTATATCACCGTTGGGCAAAAATAGAGATAAGTGCACCTTTTAACATGTAATAAATAAATTATGTTCATGCTATTAACAACGTTGGTTATATAATAACAGAAACATAATCACTTTTTAAACTCACTTTATCACACATTTCAAACAAAAATTAATTCTCACTTTATTGCATTTAAGCAATTTTCTTTTGACTATTTGGAGCGGAAACATGAATAAAATTCATTAACTTTAATCTTTTCAGAAAAATTTCTGTAACTTTTGAATTCTCTAAACAAATTTTTCGTTGGAATAATTTGAATAGAAAAAACTATAAGAAATTTGCTCAAAATCTGAGCAAAAATCAATTTAAACTGTAATCTGTAAAAAAAACAGATAAAACCGTTCGGCCCGCGACCTACTGCAGCCCACGGCCTGATTTTCGCTCGCGGCGCCCTGTGCGGCAATTTCTAGCCGCCGCTCACTTTGCGGCTCGGTCCGATACGGCCCAAGGCCCGTCTGCGCTAGCGCCGTTCGCTGCTGGCCGTCAGATTAGATCCGACGGTCCAGCACGTGCATCGCTGGGTCAAAAACGTCCCGAGCGGCCAGAGGAACCCTAGCCTCACTGTCGAGCCCCTCCTCTCCCTTTCTATTACTCCCGCTCGTGGCGGCTGGAAAGGGCCGAGCCCCCGCCGGTCGTTCCGGCGCCGGCCGCGCCTCGCCGGCGACGGCGACGCGTGCCGCGGCGGCGGCCTTCCCCCACTCTTCTCTGCTCGCGCGCCTCTGGCGGCTGAGCCCGACCATGGCCGTGGCTCGTGCCCAGCACGTTGGCCTCGTGCCCGGCTTTCCCTCCTTTTCTTTCTCTGCTCCACCGACGCGGGTTGCGCCAGGGAGTGCAAGGTCGGCGACCTCTGGAGGAGACGAACCCCTTGCGCCGGCATGCACCATAGCGGTGGACGGCGGCTAGGCCCTCTGCCCCCGAAGGGGCCTTTCCCTTTCGGCCGTGGTGGAGGCAAGCCCCTCCACTGCCCATGTTCTTTGACCGACGCCTCGGCATGCCGATGCGCGTCAGATCGAGAGGAACGGCGCGGCCATGGTGGCGGCGGCGCACTTTTCCGGCGAGCCCGAGGCCCAAAACCGGTGAGATTTCTATCCCCTTTTGTTCTCTGTTCTTTGGATTTCTTTTGGGGGTTATGGGATGGCTAGGGTTTACTTTCTTTGATCTAAACCGAAAAGATCTACAGCCTAAATAGATGCTATGATACCATTGTTGAATAGGCTAGGCTAGATCATCACGGTAGTGACTTTTTTGGGATGAATCTGACTTGATATGTGAGAGGGAAACTGAGAGAGAGGAGTACCTGCGCCGTGGCTCGACGATCTTGAACCGGAGGCCATGGCGATGGGTGAGAGCGAAGGTGAGCGGCGGTGGAGGACTTCCCGTGACTAAGCGCTAAACCCTAGATCGGTAGGGGGTGTCGGTGGGTCAAGAGCAACGCGGTGAACCTCGTACTGTGTGCCCCGGCCCCCACCTCTGTTTATATAGCGCTGCCACAGGGGCCCACCAACCATATTCGGTTGGACGCCCCCGATCAGGACGCGAGAGGGGGAGTAGATCGAGTCGTTGGACTCGGTCTCCTGTGAGATCAATCTAACATTTTCCACTTGATATCGAAATCTGTTAATCGATGCAGTTTGTCTTGTGTGTACTTAATTTTCTTACACATATTTGGTATCAGTTATTAAAGTTGACCTATCCATGTATATATTTGATTAGTAAACTTCATAAATGATGCATTACGTATGTGTGCAATAACTATATATGTTTGAGAAATACAAACAAATACTGACATCCCTCCTGCTTTGGCTTTCCAATTCTGTCAAGTCCAATACTCATTGATGTGGATCGTTTGCACTAAGAGTATAGACTAGATAAAGCAATCATGAATGTAATTAACTTGTCGCCTCCTGCTTTGGCTTTCCTACTCGGTCGAATTCCAGTACTCATTGATGTAGATCGTTTGCACTAATAGAAGAGTACAAACTAGATAAAGCAATCATGAATGTTAACTTCGTCACTTATTCACATCTAGGTACACACTAACGTAACTGAATTCAAATAACACCGACAAACACTCCATACAACTAACACTGTCGAAACTGAATCTTCAAACTGCGCCATTGCTTTCAAGCCCGCTATCCATTCCACCACACCCAGAACCCCTAATCGGGTGACCGTTGCTTCTGTTAACTGTGAGTGAAGCAAGTTTTGGTGATGTTCTACAGCCAGGTATAATCAAATTTAGAATTAGAATTACAAATCATAGCACAGGCTGAAACAATCTTGCAGAACTAAAAGACGCTGCGACGTTTCAGAACGATGGCCAGAGGAGCTGGGGATCGGCCGAGACAGAGAAAGACAGGTGCACATCAAAACGACAGTGCCGACTTCCCTGCTAATTGTCAATTAATTCAATCATGAAATGGGGCATAAGAGCAGAGCAGCATCTGACATGTCAAGAAGCAGCAAGCAAAGACAGGTGCATAAATCGGTGTTGACAGGGCCAAGGGTGGCCTGCTTGAAGAGACCATAGTGGCGGCACGGCTTGCTCTTGTTGGTCTGGCAATGTCTTGGCCTTATCTCGTACTCCTTGAACTCTTCCCAAAGAAAGAACAAGCAAGCACGGCATACTGATTAAGCACTACCCCAATATACTGCTTGAGTAACAATTGCTAGTTTGGCTCACCAGTTTCGGACAGTACCACGTAAAATAAATTTCCCTAAAATATTTACGAACATCGATCTCTAGCTGGCCATGGCGTGCTGGGTCACGGCGGCGTCCGGCCGGATCAGGACAGGCCGGCGGTGTCCAGGAAGAACGAAGGGGGCTCCATAAAGGACGGCCGTCATCCGCGGGGGCGGAAGGCAGGGGCGACATGACGCTCGACGTGCAGGGGAGGTGTAGCCGCACAGGATCGCCGGCTTATCGTCAATCCATCTCCGGCGGTGGTGGAGGTGCCACCAAGGAGGAGCGAGTGGACGTGGCCATGCTGCTGGAGTTCGTGGGATTGGTGGCGCTGCTTCCAGCGCTGCTTTGCATGGACGCGGCCGCGGCGGCGGTCCGACATGGCCGGAGGAGCTGGGATCGGCCGAGACAGAGAAAGAGCGAGAGCGATGCCCGCGGTCGCTCAGGACGCTGGACTGGCACTGATTTTGACCTAGGGTTTGCATGGGCTGGGAGTTGCTGGGCCAGGGCTACTAGGCCGAGGCCTGTCTACGAAATCTGACGATTTTCGGGAGTAGTATGAATTGTACTAGTCCTCTTTGTGAGACTAGTATGAATTAATATGGGCCATTAGATGTATGAAAATGGATGGCTAATATTTACTTGGGGATACCACAAAACTCCTCGACTAACAGCTTGCATCGACTACATGAAAGTAGTCTCGTAGCTCCAGAGTTCTGGCCTTTAGAGAAGCTCTAGACGAACCTTAAAAAGCCTTAGAGAAACAAAGTATTTCCTTTTGCTTCTCTAACTTTGCATCCTCGTATGATTTATCAACATGATCTCACAACCAGTGATTAATAAACGATGACTGTTACTGTTTATCGTGTTCCCACCGAAGGAAAAAAAAATCATCTCCCTACTTTATCTGGACAGTTGGCACTTGAATAACCAGTAATGAGTCATTCGACAGCTAAATTAGTTGCATTTTGACTATCTAAACTGGTCATCTTACACCCACAAGACAACAAGATAATCTACTATTTTGCACCAACGATCATGTTGCATTTGACCATGAAAATATAAAGCAGGAAGGTGACACGAACACGCGACAGTAAGGGCGTAATTCAAAGATGACTGATGATTCCACTTCTGAAAATACTCGGCCGAGACCCCAACGAGCAAATATTTGACATCTCTACCCGTGTGCATACCTTCGCTGCTGCGCTGCACATCCTCGCCGGTGTTCACTCCGGCAACAATCTTTTGCCTCCGCCGAGAGCCCGCAACCTCCGACACCCCCTTCCTCACTCTGCTTCACTCGCCAGTGAGCGCTATTGCCAGAACCAAGGTGAAATTGGTCCGTAGACGTTTTGATACCATCGTCGATCATGGTCGTTTCCAGCCGCGACAAGCTCGGTTTGATCCAGCATGGAGCCGTTAGAGAATAGAGACGTCATAGATCGACCACCGCGGTGACAAGGAGTATCCGGCCGTGACAACAATGATAGGCGATCGACAGGACTGTTGCTCAGTGACCTTTACGTTAGCATCCGGTCATCGCGCAAGCTTGGTGGTATTCTTTCCGCTACGCGTCGGCTCATCTCCACCGGTCGCGGTTCCCACCTCCTTTGCCGACGAGGTGTTCGACGAAATAAGTACTCCCTCCGACCCATAATACTCTTTGCTAATATGGATGTATTTAGACACATTTTAGTGATAAATACATCCGTATTGGCGAAGAGTAATATGGGTCGGATGGAGTAGGTGAGTTTTTATTGGGTGTTCCCACCTACATACAAATATATTAGTTGAAAGTTTCTGAACTCAAAATAATTTTCCAAAAATAGTCGACTTCTCTTGTGGCCCTGAGCCTTCTTATTGGCTGCTGTTTCGAGTTCAGCAGCACCTCAATTCCAAAAATCTCATCTAAATCAAAGCGTTTTCCTTACAAACTAGGCTCGAATTGGATCGATCGTGCAAATTTCCGACTCCGATCGGGCGTGATCAATGTGATACGCACACGTATTCGACCTACGCGGCTACGCCTAGCTATATACATACATACACGGTTGTTTGTTCAGACTCGATCTTATAGGCAATAGCTAGAGTGCTAGACCCCTAGACGTGCACATACGGAGTTAGTAGGTCTTAAACTTTCATCGTGAGCGCTTCCAGCCACCAGCGTAAACCGATCTATGACTCGCCGTTGCCCATGGAAGAAGGGGCGGCCGGCCGCCACGCCGCCTCCACCGTCGTCGTTCATCCGGGGCGAGCACGAGTTCCGCGTCGTCGGCTATAGCACAGCCGGCAAAGCCGACTACTCCGTCCTCTCCGGCGCCTTCCAGGTCGGCGGCCACACATGGGCCCTCGACTGCGGCTTCAGCCCGTACGGAGACCTCCTCTCCGTCTTCCTAGAGCTGCTCACGCCCTACATCACCCAGGACCTCGTCGTCGCCAAGGCCAGCCTTAGAATCGAGGACCCGCTTGGCCGATGCCCTGCCGCCGAGTGGCGCAGCGAGGAGGCCTACACCTTCAACGTCTCATCTGGTGGCAGCAGGAGCTGGAAGCTGACGGTGCCGGAGGAGTTCCATGTCCATGAGACCCGCTACGTGCACGACGACCGGCTCACCATTCTCTGCACCCTCGAGGTCCTCCAGGAGGAGGAGGAGGAAGACTCCACCATCGCAGGCGATCTCCACAAGCTTCTTCTTCATTCGCCGGAGCCGCACCCAAAGTCGTCAGAGTCCGATAGGAGGAGGCATACCTCCATGCTACCGGACCTGACCTTCCTCGTGGAGGAGACAGAGATCCAGGCGCACAGGCTCGTGCTCGCCATGCGGTCGCCCGTGTTCGCCGCCGAGCTCCTGGGCGACATGAGAGAGGGTACCACGCGCCGTGTGAGGGTCGACGACATGCGCCCATCCACCTTCAGGGCCATGATCCGCTTTATCTACACCGACAAGCTGCCTATCAAGGCAAAGGCAAACGACGCATCATCGGGAAAAGAGAGATGTGCGGCGAGGCGTCGTGTGGCCATGGCGTGCGACCTGCTCGCCGCCGCCGATCGCTACGACCTCGAGACACTACGGGAACAAGACACTACGCCGACGTCCTAGAGCTATGCCGACGGCTTTTTATCGTGGCCGTCGGCGTATCTCGCTGGGTAGGAATCCTGCAGAAACGACCGTCGGCGTAGCAAAGCCGTCGGCATAGATAGCTACGCCGAAGGCAAAGCCGTCGGCATAGGTTGATCGTCGGCCTTCGACCGTACGCTGGCAGCAAAGCCGTCGGCATAGCACAGCCGTCGGCATAGTTTGACCGAAGGTGGGGCCGCAAACTGCAACCCTAACGGCGTCACGGGAGGACCGCCGGTCCCATCTATGCCGACGGCATTGCCGTCGGCTTAGATGTTTCCGAATTTTTTTCCCACATTTTGATTTCATGATAATTTATGCACCACTAAAATATATCATAAAATAACAAAATATAGATATTTTGATGTTTCAAGATTTTAGAAAAGGATGTATGGGATCGCATGAAATGACATGATAGGAAGTTCATACTACGGGTCTATGATGCTCTTGGACTCCACGATGTTGTTCCATGTTGAAAGACCCCAAAGTTATCACTTCCCCCTAATATATATAGCTACGTGTGTTAGGGTGCTTAGAGAGGCAACATCTATCTCCGAGGTGTCACCCTCTTCAGACACATGTGATAACACTCTCGAAAATGTCGGGCGTAGGGCGGGAAACTCCCACGATGAGTCTACTGGGGGGGCTCTTGAACTCCACGGTGTTGTTCCGTGCTCCAATAGCCTAACCAAACAAAATAAAGTAAAAAGGTCCACCGGTCAACCATCGTTGGAGGGAAGTCAAAGGGGTAGACCGCGTGGGCCCACCTGGCTAGAGTTTCCCTGTACGTGGAGCCTGAGAGGAGTAGGAATCCCCCAAATTTATCACTTCCCCCTAATATATATAGCTATGTGTGTTAGGGTGCTTAAAGAGGCAACATCTATCTTCGAGGTGTCACCCTCTTCACACACATGCGATAACACTCTCAAAAATCTCGGGGTGTAGGGCGGGAAACTCCCACGACGGGTCTACTAGGGGGGATCTTGGACTCCACGGGGTTGTTATGTGCTCCTATTGCCTAACCAAACAAAATAAACAAGAAAGGTCCACCGGTCAACCATCGTTGGAGGGAAGTCAAAGGGTTAGACCGCACGGGCCCACCTGGCTAGAGTTTCAATGTACGCGGAGCCTGAGAAGAGTAGGAATCCCCCCAAAGCTATCACTTTCCCCAAATATATGTAGCTACGTGTGTTAGGGTGCTTAGAGAGGCTGGTGTCACCCTCTACACACACATGCGATAACACTCTCAAAAATCTCGGGCGCAGGGCGGGAAACTCCCACGATGGGTCTACTAGGGGGGCTCTTGGCCTCCACGGTGTTGTTATGTGCTCCTATTGCCTAACCAAACAAAATAAAGTAAAAAGGTCCACCGGTCAACCGTCATTGGAGGGAAGTCAAAGGGGTAGACCACGTGGGCCCACCTGGCTAGAGTTTCGATGTACGTGGAGCCTGAGAAGAGTAGGAATCCCCCCAAAGCTAGCACTTTCCCCTAATATATGTAGCTATGTGTATTAGGGTGTTTAGATAGGCAACATCTATCTCTGAGGTGTCACCCTCTTCAGACGTACACATGCGATAACACTCTCAAAAATCTCGGGCGTAGGGCAGGAAACTCCCACGATGGGTCTACTAGGTGGGCTCTTGGACTCCACTGTGTTGTTATATGCTCCTATTGCATAACCAAACAAAATAAACTAAAAAGGTCCACCGGTCAACTGTTGTTGGAGGGAAGTCAAAGGGGTAGACCGCGCGGGCCTACCTGGCTAGAGTTCTGATGTACGCGGAGCCTGAGAAGAGTAGGAATCCCCCCAAAGCTATCACTTTCCCCTAATATATGTAGTTATGTGTGTTAGGGTGCTTAGAGAGGCAACATCTATCTCCGAGGTGTCACCCTCTTCAGACGTACACATGCGATAACACTCTCGAAAATCACGGGCGTAGAGCAGGAAACTCCCACGACGGGTCTACTAGGTGGGCTCTTGGACTCCACGGTGTTATTATGTGCTCCTATTGCCTAACCAAACAAAATAAACTAAAAAGGTCCACCGGTCAACTATTGTTGGAGGGAAGTCAAAGGGGTAGACCGCGTGGGCCTACCTGGCTAGAGTTCTGATGTACGCGGAGCCTGAGAAGAGTAGGAATCCCCCCAAAGCTATCACTTTCCCCAAATATATGTAGTTATGTGTGTTAGGGTGCTTATAGAGAGGCAACATCTATCTCCGAGGTGTCACTCTCTTCAGACGTACACATGCGATAACACTCTCGAAAATCTCGGGCGTAGGGCGGGAAACTCCCACGACGGGTCTACTAGGGGGGCTCTTGGCCTCCACGGTGTTGTTATGTGCTCCTATTGTCTAACCAAACAAAATAAAGTAAAAAAGGTCCACTGGCCAACCGTCGTTGGAGGGAAGTCAAAGGGGTAGACCGCGTGGGCCCACCTTGCTAGAGTTTCGATGTACGTGGAGCCTGAGAAGAGTAGGAATCCCCCAAAGCTATCACTTTCCCCTAATATATGTAGCTATGTGTATTAGGGTGTTTAGAGAGGCAATATATATCTCCGAGGTGTCACCCTCTTCAGACGTACACATGCGATAACACTCTCAAAAATCTCGGGCGTAGGGCAGGAAACTCCCACGACGGGTCTACTAGGGGGGCTCTTGGCCTCCACGGTGTTGTTATGTGCTCCTACTGTCTAACCAAACAAAATAAAGTAAAAAGGTCCACCGGTCAACCGTCGTTCACTACTAGGAAAAATCTCATCCGTGGCGTACAGAATTTGCCTAGCCGTGGCGTACTGCTGTATGCCACGGGTAAGACGCCACTGGTACAGGGCTACCCGTGGCGTACAGACTGTACGCCACGGCAAACTCACCCACCCGTCATTTTATGTGGCAAAGTTTGTCGGAACGAGGCCATATCGGACACGCGTGTGGCTGTCGGGATGGCGAGTATCGCCACGGAGGCCGATTTTCGTTTTGACTGACGAAAAGTGCTTTTTCCATTTTCAGAGTGCCGAAATAGGGTTTTTTTGTGAAGCGGCTACAGAAATGTGAAATCAAAAGCTGGGAAAAACACCACACATAAATATTAGACCACATGGGATACGCATATGAGCTCTCGTTTCATTGCGGCAGCCTTTGGGGGTTATTTTTGGATTTTGCGCAAGTTTCTGCCGATTTCGCTGGAACCGAAGTGGATTTGCACTTTAGCGCTAAAAATTAAACCTCCTGATTTTTTGCAAAAATCATTTTTGGATTCGTAATACGTCATTTCTTCACTAATTAGGTGGCGTAAAAACGAGACTCCGCACTGTCTGGGCGCGAGCGGTAGTTTTCGTGCGTCATCATTTCATGTGGGTCCCAAATCGGACGTAACTAATTCAAAAAAAATCAAAAAAATACGAGACCTTCGCACGGCATCATTTTATGTGACCTAGATGTGGAAAAAAATTTCAAACCTTGAAAAAAAATCTTTAACAGAAAATCCCTTAACAAAAATGACCTATCACGTTCGAGGTTGCGCGACTTTTAGGTTAAATGAGCTAGATTCGGCTCTGAGCATGGCATAGTTTGTCGGAACGAGGCTATATCGGACACGCGCGTGGCTGTCGGGATGGCGAGTATCGCCACGGAGGCCGATTTTCGTTTTGACTGACGAAAAGTGCTTTTTCCATTTTCGGAGTGCCGAAATAGGGTTTTTTTGTGAAGCGGCTACGGAAACGTGAAATCAAAAGCTGGGAAAAACACCACACATAAATATTAGACCACATGGGATATGCATATGAGCTCTCGTTTCATTGCGGCAGCCTTTGGGGGTTATTTTTGGATTTTGCGCAAGTTTCTGCCGATTTCGCTGGAACCGGAGTGAATTTGCACTTTAGCGCTAGAAAGTAAACGTCCTGATTTTTTGCAAAAATCATTTTTGGATTCGCAATACGTCATTTCTTCACTAAGTAGGTGGCGGAAAAACGAGACTCCGCACTGTCTGGGCGCGAGCGGTAGTTTTCGTGCGTCATCATTTCATGTGGATCCCAAATCGGACGTAACTAATTCAAAAAAATCAAAAAAATACAAGACCTTCGCACGGCGTCATTTAATATGACCTAGATGTGGAAAAAAAATCAAACCTTGAAATAAAATGTTTAACAGAAAATCTCTTCACAAAAATGACCTATCACGTTCGAGGTTGCGCGACTTTTAGGTTAAATGAGCTAGATTCGGCTCTGAGCATGGCATAGTTTGTCGAAACGAGGCCATATCGGACACGCGCATGGCCGTCGGGATGGCGAGTATCGCCACGGAGGCCGATTTTCGTTTTGACTGACGAAAAGTGCTTTTTCCATTTTCGGAGTGCCAAAATAGGATTTTTTTGTGAAGCGGCTACGGAAACGTGAAATCAAAAGCTGGGAAAAACACCACACATAAATATTAGACCACATGGGATACGCATATGAGCTCTCGTTTCATTGCGGCAGCCTTTGGGGGTTATTTTTGGATTTTGGGCAAGTTTCTGCCGATTTCGGTGGAACCGGAGTGGATTTGCACTTTAGCGCTAAAAAGTAAACGTCCTGATTTTTTGCAAAAATCATTTTTGGATTCGCAATACGTCATTTCTTCACTAAGTAGGTGGCGGAAATTCGAGACTCCGCACTGTCTGGGCGCGAGCGGTAGTTTTCATGCGTCATCATTTCATGTGGATCCCAAATCGGACGTAACTAATTCAAAAAAAATAAAAAAAATATGAGACCTTCGAACGGCGTCATTTTATATAACCTAGATGTGGAAAAAAAATTCAAACCTTGAAAAAAATGTTTAACAGAAAATCCCTTCACAAAAATGACCTATCACGTTCGAGGTTGCACGACTTTTAGGTTAAATGAGCTAGATTCGGCTCTGAGCATGGCATAGTTTGTCGGAACGAGGCCATATCGGACACGCGCGTGGCCATCGGGATGGAGAGTATCACCACGGAGGCCGATTTTCGTTTCGACTGACGAAAAGTGCTTTTTCCATTTTCGGAGTGCCGAAATAGGGTTTTTTTGTGAAGCGGCTACGGAAACGTGAAATCAAAAGCTGGGAAAAACACCACACATAAATATTAGACCACATGGGATACGCATTGGGTCACATGCTTAGCCAATACCCATGGCTCATTTTGTGCGGTAACGTTTGCACCGGCGGTCACTATTTTTGCTTCTGGTATAACCATGATGGTGAACCCACGTTCTTCTTTTACGACACTCTTAGCCCATCTGACACGAAACATCGGGACCTTCTCTCCTGAGTAGTTAAGCTCCCATATCTCCTCTATCCTTCCGTAGTATCTTAGCTTTACATCACCGGTGTAGGACTCCATCGTTACCCCTGAGTTCTGGTAATCACTATTTTTGTCCTTTGACTCAGTGTAGAATGTGTACCCGTTGATATCGTATTCTTGATAAGTCATGAGGTTGGGCGCGGGGCCATGCGACAAGGCGAATAAGAGTTTGTTTTCGTCAGAGTTCATCGGTGGGGGCTTAGCCGTAAGCTGCTCTTTGAACCATTGCGCGAAAGAGGAGTTGTGCTCTCTGAGTATTTCTCCTTCCGTTCTCTGGCTCAAGTAATTCGCCGCAATTATGGTTTTGTGCTTTGCAAGCCAAGGATCGACCATTTGAATGTGTTGTAGCACTACCAAGTTGGCCCTATCAAAGTCTGCGCGCCTGCCAGAGTAGCCCACATGCAGTTCACTCCGGCCAGTTTTGTGACCAACTCCATTGAGCCTGTCAAGGTGCTTGTTTCCAGGCAAACCAACAGGGTTTTTGACTTCTAGATAATTTGTGCAGAAAGAGATGCATTCTTCGGTAAGAAAGCCTTGGGCGATGCTTCCATCCGGACGGGCTCTGTTACGGACATATCCTTTGATTACCCCATTCATCCTTTCGAACGCCATCATGTTGTGAAGGAATGGCGGCCCGAGATGGACGATATCATCCACGATATGGACCAACAGATGAACCATCACATCGAAGAATGCGGGTGGGAAGTACATCTCAAGCTCGCATAGAATCACAACGATCTCCTCCTGCAGCCGTGCGAGTCTCCTCCGGCTGATCGACTTGCGAGAGATGGCGTCGAAAAAGTTGCAGAGGTCAGTCAGCGTATCCCGGACGTGCTTGTCCATTATACCTCGGATTGCTACCGGAAGTATCTGCGTTATCATCACGTGACAGTCGTGCGACTTTATCCCGCTAAAGTTTTGTTTATTCAGGTCTAAGTATCTGCTTATCAGCCCTGAGTAACCAAAAGGCACCTTGACTCCTAGAAGGCATTTGAACAACTGTGTAACCTCAGCCGAACTTAGAGTGAAGCAGGAGGGAGGACAGTAGTAGTCCTTTTTTACCATCATCCTTTGTTGACCTTCCGTTGATGTCTCCTGAGTAGCCTCGTTATTCTTAACCCTTTTCCGCTTGTGGACTTCTTCCGTCTCTTGAGGAGGTTTACATGCGATAACACTCTCGAAAATCTCGGACGCAGGGCGGGAAACTCCCATGACGGGTCTACTAGGGGGGCTCTTGGCCTTCACGGTGTTGTTATGTGCTCCTATTGCCTAACCAAACATAATAAAGTAAAAAGGTCCACCGGTCAACTGTCGTTGGAGGGAACTCAAAGGGATAGACCGCGCGGGCCCACCTGGCTAGAGTTTCGATGTACGCGGAGCCGAAGAGGAGTAGGAATCCCCCCAAAGCTATCACTTTCCCCTAATATATGTATCTACGTGTGTTAGGGTGCTTAGAGAGGCAACATCTATCTCCGAGGTGTCACCCTCTTCACACACATGCGATAACACTCAAAACTCTAGCCAGGTGGGCAACATCCGCGTGGGCGCGGGCGGGAGTCTTCGTGTGTTGTTATTTCATGCGGGCCTCGAATCGAGCGTAACTAATTCAAAAAAAATCGAAAAAGATGCGAGATCTTCGCGTGGCGTCATTTTGTGTGAAACAAATTTAAACCTTGAGAATTTTAGAGATCCGCATAAAATAACCCTAGCTGGAAACCGAGACGAGCGCAAAATTAAGCATTTTAGAGGTTTATAGTGCACAGAATCCACATAGCCCGTTTTATTGAAAAATAAATATCTATCTTACTTTTTTGGAGAGTAACAAAAATAAAAAATATTTTTTTGAAAATAAATTACTACTGGGACAGTGGATAAAATAAGGGGTGCGCGGGAGAAATTTTCCTAAGTCTCCTGCCGAAATTTTTTTTGGAGAAAATTTTTCTAAGTCCCCCGCCCGCGCCAAACCCTAAATTTTCCCAAGTCCCGCGCCGAACCCTAAATTTTCCTAAGTCCCGCGCCGTCGCCACCGTCCTGCTCCAAAACAAGGCCCATCCCGCCCCGTCGCCGAGCCCATCCCGCGCCGTCGCCACCCACATCCCGCGCCATCGCCGACCCATCGCCACCGTCCCGCCGGTCACCGCCCCCACGCGACCTCGACTCCCGCCGCCCCGAGCAGATCGGCCCAGTCCGGCCGCCCCCACCCTTGGCCGCGCCGCCGCTGCCATGGATACCGACGGCGACGTCGCCGGACCGTGCTGAGCCGCCGCCGCTGCCTCCCTGCTCCACACCGAGCAGACTCCCCCTCTGCTGCAAAAGGTCCGCTATACTGAGGCTACTTCTCAAGAATACTTCTCTCATCTATACTTGAGGCTATTCTGATGCAATTTGGAGACTTTTTTTTCTATTTTTGATGCAATTTGCAAATGGAGTAGACAAGGCTCGAATTGTGCATTTAATTGCAATACCTGGTTATATTCTAGAATACCATATCTCATTATTTTGAAGTCTCAGCCTAACCAAACTCATCCCATGGTCTCCTAAGAACTGAATTTTATACCTTGTACTGAAATTTCAAGAGACCCAAAAGACATACCTGAACATTGCAGCAAGTCAAAGTTTAGGTAAAATCCGATGCTGAAAAACTTAAGGGGCTGTTTGGAACACGGGAATACTACAGGAATTTCACAGGAAAGGATCTTTGAAGGAAAAAATTCCTTTGAGGCCTTTGGAACGCAGGAATAGGAATGGGGATTCCATAGGATTGTCTTCCTACACTTCTATGTTTCATAGGAAAAATAACATCTAGTCTAACCCAATGGAAAAAATCCTGCGCGACTTGGACCTTTGCCTGGTGCTGCTTTATTTTGCTCTGCCTTGCGCTCACTGAAAAAAGAACCTAACGTCTGCACCTGCCTACCGGGTTGGTTTTGCTCTTCTAATGAATTCACTTTTTTACTCGTTTGTTGTTTATGAGATCTTATGAATGGATTGTAAGGTTTTAAAGTATAGATGAGAGAAGTAATCACTTGTAAAGATTTAGCGTTGGTTCACTTGCAGATAGGCAGCAGCGACAGCTGTGTGCGCTTCAGGAACAAACTAGTACCATATTCACTGTGTTTGATCTGGAACCAGCATGTGTCCATTATTTTTCACTGTGTTTGATCTGGAACCAGCATGTGTCCATTATTTTTCACTGTGTTTGATCTGGAACCAGCATGTGTCCATTCTTTAACCAGATTACAAAACCAGTGGTGATTTCGACATGCTACTAGTAGCATATTCTGCTCTGCACTAGTGGAAGCTGGGTATCAGTAGCATATTCTGCTCTGCACTAGTGGAAGCTGGATATCAGTAGCATATTCTTTTATTTTACATAAGTCTCCAACGCCACCGCGTGACCATGCCTGCTTGACTAGTTTTGCTAAATTATTTATATTAATGATTGCAGGTCGGAACGTCTCCTACTGCCCCGAGTCGGCACTGCTACTCGATCTTCTTTGTCGATCACGCTTCAAGGGTAAACATGATAAGCTCCTCTTGTAATGTCCTTCCAGCTCAATGTGTAATGTCCTTCGAGGGTAAAAATGATACACTAAATTTATAGTTCCTGGATATTCATGTTATGGGATTGGAAGTTAACTGTTCAATCTATAGTTCCTTCAGGTAGCTGAACTTGTTCAGAGTGCTTGCGTAACACTGTTTATCGTTCTACGAAGAAGAGCATAAGTTCTAACCAAAATAATAATCGATAATGGGAGCGCTTAATTAGTTTTGCTTGGTGATGATCCTGCATCCGTCACTTGCCATGCAAGTCAATGAAAGCTATGCAGATTAAAGGATAATATAATCTGGTGCTGCTTCTCTGAACTACATAGATCCAATCACGTACGAGGGAGATTTCTATCAAGAGGAAGAGGACGGTGTGGACTTTGATATACTTGTGGGTGGTCTTGAGGACCTTGAGAACGATGCACAGAATCGTGGTGAGACTGTTGTCAATATAAAGGACATAGATATGCTCTCCAAGTTACATGACGATGATACCGACGAGGATGAGCCTCCACCGTGTGATGGACTACCTTACTTCTCACGTGATAGTGATAGTGATAGTGAGGATGAGACCCGACAACTCAGTTACGAGAGTGATGACTCGCGGTGAGGGTCTTTATGTCTGTTTAGTGTGCTTCTTTATTATTTGTGACCATGCTTATTTGTTGCCATTATTCCATTACTTTGCTATTATGTCTGTTTAGTCTTTATGTCTGTTTAGTTTTTATTGCATCAAGATTTATTTTATCCATACTAATTGTTTACTCTTTTTCAATGCAGGTGATTGAACCATGAGCAAGCAATCATCCAAAAACTTGCTCAGCAAATTGCGCCAAACCAAGGTAGTACATAGCAGTCGAAGTGGAAGATCGATTGTTCCTCCTCGACACTTGTATGAGGATGTCGATGAAGGAAGTCAGCGGGGGACCACAGGTGGAGGACGAGGGGACTTGCCCCCTAGAGGGCGCCAGAGCACCGCACCCACATCGCGGGGTGGTGGTCGGGGCCGTTCACGAGGGAGGGGGTCACTAGCGGGGCGAGTGCCTCCGAGGCCCTCCCTTAGTGATGTACCCTCCGCTTCTGGCAGCATGGCTTCCGAGGAGGAGGAGGAGGAGGCCGAGGGAGGAGAAGACCCCCTAGAGGACGAGGCGAGACAGGAGGAGAGCGAGGAGGATGTGGGAGACGAGGAGATGGAGGAGGATATGAGAGACGAGGAGATGGAGGAGCAGAATTTCTCGGATGGGTTGTGGGTTCGTGGGATATCGGGTCTTCCCAAACCCCCAACTACCGAGGAGGGGAAGATCCTCATTGAGCCAAATAAAACAAAGTAAGTGCCTATCTCGATCATATTTTAATTATGTAATTTCATTTTGGTAAAAATAATTTAACGCATACTAATGTGTTGATTCTTGTGTAGCAATTGGAAGAAGCCTAACGGTGAGGATGGCCGCATTCCAAACGGCTTGCTTGGAGTTCTCCTAAAGAAGTTTTGGCCAGGCCTCTACACGGTGAACTCGGATTTGCCGCCGAAGCTAGCCGACAGATGGGAGGACTACGAGGCTGCTCATCACACGAGCTTCGGGACTTGTGCGAGAGCTGTGACCATGACGTTCTAGGTATGGCTTCTTTTAAATTACACAAGTCGAAAATTTGTTGAGTTTCGTCATAGTTCATCACCCCACCGTGCTAACTCATGAGTCTCACCATTTTGTTGTATATGCATGATCGCAGGCCTACTATAGAGTGCGAGAGGAGGTTAAGATCCATGCAGACAAGGTCTTCGTGGCGGCAGCGAGGAAAGGGCTACGCGAACAGCTATACAATGCAAGGATCGTGGCCATCATGCACTACCACGCCGATAAGGGTGTTAGGCTCAAGAAGGCTAAGATTATCGATGACAGAATTAACTTGACGAAGGAACAATTCATGAGCGTAAGTAAATTGTCCTTTTATTATGTGTTGGTGGGTGCTAACTTGCATTATCTAGTTCTTGACATGTCTTGTTATGATTTTTTAGGTGCTTCCCGATTGGTGCGATGGACGACGTGACTCATGGGAGGGGTTGGTGAACAGGTGGATTGGGGAAGTGCCGGAGTTCAAGGCCAAGAGCATAGTAAACAAGGCGAATCGTGGACATGCGGGAACACATGGTCAAGGGAACTGGAGCCATGATCGGTTCAAGTCGCACGTGGTACATATATATACGAAACAACTTCCTTTTATTTATGGTCTTGTTCCTATTTTATGCGTAACAACATTTGTTTGGTGCTGCAGGAGCACGTTACTGGGAAGCCGCTTACTAGCACTGCTGCGTGGAGACTTGGCAAAAAGAAGGCGAAGCTCACCTCCCCCGATGAGGATCCATACTATGGCAAGACGAGCCAGGACTTTGAGGCGTACGAGAAGGTGTACAAGGAGATCCACGGGCCGGATTCTCAGCCCCTTGAGGAGGAGGTCGATGAGACGGCGGTGATTGTGGCAGGGATCGGCAAGCAACATGGCCGGTATCGGATTCTTAACTCTGTGATTCAGCCTACCACCTCTCTCTCATGAGTCCGTGCTACCAGCACGAGCAGCAATCTGTCTATCCCACCTCGTCCACGTCCGGGTGGATCTAGACCGACCGATGATGTAAGTTGTTATCCTTAGTTTCATCCTCTTTCTAACTTTTGCTTTTGCATGGATAGTTGGCTACGTTGATAACATCTATTATGTCAAACTGTAGGCTCGGGACAAAGCCTTCGATAAGCTTGAGGAAGAGTACAGTGCAAAGATGGCTGAATACTGCGAGGCGGAAAGAGCTCACGAGGCGTACAATGCCGCGCTCCATGAGGTTATTTCTTGTCCATTCTAGCCAACACAAGTTACACTTGCACTAGTTTCAACTTTTCTCTTTGCAACGCGTGACATCTAAACTAACCTGCAGGCGATGCTAGCTTATATGAGTTCTGGTGGCACAGATAGGCTTGAGGTCGGATCTCGTCCACCACCGAAGCCAGAGCTCCCACATGCGCCCTCAAGACGTGAGTTTGCCTACGCCTCAGGGAATCAGGTAAGCAAAATCTAAACTTCTGTTGCATGGCTAGTTGGCTATGTTGATAACATCCATTATGTATATCTGTAGGCTCGGGATGAAGCCTTTGATAAGCTTGAGGAAGAGTACCATGCAAAGATGTCTGAATACCGTGAGGCGGAAAGAGCTCACGAGGCGTACAATGCTGCGGTCCAAGAGGTCATTTCTTGCCCATTCTAACCTAGAGAAGTTACACTTGCACTAGTTTAAACTTTTCTCTTAGCTAGGCGTGACATCTAAACTATCTTGCAGGCGATGCTAGCTTATATGAGTTCTGACGGCGCAGATAGGGTTGATGTGGGACCTCGTCCACCACCGAAGCCGGACCACCCAGTGGTGCCTTTGAGACGTGAGTTCTACGCCACCTATGCCTCAGGGACTCCGGTAAGCAAAACCTAAACAGATATAGACCATCACTTATTGTTAGCTGAAGTGACTACATCTGATGGTCCTGAGCATGAACTATGTAGGGATCTTCCCAATCCCACAACGCTCACTTTGGTCGTGCTTCTGCCTCGTGCTCGCCCTCGCCCTCGGCTCGTGAGTCACCTCCTGTCACGCCTCTTGGTGGTTGTCCTCCTGGTGCTTCTGCCTCGCCCCTTGGTTCGCCACTTGGTTCACCACTTGGTTCGCCGTTTCAGGTTAGTTCCATGCTAACTTTAGGTTTGACTACGATTATGTTTTATGTCTCATGCTTTTATTTTTGGTTGATTTGCTAAAGTATTTGATCCCATATTACCTACCTAAGAATCTTGTTCTGATTTGCAGTAGCATATTATAGTTAGTTCGTTACTAGTTAGTTAGGACTGATAGCTTGGATAATCTTGCACACAACCATAGGGAGACAGCAAGGGATGCATGACTGAACACACACAGCGCGTAGCTCTAGCTTACGTACATTAGTGATAAATGCAATCCGAGGCTGGCTGCAAAAATTGGCCCCTAACCTCAGAGACTGTACCAATTATGTCCTCTGTTTAAGTGTGTCCCTTGATGAAGGTTGAGCAGATTGCCGTATATACATTTCTTTCCTAAAAGTACATCACATAATTGGGACTAAAGTTCATTTGGTGTCACATTACACAACAGCTCTGTTTGCCTAGCCTGAAGTTTCAAGCAATCTAGACACTCCTTCATCAAATAGGCACACGTTCGTATGGTCTGGCACTTTTTTCTTTACAAAGATGTAACACCAGCAGCATTGGCAAAATGAAATTCTATGGTAGAATGACTTGAGTCTGACCACTAAATTATAGAGTGAACACACAGTGGTGTTCTTCATTTGTAAATGTAAAGGCATCTTAAGCCAATATCGATCCATGCATGACGTATAGCGTGATGTGGCATGTGGGCTCTGTGTAGTAGTATAAAGTACTTGAGAAAAAATCATCATGATGTCTAGTGAGATAGTACTGTTATATATGTGTATGCATTCCTATTCTGTCAAAATTATAGGAATACAGTGTTTCAAAGTACATAATTTCAGAAATTGTAGTCATGCTGAAACTTGGGCAGGGTGACAGCTGCTGGTGATGTAGTTTATATGGTGCTAGCTATATTTTATCTGTAATGTCTGAAACAAGTACATGGTTTAATTTTCATGCTCCCTTGGAACAATTGTCATGCTAAATGGTTTTTCCTTATTATGTAGTGATGATGCTCTTGGCGGTGATGCTTGTGTTGTGCCGGTGCTCGAAGTCCATTGTCGACCGGTTTGTATGAAACATGATGTTTTGTGATCGTTTGGGCTATATGTAATGAATCTATCGTGCTCGTGATAACATATGTGAACTTGTCGTGGTGCTATGACCAAATGGAGATCGTTTGAACTATGTGTTTTGTGATCGTTTGAACTATGTGTAATGGAACTATGTGTAATGATTTTGTAACTTGGTTATGAATGTTTTATATGGAGATTTGTTGAGATGTTTATGGATGCAGTGATTTTGTGAGATTATTAGTTTACATGTTATTAAATATTGAATCTGGTATTTTATTTGCAGGAATGGTACAGAAAACAAATAAAAAAGAAAAACCTGGGAAGCTAAGCCGACGGCAAGGCCGTCGGCCTACCTCGCTACCATGCAACCGAAACGCCCCCAGAATTGTACACGTGGAAGCTAAGCCGACGGCTTTGCCGTCGGCCTAGCTCATTACAACAATTCTACACGTGGATGTGTGCCGACCGCTTTGCCGTCGGCCTAGCCGGCCACCAGAATTCGGCGCGTGGATATATGCCGACGGCTATGGCCGTCAGCCTACCTCCTCTCCCGGCCGAATCACATATGCCGACGGTCGTGCCCGTCGGAGTAGCTTCACATAGCAACGTCAGAGCAGTTGACACGTGGCTCTATGCCGACGGCATTGCCGTCGGCGTAGCTCAGACGGACGTTTCCTTGTCTGCCGTCAAGCCTGCTGCGCCGACGGTCGAGGCACGCCGACGGCCGCCCGAAGCCGTCGTCTTACCTAGCTAAGCCGACGGCTATAGCTACGCCGACGGCCATACGGGAGGAGCCGACGAGATCTATGCCGACGGCTCTACGCCGACGGTTGCCGTCGGCGTAGGGCTGTGCCGACGGTTTTTCTAGGTAGGCTGACGGCCTAAAGCCGTCGGCGTAGCTGTTGGCTGCCGTAGTGAGAGGCTGAGGCTCATGTGCGAAGAGGTATTGCGTGAGTGCATGGATGCCGCTTCTGTCATGCCAACTTTGTTGGTGGCGCATGGCCGCTACAGCTGCCGACAACTGGAAGCCTCTTGCATTGACTACTTGGCGTCCGATGCCAACGTGTACGCCGCTGTCAAAGCGACAGATGAGTACAAGGAGCTAGAGAAGAGCTGCAACTCATTTGTAGCCGAGGTCGTCAACAAAGTAGCTACAAGTAAATTAGCGGACAGCGATGTAAAACCCTGGTGGTTTCTTAAATGGAACTGGAGGAGACCCTTTTTATCTAAAAAGTTAGCGGGCAGCTCCCCCTCCTTCGATGCCGCCACCAAGCATCGACGACAAAATAAGACGACCGTTTCGACATATGACATGTCGAAGGTGGCCAACGGTACGCACAACATGTGGATTCCTGAATTTAGTAGTTATGCTGGTGTTGGTAGAAGCATACATTCCGAGACTTTCCAGGTAGATGGTTATGAGTGGATGCTACTGGTAGATAAAGATGGACAGCATATGTACGTGTCCGCTGAGTTGCTGACTGATCCAGGAATTGCTGGTGTGAGGGCGTTTGTCTATTTCATGATAAATGATCCTAGCGGGGAAGTCGAGCCAGCCAAAGAACATCTTGAATATAAATTTACCAGAAAAGTATCGTGCCATGGGTGTAATCTCACCAACATGAAATATGCAGAGCAGAATTACCTAGCACATGATGGCTCTCTAACCATACACTGCAACATTACAGTGACCAGTATGACTTGCGTTGCTACCAGCGTCGGAGACGTGACTCCTACGCCACCACCTGACATTGCTCATCACCTCGAGGAGCTACTAGCGAGCGAGAAGGTCTCGGACGTGACATTCCTAGTCGAAGAGAAAGAAATCCGCGCGCACAAGCTTGTGATTGCCACAAGGTCTCCAGTCCTATACGAGCTGGTGGCGATGGCGGCCAACAAGGACGATCGCCCCATACCGATCAACGACATGAAGGTTGCGGCCTTCGAGGCAGTGCTGCGATTCATCTACACCGGCGAGCTGCCTCCTATGAAAGACACATATAATGCAAATCGAAGCTATTTTAGCTACGAGAGTAGTTACTCTGAGGACGGGGACAACGACGTGTTGGCTGTCGGAGACATGATGGATGCGGCGAGTAGGTTCCGTCTAGACAAGATGAAGGCCAAATGTGAGATGTTGTTGGCGGAGTCCATCTCGAAAGAGAACGCGAGGATGACGCTCAAGCTGGCGTGCAATCACGGCTGCTCGAAGCTCGAGGATTACTGCGCCGAGTTCGTGTCGTCGGAATACGCGAGTAACTACAGGAGACGGTTTCGAAACTATACGCTACAAAGGATGTTCTATTCTTGTTCACGTGAAAATAAGAAACTTGGATTGTAACTAAGCAATGCAGTACACTTTAGGATAGGCTTGATGGTAGTAGTGTTTTTCATGTGTTATCATATGGTTGCATACTGAATCTTTAAAAACATGCAACTGTTGGAGCATCATGGCAATCCTCTGAATTTGACCTACTGTTTGCGTTGCATGATCTTAGTTGGATGCTTCTTAACAGTAGTTACATACACACGCACAGAATCCTCTACAAAAGCTAGCTATACACTAATAGTATCATCACGTGATTCAAAATGATGTAATGCCAAGAACACACATGCATGAGAGCTATCCTGATATTTTCAAACGCTAACCTGAACAGAACGGAACTCTGAACCTTCATGTCGGGACACGCTTGCACCTGCACCAAAATGCAGTGCCCCCGCCCTTGCCCTGCGCCACGGCGATCTCCTCGTCCACGTAGAACCACACGAAGAAGGGGTCCTTTGTGCTCGGCTCCCTGCTGCTGTCTCCGCCGAGGCCAATCTCCAGAGGACCAAGCGGCCCGACCTTGACGCGGACACGCTCGAAGACAAAGGCCAGGATCTTCTTCTTCCACGACAGCCTCCCCTCGAACGTCAGGCTGCCCACGGGGCCCAGGTACACCCCGTTCTCGATCCTCTGGCCCTGCTCAACAAATTTTGCAGCAGGTAGTTAGATTAATTATTGCCATTGTGCTATCCTATATATAAATATAAGAAGTTCACCCCCACTATCTTATTTCTCTTGACATGCAGCTATGCCACATCATTTGTATGCCACCTCAGCTCATTCTGCCTCCCGAGCCTTCCGGTCATCTCAAATTCTGATGTTTAATGTGCACGCTTTCCCTTCCTACTTCTCAGCGCCTTCTCGCATTCCACCGCACAATGGCTCATCAGCTTCACATTCCCCCATTTATTCCCCCTAGGAAGATAGCAACAGATATTGATTTAACATCATCCCAACCAGAACCTCATCCCATTACCCCTCATGTTTCTTGTGGAGGTGTGTCTCATCCCGCTCCTCCACCTGCATACTGGACAGGACCCATGCAATGAAGTAGGCGATTATCCCCTAAGGTCTCTATTTACAAGTGGAATTAATGGATTTTTCTTCTCTACCCCTATCCCATCTGCGATCCCATCTACAGGTAATGAACTAAGCCTTCTCCCCCATTTTGTTTTACTTGGCATATTATATGGATTACTAATTTGTGCGATTTCAATTCACCGCAGAAACATTGTTCACCGATCCCTTATCATTCCGTTCCTGTTCGTAACTTCAGATCAATGGAGCATTTGTGACTATGGATACTTTTGTTAATTTATGCAAATACGTTGCAGAGTAGTTGCTTGACTGCTATCTCAATGGATGTTTGATCTTTGGCTTACTGAATTTTCGACATGGAGGAAATTAAGCGGATCTGTGCACACGTATGGATTTGAAGTAATCTGGTACTGGATTTCAGTTATGCATCCGTTTATATATTTTCTGCAACTATGGATTGGAAGGTTTCTTTCATCTTTCAGTATCCTGAATTCTTCAGAGAAAAGAAGATGATTTATAAGTTAGCAACACATGGATTTATCTGGCATGGTCCTGGAGCTCGAGTTTGGCCAATTTCACGCTGCAATACAAAACATGAGTTTATTTATCGGGTTATCATCTTCAGTTGGAAAGATCAAATTGATATTGGTCAAATTGTCTAGGTTTCTGGAAGGAAATAACCTACGGAGTATTCATATTGGTCTTCTCATAAGAAATAGATAGATCATCATGGCCCTCATTATCCTATCATTTTTCATATTCTCCAGAAAGAAATACGAGTAACTGATTAGTTGTGTAGGTCGCTTCCTCCTTTCAGGGCCTCTCCAACAAGTAAGAATTATTCATGGACTTTTACTTTCATTACTCAATTTGTTTTGCTGTCTTTGCCTTCCTCTGTTTTTGCACTAAAAATTTCCCGTAATTTTGATTAGTAATATGTCTATGTTTCTGTATCTGAATGATCCACCTATACTAATATTTTCAAAAGTTGATTCATCGACAACTATTTTTTAGGATAAATCCATCAAATTTTCTCACGGCTAATATAAAGCTATTTTTTCTTTCGAGAATGCAGACTTAAAAATCTTTGTGTTGTTGATTCTTATATCCAACTATCAGAACTTAAACCAATACTCAAGGTCTGGTATGACTATAGGATTTCGTTGATATTACTTCTATTTGTCGATCAATGACCACTTATCATCTTCTCACTGTGAAATGCTTATGTATCTATATAATATTTTTTCTTCATGTTCATGGTCCTTTTTATTTGTTTACATGTCCTGTTTTATTTTCAAGATGATGAGACGAGCCAGATAATAAACAAGCATTGCTTCCTTCCCTTTCCTTGATGGTGTAACTCCAGAATATGCCACTTCTTTTTAGGTCATATTGCTATCATATACACTTAGTCTTCTTACAAGTTAATTATTATTTTCTGGTTGGGGCTATATACATTTCAGGTATTTTGACAATCAAACATAGAGAAATAACATTTTAGCTTCTGAAAAACTTATGATTTTAAATTAAAGTGATACCTTAACATGCTTTTGAACATGCTCAACATAGACAAATAACTTGTAAGATTTATCATAAGATTTCCTAGATGTTATTGTGAAAGTATGTGCCTTACTTTGAGATATAGACAATATGTTGATTTGACAATACCATGTAAATTGTCAAGCACTCTCATATCCAGGTAGTCCACTTCGACTATCATTATTGTGTTCTCTTCATGGTTTTACCACTTCCATCAGTACTTAGGTACGCAGTACGCTCTTCTATGCCAATTGAATATGGAATTATTACAAAGAATAATGCCGAACAGTGATGATTTAGCAATGTCATCTATGTTATCTAGGAGAAAACCAAAAGAGTTTAAATCCACTTTGACCAGCACCGAAGCACATATTGGAAGCTCCTCAACCTTCCTGGCGCAGTTTGTTGCATACCAGGGTACAACATTATAATTGACACTTTTTGTCAAGAAGTTTTGTCTAGCAAAATTTTAATGCAATTTACAGTCAAATCTATCTTTCATTCCAGTGGCTGCTCCATCTTACTGACGCTACTACTTTACATGCCTGACTACCAAATTCATTGGACTATACCGCCAAATGTGCATTGACTGATCCAAGCTATTTGGGAACTGTTGACTTAAAAATATTGTAATCGTACATTGTATGCGGTTGTGAATTGTAATGAGAAATATTATAGAACAATACTAATAGTTTTCCATTACCAAAATTGAGAGTTTGATGCATATATATCTAACCATTCTCGCAGCAGCGGGTTGTCAGAGTTTCGGATGCAGGTGTTTGCAGCAGGTTCAGGTGCGTTATAGGACAAATTAATGGAGCTCACCGCGGCGTCGAATCGCTGGACGGCGGTCACCGGGAAGTAGCTCCCTTTCTCTAGCCGGCCCTGAGCAGTAAATATGAGCATCCAGGTCCTGCCGGGGGACTCCGTCCCGCCGAGCGTCTGGAAGAAGGCGGAGGTGTCGAGCTTGGCCTTCTTGATGGTGGCCAGCGCCGACAGCACCTCCGGGGCGGGCACCTTCCGCGTCTTGGCCGCCGCCTTGAGCACCTTCACGCTCTCCGCCACGGCCTACGCTAATCAAAACAAAAATCGACCAAGAATCTGTTTTTATTCATGTCAGAGTATGCCCAAAATGCCAGCCAAGTTGGGGACAGTGCCCTGTGCTCACGGATAGGGCGGATTCATCGGGCGACGGCGACGACGAGGCTTCCTTCTCGACGTCCGGCGAGGCGGCTGAGGAGGAGGCGGCGAGTGAGACGCCGGGGGCGCGACGGCGGCAGCTGCGGAGGTCGAGCTGTGGCGGGGGGAGTCTGCGTCTGAGTTCAGGTGGCGAGAAGGCTGGGGCGAGGGTGGAAGAGTGGAGCAGGGAGGCAGACGGAGCCATCTTCTTCTTCCGCTCGTTCAGGCGGTGGTTCTCCGATGAGATGCCGTGGTAACGAGAGACCTTGGAGTCTCCAACAGTCTGTGGCTATGGAGAAACGAGTGGTGGTATCCATGGAGTCAAGTGGACACTCGGGGTGTACACGTGGGCATGACCGTCACCTGCAACTTGGCCACCGTAATTCCACGACTTCAAACATGCTGCTACTCAATGGGTCAATCCGATCATGTATTGGAAGATCGATCATGTATTCCTTCATAGCTTCAAAGCTTCACATTTGGTCTCCACAAAAATAAATGCAGCTACACAAGAATAAAAAAATATGGCTATAAATAGGAAAAGAATTCGACTTTGATCTTCACATTTTAGCATTTCTTTGTCGGCCAGAGGCGGAAAGATTTTTTGATGATAATTTACATGTGTATAAAAGACATCTACATAATTTGTATATTCTCTTCTAAGAAATCGAAATGTAAAATCGAGTTTCTTTTTTTAAATCGGGCTCCTTATAGTCACCGGAGCTCAATTTGAATTTTCCACACGGGTTCCACATGCTACCAAAACATAACATTCACATTCACGTCAATCCATCATGGAACACACAATCTATTGTGAGGTAATATCATCTCTGAGTTTGTCATGTACAAAAGATGGTAACTATTTGGTACATGAACAAACCATAAGCATTTCATGATGCACCGGCCACAGACATCATCAAGTGTGGCTCTCCCGAGCAAAATTATGATGTCGTAGATGGTATCAAATCATGGTGGAAAAGGGCGGGTGACACTGTATGCTGCCAATTTGACATTTACTATATGTCTCACTTACACTTCCTATCACGCTGCATCAACATGCCTAGTGTCAGTGCCGCTATAACTAGGACCGCTATAGTGTTCTAATTGGAAGTCAAAAGATCGAGAGCAAGATATGGTTTCGATCATCTAGCGTCCCCTCATGTCACACAACCGAGGGGGCAAACCCTAGCCTCCCATCACCTCCACTCCCTCTTTCCTTCCTTCCCGCCTCGTCGCCCGCGAAGGCCGTGTGACACTGGTGATCTGGTTGGTGGCCTTCAAGCCGTGGCATGCGTCATATAATTATCATTTTAAGTTTTGAAATGTCTCTACACATTTATCTACAAAAAATCATTTTAATTTATGTTTTTCAAAATCCATATTTTTTGTTTATTCCAGAATAGTTTACAACTCATTTTCTCTGTTTACATTCCAGAAAAATCATGTTAATAGCAAATTCCAAAACCTTATCCCAAAGCTCGTCGTCTTCCTCCCGCCCCTCTTCATATTTCTCCACACCCCGCTCCCACCTCCACTCCCACACCACCCCGATGGCTCTCACGACGCACCCGCCGCTCCGGTTCCACGCGCGGCCACCCGCCGTCACCGCCGCCTTCCACCGCCCATTCCGCGGCCTCCCGCCGCGCCGAGCCCGCCTCCGCCTCTGCCGCTGTTGCGCCGGCGCGGGCGCCGACGCGGGGAAGGCTCAGGCGCAGGCGCAGGCGAGGAGGGCGTACCCGTACGACGAGATCGAGCCGAGGTGGCAGGCGCACTGGGAGGAGCGCCGCACGTTCCGCACCCCGGACATCGGCGACGGCCTCGACACCTCCAAGCCCAAGTGCTACATCCTCGACATGTTCCCCTACCCCAGGTACCAACTCCACCGCGATTTTGTGCTTCAATTGTCCGCAACTAATGATTATTACGAATTTCTGTAGTTGCTTCACTACCAATTCGTGTCTGAATTTATTACTCTCCCTGTAGTGCTATATGCCTTCATTGCCATATTGGCCTTGGCCATATAATGCGTCGTGCAGTAGGATACCAGGGTGCAATTTAGTTTTACTTGATGCGTAAACTTATCCTGAACTGAATCCTGCCCTTAAGGGTGGATTTCATACATTCTGTTCGTAGTTAAAATGATTTCTAAAATGCCGTGCAGTGGGGCTGGACTGCACGTTGGGCACCCCCTCGGGTACACCGCGACTGACATTTTGTCGAGATTCAAGCGTATGCAAGGCTTCAATGTGTTGCATCCAATGGGATGGGACGCGTTTGGTCTTCCGGCCGAGCAGTATGCTATCCAGGTACTCTAGAAGACCAGAACCCTCTTCCGGGGTCTCATCATTGGCCTTATTATCCTCTGTAACTTTGGTGTGCTGCTATGATCTGAGTGCTGTACTCTGTGCACAGACGGGAACCCACCCTAAGATTACAACTGCACGGAACATTGACGGCTTTCGCACACAGGTAATACCTTACTGTACTGCATGCTACATTGCATATTTTGCTTCTAAGGTCTAGTAGATGTTACATATTGACAGCAGCAAGTCAAGTGTGCTCTCATCTTTCTTTTCCGGCTGCCAATTAGATATGCTTTGCATCTTGTTGTGGTTCTATTAGTGCCGATCATGCCTTTCCAGTAGGTTGCATAAACAAAACAGAGCACTTTAGAGCATCCCAGTCACGCCCCCCATATGACCTTGCCACATATGGGGGGGCGCCTCTCCCCAGCAATGCGGCCGCCCCGAATAGATTTTCTTTCACTATTTTATTTGCAAATTTAACCAATTTTCTATCTAAATTGTATAGTTCTTAACGCATAAATTGTGCAATGATACAATTCGAATAAAAGAAAATTCTAGAATAGTTCAAACAAGCATTGTGCAACAATTGATACAATTCAAACAAATAGTTCAACTAGAGCAAGACTCAATGGTTTCTTTTGCACAAACCACAAATGCTCAACTAGATCATCTTGCAATTGGCGATGAACCTGTTCGTCATGGATTTCTGCATGCATCCATAGAAAAGCGTGAAACTCAGCTGGCACCTGGTGGTCAACTTGGGCAAGAAGGCCTTGCTGGTCATACGGATGATATGCAAGCAGCCTCATAGCAGCAGTGCATTTCTGAATTGATGAGAAACCCCAAATTCCGGTACAGTCTTTCTTTGTCAAGAAGTAGTCATCGTACTCCCTCACTCCATACACCAGCTTCATGAACAACTCCTTGTTCATCCTAAATTGCCGCTGAAATTCATTTGGGGTGTATGATGACTCGTCGGCAGAATAGTCGGCATAGAGCATGCAATGGCCCTCCATTTTCTGCTGGCTCTTTAGCTTCATTTTCCCAAACTTTGAACCTCCAGGGATGGGAGCTGCATTTAGCTTCGTCTTCCACGATAGCCTGGATCATCAACTCATCATCGCTATCCGTGGTCTATGAATGATACAGTGAAGCAATCAACATGCCCCATGGTTCATAGGCTGAAAGTTCTCCATGCACTATAAAAGTCATGCAGTTTGCAACTAACTTGCTCCTTCATTTGTAATTACCATGAACCATGGATGGTACGCTGATATAAAAACGTGATTCTTATGGAAGCAAGTGAGATATTTTCTGTGTGGTACTACTAGTGGTTCATTAGGAGAATGCTTTCTTGTGTTGCAGCTTAAATCATTAGGGTTTTCATATGACTGGGATCGTGAAATCTCCACAACAGAACCGACCTACTATAAATGGACGCAATGGATTTTTCTTCAACTACTGAAAAGAGGGCTGGCTTACCAGGTCAGAGCTACTAATGGCCTTGTTCAGTTGTTTTAAGATCTATCGAGTTTCAAACATGCTTTATTTCACACTGCTCTTGTTTTTTCATTTAATTTATTTCAAGTGACCGTCTGCTTTGTACAATTCATTTTTAGGATTCGGTTTTATGTTCTTAGTGTTGTATCTGTGGTTTTCAATGATTTTTAGGCTGGCATTGATATCTTACAATCAGGCTGAGGTACCGGTTAATTGGTGCCCTGCACTTGGGACTGTTCTGGCGAATGAAGAAGTAATTGATGGTGTTAGTGAACGAGGTGGTTATCCTGTTATAAGAAAGGTATGCTATAGGAACCGATTAACTCATTCTGCTGTCAGTTTAGCTTATTATTATTTATCTATGCTCTGCCATGTTAATGTACCTGTTGCGTGGCATTTATCTCCAAAAAGCATATTATATTATCCTCCTTATCTCCTGTTGTGTAGCCAATGCGTCAGTGGATGCTGAGGATAACATCTTATGCCGATCGACTTCTTGAAGATTTAGATGATCTTGACTGGCCTGAGAGCATAAAAGAAATGCAAAGGAATTGGATAGGGAGATCGGAAGGTGCCGAGCTTGAATTTTGCGCAGTTGACCAGGAGGGACATGATTTAGGTGTTAAATTGACAGTTTATACAACAAGACCTGACACGATTTTTGGTGCAACGTGTGTATTCTTTTTTTAATCGGTACCAACTATCACAGTTTCTTGACCCAGATGACAATATTGAACTGGCTTTTGTTTTTCTGCTGCAGATATCTTGTTGTAGCACCTGAGCATGTTTCATTGCCATCTCTAACATCTGAGGGACAACGTATGCATGTATGTTTCTTTTCTTATCGTTTTTCTTAACTTCAGATCATTCAACTGTAATATGGACTTTGGAAAAGTAGGTAGAGGAGTACACAGAAGTTGCAGCAAGAAAGAGTGAACTTGAGAGAACTGAACTACAGAAGGAAAAAACTGGAGTTTTCAGTGGTTCTTATGCTAAGAACCCAGCAACCGGGGAGATCATCCCAATTTGGGTGGCAGATTATGTCTTAGCAAGGTTTGTCAATTTATCACTGGTCTTTTGCGTCTTTTGATGTTGTGTTCTGCATCATCATTATTGTTACTGTGTTTTTAGTGGTTCTTAACATTATTGCAGCTACGGCACTGGGGCTATCATGGCAGTGCCTGCACATGATTCTCGTGACCACGAATTTGCCTTGAAATACGAGCTTCCAGTCATTAAGGTTGTAAGTCCACCTAATGGCAATTGTGATCCTGAGGAGGCTTATGCAGATGATGGTATCATGATAAACTCATCCAGTTCTACATCCGGATTAAATATCAATGGTATGCTTTCACAACATGCTGCTCTGAAAGTTATAGATTGGGTAGAGAGTAATGGATTTGGAAAGAAAAAGGTGAGTTCTTTTTCCCACTTCATCATATAGCGATATTCTGCATGCTTTCGCGGTGAACTAATTGAGCAGGCCCATTTACCAGGTAAACTACAAGCTTCGAGATTGGCTCTTTGCTAGACAGCGGTACTGGGGAGAACCTTTCCCGTTGATTTACCTTGACGATACCAATGAAATGGTGCCTCTTTCAGAAAATGAGTTACCTTTAACTCTTCCTGAATTGGATGACTTCACCCCCACTGGTACTGGGGAGCCCCCTTTGACTAAAGCAATAGACTGGGTATGTTTTTGCAAAATTTGTTAATTTACCTTGACGATACAAAATGAAATGATGTCTCTGTGTAATGCTAAAAAGTTTTCTCGTTCCCCCCCCCCCCAACAAAATCTTGTCTAGTTGTTGCATATCTATGAACCATATTGGAACAAACAGAAGAAGCATATTGGTGTGAAGGCTAGAAAATAATAGAGGACACCAAATGCGAAATACTTAATCCCACTTCTACATTTTTGAAGTTACGATGCATGAGTAAATATACAGTCCCTGGAAGTTTCATGTCAGGTTGACTGTTCTGCATCATTTATAGTTTATGTTTTTGACTGAGCAAGCTAGAAAATGATTGGATAGCATAAGCATTGTTTGTTTGAAAATATGATGAATACCTGGCAACTTAAGGGTCATGAGATCTAATGTAAGCTATTGCCCGCTAGTAAATTTGCTTAAACATATGTATTTAATTTCATTTAATTTTGCGCATACATACTATTAAAGTGTTTTCTGCCTTTTCAGGTTAAAACCACTGACCTTGTAACTGGGAAGCCCGCAAGAAGAGAAACAAGCACCATGCCACAGTGGGCTGGTTCATGCTGGTAAGTTTTGCCATGATGCAATTTCAGTGACTTATACTAAGTTAATACTCTGCAATTACTGGGAGAAGTTATGTTCTATAGTTGGAACTTGTGGGCCGACATTTCATAATTTTGCTCCGAAGCAAGTAAAGTTGTCCATGTATGCTTAATGTTGCAATTGCTAACACCATAGTCCATTTGACAAACCTCTATTCCCTTGTTGTTGAGTATGTCCTCTTTTGGTTGTGTTTGTGATGTTTTCAGATGGTTATGCAGGTACTATTTGAGATTCATGGATCCGAAAAATTCCAGCACTTTAGTTGACAAAGCTAAAGAAAGGTGCATCCTTTTTTCATATTTGATCTCTAATAAGGATGCACATGTAACTTCTTTTTTATATCATGCAGCTATTGGGGTCCAGTTGACATCTATGTCGGTGGTGCTGAACACTCTGTCTTGCATTTGCTGTATGCAAGATTTTGGCATAAGGTTCTCTCTTTTTTAACATAGTCAGCTCCCCTTTTTTAATTCCATTGAAGGCTATGGGAAGTTCTTGACCTATCTTATAGAAATGTATGCAATTTGTGTGGCTTCAATTGTTGGTATCTTTGTTATCAGCTTGCAACTCTGCACAATTGTATGAGATTGTGCTGGCTGAGGTTGGGTTTTGTTCGTTTGCGCATGAAATCTAAAAGCATTTTGAGAAGTCTGAATTGTGTCCCTAAGCTAACATAATGACAATGTACAGTAGATTTTTGACTCTGGTTAGCCAGATTCCGCTCTTAGGATATTTGGAGGGCAACTCTTTCTGGTTCACTATGGTTTTCCTCTGCTTGTACCATCAATTATCATCACATAGGCTTATGGAACAAAAAACTATTAGTATCTGCTGGCCTATGTTTATTCTAACCAAATGATATCTCTAGGTTCTGTATGATATTGGCGTGGTCTCCACCAAAGAGCCCTTCAAATGCCTGATAAACCAAGGATTAATACTAGGAGAAGTAGGTGAAGCTACTTTCTTGCAGATGTTCTACATCTTTGTCATGCATTTTGTTGTTCCTAACAATGGATGTTGTAACAGGTTGAGTATTCTGCATATAGAGACAAAGAAGGCAGGTGGGTTTCTGCAGAATCAGACTCAAGCTTAATTGATTGCTACCAAGAAAAAGTATCAGCAGATAAGGTATGCTCTGGTCCTTGTATTCAGTTGGGTAATAAAGGTTTGGAGATTGACAGTTGCTTGCTTCTGTGTTCTCAAGGTCACAAAAGTTGGAGATCATTATGTGCTGAAGGATGATCCAAACATATGTTTAAATGCCCGTGCCTACAAAATGAGTAAGAGTCGAGGAAATGTCATCAACCCTGATGATGTGGTTTCAGAATATGGTGCCGATTCTCTCCGCTTATATGAAATGTTTATGGGACCATTGAGGTACATCGTTTTTTTCCCTCACTCCTTGTTCTTACAGATGAAATAAACCGTTTTCAGAACATTAACAGAATATTTGATACATACAGAGATTCAAAAACATGGAGTACTGGAGGAATCGAAGGCGTGCATCGGTTTCTAGGTAGGACTTGGAGACTCGTAGTTGGCGCGCCATTACCGGATGGATCATATAAAGATGGAACTATGACCACTGATGACAAACCAACCTTTGAGCAGCTTCGAGTTCTTCACAAATGTATAGCAAGGGTAGGTCACAGTTGCACCAGAGTGAAATAACATTTTTCTACTTTGCACTTCGAAATGAAATCATGCAACTTGTTGGGTTTATTAGAGATATCTGTTTGGTTTTAGAACTTTACCATGTTTCAACTTCGAAGCAAAACATAACTGAGGCATTAGGTTTAGTGTGGAAAAAAGAATATGTAAATTCGTTCCCTATCCCATGGCACCAGTTGGTTTCAAATATTTCGGAACTCATTATGATTTCAGTATGGAGGTGAACCAAATGGGACGAAACCTTACTGCCTTCTGTACCTGCTTTCAGATGGACTTCTTTTTTCCACAGATAGATTTCCCTGATATTACGATGGTCCTACACTCTGTTTCTGATATTGTATTATGAAAATCTTCAGTACCATTTTAGTGCCAAACCTTCAAGTCACGCTGTTGTGATGATTACTTTTTGACTCCTGACTACGATGAATTATCCTGTTTGTAGGTCTCAGAGGAAATTCAAGAAACAAGGTTTAACACTGCAATTTCTGCAATGATGGAACTTGTGAATGCCGCGTACAAGGTAAATTCAGGCGTCTTTTTTGCATGTTCAATTTCAGCGGATTAATTGGTTTTATGCCACCGCAATATTCACGAGTTGGAGAATTGCCATTACAAAAAGTGAAATTAGAAATATGCCACTATAACTTTCCCATAGTTTGAATAATGCCATTTCTTCGATACCGAGCAATACAAGCATTTTTACGCTGGTATTTGTTGACATATATTTATACACAAACATACGACACAAAGTGCCCCTGGTCCATTTAAATATGTGCAAGCTATGTAGTTTCCTGTCACAAGTCAACTTTCACTACTGCACATTCACTTCAATGTTTCCGTATTTCTTCATTCATGTGCTCAGGACATATACTTTGGTAAAGTATTAATGGGCACATAATCTCAAAGCTGGCATCAGTAAATTTCATACAATTTTGAATGGCTAGCCCGAGCTCCATGGAGCCCTCTATTTTGCAAAATTTGAAAACAGCATTTTGAATATCCAAAAAATCTGAAAAAAATCTAGATGTAGACAATGTTGTACTTTACCAACGTGCAAGATCTCAACTCGAAATACCTAATATTCAGGGCTAGCCAAAAATGACAAAATCTGACAGATTTGAGAGGTTTGAAATTTTGCACTATTCACTACTTTATGTCAGATTTGTCTTTTTGTACAGCGCTGAATACAAGGTATTTTGAGTTGGGTTTTTACATGTTAAAGTATATCACTATCTACATCAAGATAAATTTTTTCAGATTTTTTAAATCTTCAAAATGCTGTTTTTGAATTTTCGAAAAAAGGGCTCCATGGAGCCCGAGCTACATTTTCCATGCCCATTTCATAGGTTGTTTTTAAATGTGATTATTCAGTATAATCACAAGATTCTACAGATTGCTTGGTTTCACATAATACTGGTAGCAAAATGTTCTACTCCAGTAAACATGCCTTGTAGCTTCTCTGACATCATCCTAGAAGATACTGATGTAATGCTCTCTCTGTACAGTGGGATACCCAGCCGAAGTCAGTTATAAACTCCTTTGTTCTTTTGCTTGCACCATTTGCACCACACTTGGCCGAGGAGCTTTGGTTTCGTCTTGGGCACTCACACTCATTGGCCTATGAACCGTTTCCAGAGGTAATCTTCAACCCGCCCCCGCTTTTGTACATCCTTGCTGCCAAGTGATCATACATTGCAGATCCATTGTAGATGAAAATTTAGTTAGAAAGATTTCACTGCTTTGATTGGTAGCCGTGATTATTATATGTATATAAAATTATGAACAAAGCTTCATAAATGTTAGATAGTAGCAGCTACTGATGAGTGACCTGAAGAGTACTCTTTATCAAGAGCATCTTCTGTATCACTAGTCTGATATATGTCTATTGTTTTGAAACGTCAGCCATGACTAAATTTTGCTTTGTGGCATATCAGAAAAGATTTGAACTGTTTCTTTTCTGTCCAGGCAAAAGACGAGTACTTGAAGGAATCAGAGGTTGTACTCCCGGTCCAAATCAATGGGAAGACCAGGGGTACAATCCTTGTTGACAAGGAGTGCTCCGAGGATGATGCGTTTCAGAAAGCAGCCTCAGACGAGAAACTCTCGAAATATTTGAATGGGAAAGGCATCAAGAAGAGGATTTATGTGCCTGGAAGGATCTTGAATGTTATACTAGATCAACAAAAGGCAAGGACCTGATCATTGCTCTGTTTTTTCTGAGAGTCCTGGCAGAGTAGTTGATAGAGTCTAGAGACTATTGGGATGCAACAGATCTGTAAATTTCCATTCATTTGTGGTAGTGCTATATTTAACCATACTACATTTACAATGACTTCTCTCTTTGAATATATAATTTTCCACTTAAGATGGCAGAAGGTTTTGAAGAAGTGAGACGCAAGGTTACTCTCGTGAGCTACTGAAAGTACTATGGAACTTAGCTCAACATGTGTTTTCATCACCATCAATAGCTTGCCTAATTTTTAATCTCGTTTTCTAGTGGTTAACACGTCTCCGAATAGCCTGTCGAAGGATTGAGATAATTAAGTGGCGTAGGTTATGCTCTGACTGGATAGGTTTTGGATTGAGGAAGGCAATGACCAGCTTGAGATTGACTCCATGAGGTGTACCGTCATGAACTCATGATCAACCTTCGCCGCAATTTTAGTGCGAAGCGGCAGTTTTTGAATGAGGCTACCAGATGGCTAGCGGCATCGTTGTTGAACCTTGTCGTGGGCCAAGCTTGTGAGACCGTCGCATGGGCCGAGGGGAATGCGGCCCAAGAATTTTCAAACCGGAAAAAGGCGGGACGAGCATGGAGGCAAACTTGATGAGGGGGGCGTGATCGGAAAGAAAACAAGGGCGAGAGGGTATAGAACAGTTACGGAAGGTGTGCTTCCAGACTAGGTTATTGAAAACCCGATCGATTTATTTGGCTTGGGCAAAGAAAAGATATGTTCATATGTCCAAGGTGGGTTTCTGTCGGTGTTGGACCAAGTAATTGATTGGTCCATGAGATGGAGTTCATCGAGTGATAAATCATAAATTCTTTCGTTGAAGAGATCACTTCGTGTTGACGAAAGTTGTTTCTGTTTATCCTCAACACAACACATAAGGTTGAAATCACCTAAGATTATCCAGGGCACGTCGTTAGGTGGGGCGGCGTCTTTGAGTTGGTTTAGGAAGTCCACTTTAAGGTAGTGATCAGTGGGAGCATGAACATCTGTTACACAAATTCCTTGATGAGATGTAAAGGTTTTGAGTCTGGTTGTGAACGTGAACGAGGTTTTGTGTTCAAAAGATGGTCGAAAAAAGGAGTAGAGAAGGCGTTGATCATAGCCCCAGCCATGCCAATAGCCGGACGAATAGAGAATTGTTTGCAGAAATTGTGAAGGAAGGTTTTTTATTTTATTTTATCACACAAATCTAGTTTCATTTCTTGAAGAAGTATAATGTCGGGTTTTAGATCAATTATTTCTGCGAGCCTTGCATTTTTCCTGGTCATTTAGGCCCGAATGTTCCACAAACCCATAAGGAAGTTCAGGTTGGCATAAGAAAAAGTAGGGGCACTGTGGGTGACAGAAAGGAAGTGGACACCAGGGATAACAAAGCTCCAACATTTCATTGATTTGAGATCGATTACATAGAATTGATTGAAAGGGAAAAGGCACCTAGCGTGCCATACGAAGGGGAATGATGTTTTGAAAAAAGAGAACATTACATAGGCCACAGGGATGTGCCCTTGGAGCGTAGCACCGGGAGCAGTCAGGCCGGAAAACGTCTTGGCGGGTGTCCGACCGAGGCGTTGGCATGGGCGGTGTGCAGATCATGGGGAAGGCGGTGCCACCTCGTCGTCAGCAATGGGTGCTGCATCCTCATCGTCGGCGAGTGCGACAGCAACCAGGGAAGCAACGTCGACGCATGGGACCTCCGAGCTGGCAGGGAGGCGGTCTCCTTGAGGGTGTCCCCCAGGTTGTCGATGGGCGCTTTTGGCCTTGATAGCCTTGGAGTCAGCATCCATGACAGATCATCCCATTCACAACACAGGATTGTTGGTTGGGATGTTTGTGTACTTCAGCTTGAGAAGAGTCCTGTTCAAATCTCATCCCTTGGAGTTTCTCTGGCTCGTAGATAACAAGATTTCTGACAATAGAAAAAAAATAATGCGCCGTTCTGAAATAATATTTTCCACTCTCATATATACACTGAAATGAGGAAGGATTGGGAGTTACCTTCCTCTTGGCAACCTTGTGGTAACCTTCAGGAAAATGGCGTTTCTTAACCAATAGACAAGTCAAGTTGAATTATGATTTTATTTTTGAACTTAAGTTGCATCATGATTTGATCATGTCATATTACCATGCTCCAGCCCTCGGCTCGTCCCAGGTTTAATTGCAGGAATCAAGAGGGTTTAAGAGAACCCCGATTCCTAATGGTGAGGAAACCCCAATTACTCTTATTTTGGAAACTGCAGGGTAGTATTGCATTAAGATTAATTCAGTTGCAAAAGAAGAATGCGGAAAGGTGCAGAAATTAGCCCCTTCCTACTATTTGTGTGCAAATAAATGAATTCAAAATTGAATCTAGGCAAGCACACGGAAGTTGGTCTACAGACTTTCGGACAAACACTTGCAAACAGAACTACAGCAGAGACGGCGAGAGCCGGCGAGAGCCGGAGAGGAAGTATTTGATGGAGTTGTACGTACCATTGGTACCAACATAAACCAGAACAAGCGTGGCAATCGAGGTCAAGAATGTGGCAAAGGGAAAGGAAATCGCCACCTCGGTCAGCATGAATTGTAAGTGTGTATCAGATCATGGTGACTGTTACAGATAAACAAAGAGATGAACTGTAAATGTATAACAGTAGCAATTATAAGGTGAGTTAATAGTACTGAACAAAAGAGAGAAATTAGCTAACATGTCACTCGTCGTCGGCATGACCACCAGTGGTGAGCTCTCCCCTGCCGCAGGCTCGGGAAGCAATGTTTCCTCTGTTGCCTCCACTTGTACATCAGATCCTTCGTCGAGATGATTTATGAAGCCATCCTGCAGTTGTAGCACGGGATTTTTGGGGTGTGTGTCCACTTCACCTTGCAGTTGCAGTAGACCAAGCATTGTTGAGATAACTAGAAGACCAAGTGAAATCTCTTTGAGCTTTGGAAGATGCTTGATGCCAACAATCCCTGCTGATTCCAACTGGCAATAGTGTATTTCTATCATCTCCATGTGGGGAGACGTGCCCATCTCAAATATCAGCTTCTTCAGATTCCCCAGATCAAAAATATCAATTTTCTTGAGGGTTGGGAAGGCTTCAGCTCTGAAGACTAGTTCCTCACCAGTATAAGAAGACGAACAAAGATTAAGGCGCATGAGTTTGGGCAGTTTCCCAAGTACCTCGATGCCATTACCTCCTGCCGTCAGACCACTCCCCCATAAGTGAATCTTCACCAGACACACCAGACTTCCAATCCAATTAGGCATATGTCCTCCAAGACTTCCATTGAAGAACAGGGTCCTCAGAAGAGGAGGAGCAGAGGAAATTGAATGCAACCACTCGAGTGTTCCATTACCCGTGGTTCCACTTGCATTCACATGAAGAGAGCAGAGGGAAGCGAGCTTCTCAATAACCTCACCAAGTATAATGCATTTTTTCTCTGTGACACTTTCGGTTTCCAGGCTTAACTTTCTTAGAAGCACAAGCTCCCCCAGCTCTTTAACCGCTTTGCTGCTACTTCTTTTGATGTCCACAACCTCCAGTACCTGCAAGTCCTTTAAGTTTCCGATCCCTCTAGGGAGCCGGACACCCTGTTTCTTTGTCCAACGGCAAGAGATGGCCATGTGTAGCTCAGAAAGTACATCAGCGCGATTAACGACGCGATTACCGAAAGGTTTGAACACCATGGGCACAAATAATATTTTTGCTATGTTCACCAAGGATTTCTTGCGCTCACATGGATTAAAATGAGCATACCAATTTTTCTTGCTACAACGGATGTTGCGGAGACTTTGTAGTTTAGTTATCTCAGTTGGTAGTGTTGTGATATGTGTATATCCCATGTCCAAAGTCTGCAAGCCTTGTAATTTTCCAATAGATCTTGGCAGTTTATAGATATTTGAATATCTTCTGAAACTATACTTAACATTCACATATTTCAAGTGGTACAACGACCCTATCTTGTTCATATCTGATTGTGTGATTCCAAACTGTGCATCCTCTAGATCCAAGGCCCGAAGCATCCTCATGTTAGGTGAACAAACAGAAGTAGATGGATCCAAGGGTCTCTCGCCAAACACGGTTAATGACCGCACATGGCTCCAATCCATCACTATCTTTTGACACTTGCTACCATGGTATGCTATGTGGCGGAAGTTTTCCTCCACCACACTAGTTACCTTATCCCCTGCTGAGCACACAAAATTTTCTTCTCTAGCAATTGAGACCATGACATCACGCATGATATCATGGACTCGACAACTCTTCACGATGCCTTCTATGTTAACCCTAGATGGTTGAATCATATTTCGGTTGATTAACTCAGCAAAGTAACTATTTCCAACTTCCTCAACATTCATCCCAGAAATGCCTCTTACAAACCCCTCTGATATCCATCTTTCTACTATGCGACTCCTTTTGATCTCAGAATCCTCAGGAAAAATACTTAAGTACAGGAAGCACGACTTAAGATGAGATGGCAAGTGGTTGTAACTTAGAGTAACCATCCTCCTCATTGTCTCAAGGCCTGGGTTGGTCTCAAGCTCTGAGGGGATTTGCTTATAAATGTTTTCCCACTCTGTTACTTCTTTCGTGGCAAGCATGCCTCCTATAGTAAGTATAGCTAGCGGTAAACAACCACACTTATTTACTATTTTAGAAACCATGCTCTTCATGTTTTCGTCATTTTCTATGTCTTCTTGTGCCTTTCTAGTCTTGCTTAGTAGAAGATTTGTCGCATCAACTATATATAGGGGCTTAAGGTAGTATATAAACTCTTCATATGTACACTCCTTGGCTAACTCGATGTTACGTGTTGTTACTATTATCCGACTACCCTTGTTGTTACTATCAGGAAAAGCAATATCTTTAATCAACCTCCATGCATTTACTGTCCACAAGTCATCAAGAACAACAAAGTACCTCTTGTCCTTCAGGTTTTCCCTGAGGCAGCTAGCAAGGTCATCTACTTTCACAGTCTTTCCTTCAAGCTCTCTCAAACGCCTCTTCAATGCTTCATCACCCAAAAGTTGGATGATCATATCCTTGAGTATCTCTATCTTGAAAAATGACTGTGAAATTGTGATCCAAGCACAAGAAGAAAAATTATTAACAATATCTTCCTTGCTGTCATAGATCTTCCTTGCAAGAGTAGTCTTGCCCAAACCACCCATGCCAACGACACATATAACTTTCGCAGGACCATCTCTAGTGTTGAGATCCATCAGTTCAATCAACTCTTTCTTAGGCTTTGAAAAGCCCACAAGTTCTGATTCATCGATGTTGCTAGCTGAGTGATTGCGAACATCTTCTGTGTAGGAATTTGCCTCTTCGTCAATGATGTTAGACGCATCTGTCTTGATCAAGCTGTAGCGTGTGTTTCTGATGCTTACTTCTTCAACTCTTGATTTCAGGTCACGGATCTGCATGGCAATCCGGTGGCGATCTTTGAGCTTCATCAGCCGCCTTGCCAAGCTTTGGTTTCCCACGTGCACCATAAATTCACCAAGGCAATCTTCAATATTGTAAGACAAGTCCCTTACCTGCTTTGCCCACACCTTCAACAATATATCTTTCTTCTTTATTGCTTCAGCAACCTCAAGGAATGCTTGCATCGTTTGTAGCTCGTCTTTGATGAACCTGCCGAACAGTAAGTCCAAAAGAAACTGAGAACAACTTGGTACTTCTTCCGATCCAAATTAACTAAAACAGAATCACTGAATCTAGACAGATTTTAGCAACATTTCTCCTAAATCCGTGTCAATTAATTTGGATCTAAGTCACTCGGACTAATTAATAACCTCTCCACGATTAAAATGGATATTTCGTCTATACATGTTGACTAACTTCAACAAATCAGAGGCAGCGGTAAGTTGCCGCAAGATGATGTGAGTTAGCATGAATACCAGATGTCCTTGCGGACGCCGACGAGGAGGCCCATCTCGGCGGAGGCGGCGGAAGTGGCCATGCTGATGGCGCCTCCCAGCATGGATCTCGCCATGCTCACCACCGTCTCCGCCATCTGACCTTCAGGTTGTTCTCTCAGAACAATACCGTAAAGTTCAGCTCACAATGGCTGTGTGAAGCGAGAGAAAGTCAAAGGCATGTTGCTGTCCTGCTCTATTTCTTTGACACCAAACAGGCAATAGTAGCACTGATTTTATAGAGATCTTCCGCTGGTCACCACAGCTAAAGATTACACAGGCAATATTTCTTTGACACCAAACAGGCAATAGTAGTGGTGACCACGTGTGCTCAGGATCTCCAACCTTAGATCACCTAAGGGCATCTTCAGCGAACCGACCCAAACGAATAAATACGATCCGAACATATTTGTGTGCACAAATAAATGGATAAAAGTGCTTCCAACGGGCCGACCTAAATGGACTGCGGAGGCCGGACCGACGCATTCTCGGCCCATATGTGGGCGTGAAATACGGTCGGGCGGACAGCGACCACAGTGGTTGGCTGTCCGCGCATGTCAGCGCCTGGCCCGCACGTCAGTGAACCAAAAAATTCCGGCCACGGCGGCACTACACAAAAAGTTGCCGGCGACCATCTACCAACTTGCTACCCCTACGCTACGCTACCCCTACGCTACGCTACCCCTACTCGCCGCCATCCTCGTCCTGTTGTCGCCTACAGCAGGCCGTCGCCCCAGCCCAGATCGACGATGTTGGAGCCCTCGCCGCCGATCTGGCGGGCGCGGATGGCCTGGCGGCGAGCCAGGTTCCGGCAGTGACGACGCTGTGTGGCTAGCTCGTGGACCTCGCGGGCGCGTCTCGCCGCGGCTATGTCGTCGTCTCAGCAACGGCGGTCTCGGGCCATCTCCTCCTGCGCCGCCGCTTCCGCTGCCGCCTCCTCTGCGAGCTCCTTCGCTCGCGCCACCGCACGAGCCGCCTCGCGAGCCACCTCCTCTGCACGAGCCGCCTCCTCTGCACGAGCCGCCTTCTCCCGGGAAGCCAGCTCCAGTGCCGCCTCAGCCGCGCGCGCCGCCTCCTCCTCTGCCGCCACGCGCGCCGCCTCCCTCCACTACAACAAATATGCTCACCGGTGACCCATCACTTTGGTCAAAAGATGGTCACTGTGTTCAACTTATGACCCCCTTTTGACCAAAAATAGTTAGTCATCAGTTAAGGGTCATAAAGGGCTGGTGACGAGGGTTAAACTCGACAAATGTCCTAGATGAAGGACTTAGGATCGGGGAGACAGGGCGTCGGATGAACTCGAAGGTAAACTCAGTCAAACAAGGTGGCTATGAAAGTAAACGTGGGTGTAGAACCTGGCTTGCTTTCAATCTGTCCCACACCGTCCCCTCATGGCCCCTTTATATAGGTGGCCAGGTCTCAAGGATCGGGTGGGATCCGATACAGATTACAATATCGACATACGACATGAACTCGTATTTCGACTAGTATTACAATTGGGCCTGGCTTAACGGGCCTCAGGGGTACTCAACTAACGGGCTCTATTATCTATACCCTTGTCAGTAGCCCCCGAGATTCTACCAGAATTGCAGATTCGGGTTGAATCTCAGATCTTCAATTCTTCGACTTGATCAATACTTGACTTCTTCAAATCTTGAAATCTTTGACTTGGTCTTTCGACTTATCTTTTTCTATAATACCTCGCAAGGGGCTTTGATGAACAAGCCTGACAACTCTGACGGATCAAGAGGTCAGTTAACTGCCGGAATAGACACTTGCCACCTACTTCAAATTCAATCCCCTTGGATTTGAATTCGGGAAACCTGTCAAACCCATTCTTTTGCCGCATTTAGGACTTACAAAGAATGAATCCCAGTGGTTCTCAGGATACCCAGTGCGTCCACCAGGATTTTTCTTTGCGTCATAGACACGGATATATACCAGCAGAGCACATCCATGTGCGTATACCAGGCCACACAGGACGGATCCTGGGGTCTTACCTTCGTGACATATTTCAGTCACGACATTCGAGTTTTGTCACAATGACGCAACCCGAGAATCATATGTCGCGGCCTTGTTTGACTGTTCCAGCGTATAAAATATTCGGGTTTATTCAACCTTGATCGATAAAAATCTTCCTCCCGATGGTAGTAATGATGCTTCCAGAATCTTCTTCGTCTTCATTGTTCATTATAAAAACATCGTCGGGAGCGCGCCCAGCGCTCTCGATGTAAGTAGCCCCCAAGGCTATAGTCGAAAAAAATCTTTTTTTCGAGTATAGTCTTAAAGACAGCGTGCCTTCTTTCATATCGTGAGATCGTAATGTGACTCAATAATATCATCGGGTGCGCGCCCAGCGCTCCCGATGGTAGTAGCCCCCGAGGGTATAGCCGAATGTTTTCGGGTATAGACTCAAAGAATGACTCCTCTTTTACCAGGCTCAATTTTTCGTCGGCTTCCTTGATCTCCCTTTATTCAAGTTCACCAACTCGAACCATCTTTGGAATATTCATCTTACTAGTCTTCAGTTCTCGTTACTCATATGTTTCTGACGTCATTAATCTGTTTGTAATTATCTCTAGATTTTGACCGTTACCCATGGGCAGCGCGGTAATTTTGCAATTCCTCTGCCCGTTAGTGGGCTACCGTTTCCGCTCCTTGCGCCACGTCTCAGCCCACGTTCTGTTACCTGGAAGCTATATAAGGGGAGAGTGGGAAAATTTACTGTTTACCAGTTCATTGCTTCCGCCGCTGCCACCATTGTTGCAATCTCTGCGCTCCTTTGATCTCCTGCTTAGCCCCCGTGCGCAGATCGTAGATGCGCGTTAAGCATCAGGCGCAGAAGCACAAGATGACCAAGGGGATGAATGCCGTGACGAGCTAGGTGCCTTCTGCCTTTACGCAGAAGGAGCTGGACAAGGCCCGAGCGGATGGCCTCGTCTCCGACAACGATGAGGTTATCTTCCCAAGCACTGAACGGATCCCCAAGCCCAGAGATGGTTTCCGGGTGATGTTCTTCGCCTATCTCTTGCGCGGTCTTTCCCTTCCTGCCCACGAATTCCTTCGTGGGCTTCTTTTTGTTTATGGTGTGCAGCTTCACCAGCTCACACCAAACTCCCTCTTGCACATTGCTTGTTTCATCACTTTGTGCGAGTCGTTTCTGGGGATTGATCCCCACTTTGTTCTTTGGAGAGCCCTCTTTCGGCTCCGCCCCAGTGTCGCATTGTCCAAGAAACCCGAACTAGGTGGAGCTTGTATCTCTGTTCGTTCTGAATCGCAATATTTGGAATTTTCAATGGCTGCCTCGGTACAAGGTTGGAGGACCAGGTGGTTTTATATCAAGGACCGAAAGAGTTCCCCTTCCGACAAGTACGGCCTTGCCCCATTTGACGCCTCCCAATAATTGAAGAAATTGGCCTCGTGGGATTCGCCTCCCACAGAATCTGAGATGGAGGAGATCAAGCCACTCCTGGCCCGCATCCAGGAGCTGAAAAGTGGTAGAGGAGGTGCTCTTTTGGGTACACAACTCATGGCGTTTTTCCTGCAACGTCGGGTTCAACCCCTGCAGCATCGTCTTTCCAAGTTGTGAACTTTTTCCTGCTTGGGGGATCCTTCTCGAGTATCTGAAAATCTTATGGAGAAGAAGGATCTCGACAGGTGTGTGAGAGCTCTTACCACTCTCACCAAAGATCATGAAGTTGCAGACTTAGCCGCAAACCACTTCGACTCCGAGCATCCTTTGCCTGCGGTAATTTTTGTTGTCTTTACTTGTCTTGTCGTTCTCTTATTATTGTTCGCCTTGTAACTTTCGGGTTGTTGTTCTTTTTAGGATCATCGACTTCTGGTTTCTCACCCTCCTCTCCCAGAGGGAGGGGCCATTCCGCATGTTCCTATTTCTGCGGCCTCCGAAGCCCCCGAGACTGAGGACAACCACGATGGAGACGAAGGCGAGGATTCGCTAGAAAGGACCATTTCAACAACGTCACCTCCTCCTGCGCTTTCTGAAGACCTTGTCGTGGACAAGAAGAGGAAACGTGTCGAAGAATTTGCTTCTTCCAGTGCCTCCGCCCCTAAGACTATGGCCGTGGAATCCTTCGAGCCAGAAGACGGTGGAGAACTCTTCGACTTCATGGACTCGTGAGTGTTCATCTGTTTGTTTTCATATATTTAGCTTTTTATTGTCGACCTTGATAGATGACTTTGTCTTTTTCTCTTTTTCTCAGTGACGAGGAGAACCCGAAGAGATTTGCTGCTGAGGCCCCCATCACTGATACTCTTGTCATCAACGAGCCACCGCCACAAGAGGTTGATCCAGCAGTGAAACCTCAAAAAGCTCCGAAGAAGCCTACCAAGAAGGTAGTCACTGTTCGTAGCTCTGGGCGCTTGAAGAAAGCTTCCGACGCTGGTGCTACCCTTGAGGCCCATCAATCCACAAGCTCCTCCGACGACGTGCGTAAATATACTGTTGTATTTACTTCAATTTTTGCGCGTTGATACTCACGTCCTATTTTCTGGACAGAACCTGATGAAGAGATTTGTCGACTTGGGCAATGAATGTGTCGAGTACCTAAAAGTTGCCAAGGCCTCTGAAGGTAAATCTCGTTTTTAACACTTGCTTATCTTTGCATGCCTGTCTCTGCTTCTTTGCTTGACTTTTTCTTTCCTCTTTGTTTAACTCAGGTGCTCTAAAGGCAGCCAATGCTCGCATTGCGTCGCTGGAAGCTGAACTCGAAGCTTCCAGGACAGCTTTTGATGCAGCCACTGCTGCCAAGGTCAATGCTGAGAAGTCTGCTAAGTCAGCATTGGCTAAGGCAAAAAAAGCAGAAAATGACTTGGCTAATGCTAACAAGGAGCACCCCCAGCGGGAACAGGCCGTGGCTGAGCGGCTAAACCAGATGTCTGCTGCTGCTGGAGGTACATACTATACTTTCTTTCATTTTGTCAGCTTTCTTGCTCTCTTATGCTTGCTGATGTATCCCTTTTCTACTGTTTTGCTGTTTCCTTGGTTTTGCAGAATATAGTGAAGTGTCCGCGTCGACTTTGCAGCTTGACGAAGATCCTCTCTTGGCCGCGGTCAGCTTGCTGGAAGCGAACTGGATATCTGTCCGGGAAATCTTCGAGTTGGTTAACCGCGTACTTACGCGGATTTTTGTCGGGTTGTGGCCCAAGAAGAAGGCCAATGTACCGGACTTGAAGAATCTTGCCAAAACCTTCGACACCGATGACGACCCCATACTTACTATGAAGGGTCTCTCCTTGAAGCGAGGTGCCGAGGGGGCCATTGCATTTGCATATGCGCATGGTGAGGAGGTGAACTAGGAGAAGGTTAGCTCTTCCCCCGACCGTCCTCGTTTGGAACTGAAGCCCTTCTTCGAGAAGGCAAAAAAGTATGCGCCGGGCATCGTGTCGATGATTTCCCCTTCGGCGGCTTCCGCGACCGGTACGATGCCGATTTCTTCGACTCCGGCCACAAGTGGATCTATGCCTCCTCCTGATGCTGGTGCTGCTTCTGCTACGCCTTCTTCTGCTACGGATCATGAGGCCGAGGTGGCGTAGACTTGGCCTCCCTTGTAATTTTAGTTTCATTCTGATGTAGCAAACTCTCTAGTCGTATGTAGCCCAAGAACCTTAGTCAGAGGGCTTATGCTTTTGTAAATATATCCTCTTTTGCGAAATGTCGTGTTTGGTTTAGCTTCTGAGATGCTCCTCTCTTCTTTTTCTTTTTCCTTCCAGCCTGTGCGTGCTGGTAAATTATCTGGTCACGGTCAAGCTCCATCTTCTGCCGAAGCTTTCGACTCCGGAGTTTCGTCACCTCCTCGTCCTGTTTGTCGATGCGATGAGTATTCCTCAAGGATTGCAGATCTTGAAAGCCGTTTGACTTTGTCTAAACGCCAAGCGCAGATGGCCATTGGTAAAGCTAGCAAATCTTGCGGTTTTATGAAGCAGATATCCATACTCGAGGATAAGGTGTCGAGTCTGACAGCTAAAATTGTACATTTGGAGGAGTGCGACTCCTTTCTCGTTGGTATTATCGAATCTGCTTGCGAGTTGCTGCGATGTAAGTTTTCCTACAATTTTCCTCTTTTGCTTTTCTGCTGCAATGCTGCTGGCCCATGATTTTTGCTATTGTAGGTACTTGCCTGGACTTCGTCAGTGAAGCTCGCCATGTTTCTGAACGGATCGCGGCTCTTGAGAGATCATCAGGTGTAGTCGAAACTTTTTGGTCTGATCCCCGGCGCCGTAGTGCTATTGTGCTTCTCCAAGATCATGCTCAACATGTTGGAGAAGTGGTTGATGGTTGTCGAAAAGCTCTGACTACCATGCATTCTGTGATGCTTCCTTGTAATCCTCTTTCTGGAACTTTTCCATAGCTGCTTGTTGTTTTTAGGTCTACTCAGTGTATTCATCATCTGATAGAGCTTAACTTAGTGGCTGGTGCCAATTTTGCACTTGGTTGGACACGCAAGTGGCACCCGAGGATCAATTTTATTTCCATGTCACTAAGCTTGCCTTCGGGAGGAGCTCAGCTACGAGTTCATATGGATGCTACCCTTCAACCAGCTAGGAGGCTCATAGCTAGGTTGCTTCGAGAGAATGCCGCGTTTTTCCATGAGCATCACTATTTAGATCCTTTGGGCGTAGACGATTCTGATCAGCCATTGATGTAATATTTGTGTGCGTATAATGCGAGAGTTTGCTGTTTTCTAACTTTTTTGTGTCAGAATTTTTTATCCTCAGAGCATTGCACTTTTGTGTGTATGTTGGTGCACTTGCCGCAACTTATGAAGACACGTAAACTCAAATAAGAGGAACTGTTGTCTTTTATTTATGCATATAATGTAAGATACATGGGATAACCCAAGAGATCCGGCCAATGGCCTGTGTTCTGGATCTAGAGGGCATTGCCCTGGAATAACTCGTGGCTTTTACAGCCTTATTTTCCTACTCTATTTATTCGCCTATGTCGCTTGAGTCTTCTCTTCTTCTCCTGTAGACTTCTCTTGCTCTGGTGGCTGTACCCGAGGTTTCTTTACTTCTGGTTCCTTGGGGTTTCCTTCGAGTTGCTGCGTGACTCCTGTAGTCGTGCTTTTTGTTTTGTAGTTGGGTTCCTCGTAGCTTGCCATCATGCCGAAGTTTTGGGCCATCTTGTGAAATTCCTTGTCGCACAGGTCTGATAACTCGAAGCTTCCTTTGACTGTAATAATTCCTTTGGGTCCTGGCATTTTTAGTACCAGATAAGTGTAGTGAGGCACTGCCATGAATCGCGAAAACGCGGGTCGCCCGAGGATCGCATGATATTGTGATGGCCAGTCCATGACTTCGAAGTCAAGTTTCTCCCTTCTGTAATTTTGCCGATTTCCGAAGCAAACGTTGAGTGCTATTCGACCAAGTGGATAGTTAGCACTCCCTAGGACTATTCCGTGAAAGGAGCAGTCAGTTGGCTTCAGGAACTCTAAGGAAATGTGCATTGCCCGTAGGGTTTTTGCGTATATCAGGTTTATTCCACTTCCTGCGTCCATGAATATTCTATCGACATCGTACGTCCCTATTTGGGCTTTGAGTACCAAGGGCGCGTTTTCTGGCCGAGGTACTGTTATGGGGTGATCATCTCTACTGAATTCTATGGGTTGCTTTGACCAATGTAGATATTCCGTTGTTGCTGGTGGTGAAGTTATTGCGAGGTTAACTTGTCGAGTTATGCTTTTCTCCTCTTTGTTCGACTTGGGCACTGGTTGTATCATTGCTGTGATGTGCCCTTTAGATGGAACGTCTCCTTTCTCATCGTCACGTTCATGGTTTGATTGATCTTGACCCTTGGGAGCTCCACTGTTTCCTTGTTGGGTTGCAGGCGTGTTGCTTGTGTTTCCCTCGTATCCCTGGCGTTTTGGCTCGGCTTGCTTGCTAAGTGCTGCTTCTTGTAGTTTCAAGAACGTAGTGCAATCTTTCATTGCGTGTCTGGATACTCGTTTCCCATCGACGAACGCAGAGTGGATATGACATGGTCCGTTGAGCATATCTTCTGGTGATGAGTTGTACTCTCTAGATTCCCTTGGCGGAAACTTTTTGTACTCTTCTCTGCCATAGTTACGGTATCCCGAACTTTTGCAATCGTTGCCTTGGTAGCTGTTATCTTTATATACTGCGGCTACTTGGTTGTGGGAGCCGTAGTTGTCGTAATTACGGGACCTTCTCCTTTGACCTCCATATCTGTTTCCTCTATCATCTTCTGGCGATCGCGTGCATTTATTGTTGCACGCATCTTCTCTATCTGCAAATCTGTTTGCCACATCCATTAGATCTGATACTATTTTTGGCTTGATTCTGCCCATCTCTTCGACTAGGTCTCCTCGTCGTAACCCGATTATGAATGCATCTATTGCTCTTTCGTCCGAGACTTCGACTGCCAAATTTTTGATAATACTCCACCTTTGGATATATGTTCTTAATGTCTCCCCGCGTTGCTGTACGCAGGTTTTGACTTCTTCTATGGATGCTGGCCGCTTGTATGTCGACTTGAAGTTACTTGTAAATTGTTTTGTGAGCTCCTCCCAGCTTCCAATTGTTTCCTTTTCTAATTTGCTTAGCCATGACCTTGCTGCACCGGTGAGGTGTAATTGCAAACTTTGCATTGCTGTCTCCTTGGTTCCTCCTAATAGTTTTACTGCTTGTAGATAATCTGAAAGCCATGACTGTGGCTCCTGAGATCCGTCGTACTTTTGTTGATCATGGGGTAGTTTGAAACCTTTGGGTACTGGCGTGATGCGAACCCTACGGGTAAAGCATGGCGCTCCCATCTCCTTTTCATCATCTTCATAGTCATATGTTCTGTTGGGAGTTCTGGATCGTCGGGTTCCTTTGTTCTTTGGACTATTGTATCGTCCAGGTGATGGCGTCCTAGATCGGCGACTTCCACTTCTGTGCCGAGGACTATTGTGATGGCGTGGTGATCTTGGTTTATGGGTTCCTTTGTTGCGATATGCCTCCTCCTCTTTTGCTGATAGTTTGTTGCCTACCATCTTCAATCCATTTAACGCTGCTCGGTGCATATGTTCCCTCGGGTCCCCTGGATTTGGTCGTGTTGTATGCAGGTATGCTTGAGCTGCCACCAATGCTGCTTCCGGAGTTTTTGGGATAATATTTCCTTGCTCGTCGACCGATAGGAAGGACGAGTCGAGGTTTTTTGAGATACTTTGCCTTTTTGAGTACTTTAGATTCTCATACCTCGATCCATGTCGATGATGCCTTCTATTTGTGTACGATGCATCACTACGTGCTCTGCGAGCAGCGTCGCTTGCTGCAATGGCTGAGTCCTTCCTTTTCTTTATTTCGATCCTCTCCTTTGCTAATTGCTTCGCCTGTTGCCTTAGGGCGTAATGGTATCTCAAAAGCATGTTTTGGCTGGAATTTGTTGGTATTGGCGTACCGTGCTCCACAGCTCTATTGATTGTTCTCCACTCATCTTCTGATAGTCGAACTTTTACCCTTGTTGCGAGGGAGTCAGCGGTTTCTCCTTCTGCTAAGTGATTTGCCCCTCTGTTTATATTTGCTGGGTTAAGCACTGGGTTGTTGTTGTCGTCGAGTTCTTCTGAGTTATCTCCTATGATGGTGAGTATCTGATACTGATTGTCGAGCTTGCTGTTGTGACTTGAGAAGATCGAATTGTTATCTTCAGAAAGTTCTAGTCCCGTTTTCCAGGTGTCTGTTGATTGGTCTGAGGTGTCATCGTGGTAGGTTGTGAGATCTTCGAGTTGCACTTCTAAGTCAAAATTCTCCATGGTTTCGTCGTCTCCTACGATTTTTCCTTCTTTTGCTTCTGCTAAGCTGACCGGCGAGTTTACCTCGCTGGAAGAGCCTTCTGATGACTCCGACATTGCTACTGTCTTGGGTTCACTTGCCGATGGACCCTTTTTCATCGGATCTGAAAGGCGAATCGAACCTAGTGATCCGACGCGAAAGTTTAGACTTCCGATCGTCAAATCCGTATCTTGATCCATACTCTCGAATACTTGCGTGAAACTTGACTGGTGAGGTTGAAAATCGATGGTTCCGAAGGGTATCTGAATTTCGTCGACTTGCGAGTTGTTATTGGCTAAAAGCGAAAAAGCCGTCGAGTTCATGATGCCAACGCCTGAAGTCCCCACGGTCGGCGCCAATTGACGAGGGTTAAACTCGACAAATGTCCTAGATGAAGGACTTAGGATTGGGGAGACAGGGCGTCGGATGAACTCGAAGGTAAACTCAGTCAAACAAGGTGGCTATGAAAGTAAACGTGGGTGTAGAACCTGGCTTGCTTTCAATCTGTCCCACACCGTCCCCTCCTGGCCCCTTTATATAGGTGGCCAGGTCTCAAGGATCGGGTTGGATCCGATACAGATTACAATATCGACATACGACATGAACTCGTATTTTGACTAGTATTACAATTGGGCCTGGCTTAACGGGCCTCAGGGGTGCTCAACTAACGGGCTCTATTATCTATACCCTTGTCAGCTGGTGACCATTTTTCTTGATTTGTCATAAGCGATTATGATCAAAATAGATGGTCATAGACGTTATGACCAAAAAATTGGTCACAGACAATTTGGCTAGGCCACGTCAAATCCTACGTGGCCAATCCTACATGGCAGGTAATAATTCAAATTCAGCCTAGTCCAACGTAGCCAAAAATGCAACTGAGAATGTTGAAGGCAGCAGATTTTCAGGAGCTTGTGGATGCGGCCATCACAATGGAAGATGATTTCAAGCAGGTAATGGAGGATAGGAGGAAGAAGGCCAAGGTCGAACCAAAAAGGTATTCAGACATTAAGCCAACACCCAATCTAAAGTTTAAACCCAAGTTCAAATTCGGAGGAAATAATACACCTCGTGGGAGTTCAAGTGGAGCTGGCGGAGTTGTTTGCCGTAGTTGCGGCATGAGAGGGCATTTTGAGAAGGACTGTCGGCAACCCAAGATAATATGTTTTGGGTGTAAGAAGGAGGGGCATATGATAAAGAATTGCCCTGATAGGACTCAGACAGGAGGCCGAGGTGCAGGAGGTGGATCACATCAGGGTGGAGGTTTTGGAGGCGGTAGTAATAAAAGAGTAAATAGGTCTTATGGGAAATTGAAATGCACAAACCTCGAGGAGGTGAACCAGTCCGATAAAGCCATGATAGGTACGCTTCAGATCCTATCTCATCCCAGCAAAGTACTTTTTGATACTGGTGCAACTACTTCATTCATTTCTCAAGAGTTTGTTGATCTTTATGGGATTCCTTGCAATAAGTTAGAATATCCCATTACTGTTTTGTCTGCGGGGGGAACGATCTTAGTCACACACCTCAAGCAAGAGCAGGTCATTATGATCCGCGATTGCGTTTACTTTGTCGATCTCTTTATCATTCCTATGAAGGATATGGTTGTGATCCTTGGAATGGATTGGTTGGAGGAGAATGGAGCTCAGATTGACTGCAAGGAGAAAACGGTGTCCCTTAGAAGCCCAGGAGGAGGAAGGATAGTATATCAAGGTGATCGTCATGCACACATCGAGGTACAATTGCAATTGAATGCCATGAAGGAAGCAAAGCTAGAAGACATACCAGTGGTCAATGAATTTCAAGATGTGTTTCCACAGGAATGCTACCGGATAGAGAGATTGAATTCACTATTGATCTAATTCCGGGGACAACACCAATAGCTCAAGCACCATACAAGATGGGACCCAAGAAGTTAGTGGAGTTAAAGGAACAACTGGATGAGTTAGAACAAAAAGGATTTATTCAAGAGAGCACTTTACCATGGGGTACACCATTGATATTTGTGGATAAGAGGGATGGAGGATGCAGAATGTGCGGAGACTACAGAAACCTCAATAATGTTACCATCAAGAACAAGTATCCTTTACCAAGAATCTAAGACTTATTTGATCAAGTCAGGGGAGTGGGAGTATTCTCCAAGATTGATCTCAGGTTAGGGTATCACCAAATTAAGATCAAGAAGGAAGACGTTCCAAAGACAACTTTTGTATTCTCCAAGATTGATCTCAGGTCATGGTATCACCAAATTAAGATCAAGAAGGAAGATGTTCCAAAGACAACTTTTGTGTCCAGGTACGGGCATCATGAATATTTAGTAGTAGCTTTTGGATTGACCAATGCACCTACAATTTTCATGAATCTCATGAACAAGATCTTTATGCCCTATTTGGACAAGTTCGTGATAGTATTCATAGATGACATCTTGATCTACTCTAAGAACAAAGAAGAACATGCCGAGCACTTGAGAATTGCTCTACAGATTTTACGGGAGCACAAATTATATGCAAAGTTTAGTAAGTGTGAGTTCTGGTTAGACAAGGTGGAGTTCCTTGGACACGTGATCACCAAAGAAGGTATAGCGATAAATCCAAGCAAGGTTGCATCTGTTCTTGAATGGGAGGCACCAAAGAATGTCAAGTAGATTAGAGGATTTCTGGGCATGGCAGGTTACTACAGAAAATTTATTAAAGGGTTCTCCAAGATTGCCGGACCGATGACTAAGTTGCTCAAAAAGAATACACCATTCATCTGGTCGGAACAATGTGAAGAAAGCTTCCAAAGGCTCAAGGAGAAGTTAACCACAACACCTGTGTTAGCCGTACCAGAAACTGGCAAGGACTAGACGGTGTATTGTGACGCATCCAAGAATGGAATTGGGTGTGTGTTGATGCAGGATAGAAAGGTTATAGCTTAGGGATTTCTATTTTCGTGCCCTCGGGTCCTTAGTTGTGCTCAGTTTTCCCCAGCCGCTTAACTTTTCCTTAGTTTTCCCCTCGCTCTAGTTTGAAACCCCTCACAGACGCTCGGACGGGAGGGTTCCCATTAAGTTGACCGTTCCGTGCTGGCAAGTGGGGCCGCTGTTGGTGCCCCGCAGTGGACACGCCTCCACTTATCCAGATCATCGTGGGACCCGCAACTTGTCCACATTAGCGCGCCGGACCCATAGCTTACCCAGGTGCCCGTTGCAAAATGGGAGCCTGAACCAGCCCCGCGCCCGTGCCCATGACATTGCTTCCCCCTTCTTTCCCCATGCCCCATTGTTCTTCTTCTCCGCCAGCGGCAGCCCTTCTCCGGCAGGCGGGTGATGTCTAGTTTCTCTTCGACCTCCCGTTCTTCATGGCCGCAGTATGGACCCGTGCCTTTGACAAGATGCCCTGACCGCCCACGCCAAGAACCTCTGAAGCGGTCGATCTGTAAGACGAACGACAACGGCAACCGTGGACATGAGTTCCTTGCATGCGAGAGCTTGCCATATAGAGAGGGGGATAAGGTTAGATCTCGCTCCAATTGCTCTGTTTTCTCTCGATTTTCTTGTTATTCCCTCAAATTTGGGATTTAGGGTTCACGTTGTTCTTTTCAGATCCTGAAGAAATGCATGTATTTCGAGTGGATCGATGTGTACGTTTAGAGGCTTAAATTGCAGGAATCAATTGGCGGTATTGGGGAGCGCAATTTGGGAGGGGGGGGGGTACTTGCTGTAGAGAATGCGGCGGAGAGAGGGGCCGTCCCGATTATGCCTAATGCTCCCAATGCAGAACTGGTGGAAGTGAAGGGAGAACTGAAGAAAATGAACAAGCAGTTAAAGCTGCTGATCGAGTTGAAGAAGCAAGCTAATCTGATGGCTGGTTGTTTTTTTATTGTATAATTGCGATCGGATTCTTATCATTGCTCGTCAAGCGCTAGAAGTTGTTACAAGGGATCCCTTGTTACAAATCCATTATTCAGTTACATGTACTTGTAGTTGTTTTCAAAGTTAGTGTGTGCATTCACCGAAATTACCAAAAAAAAATAAGTGTTAGGGAATATAGGAATGCTAAAGATAGTTGATAATTGTTAGAGGGGTGACAAATAATGCATTCACCAAAATCCCACAAATATGTATGTCTCATGTTTATACCAAAATTATACCACTTTTGGGACGTTTCAAATAACCAAAACTATATCCCAAACTAAATTCCCTAAAAGAAAAGGAATGCTAAAGAAAGTTGATAATTGTTAGAGGGGTGATAAATAATCCATTCACCGAAATCCCACAAATATGCCAAATATGTATGTCTCATGTTTCTACCAAAATTATACCATTTTTGGGCCATTTCAAATTGCCAAAACTATATTCCCTAAAAGAAAAGGAATGCTAAAGATAGTTGATAATTATTAGAGGGGTGATAAATAATTCATTCACCGAAATGCCCCAAATATGCCAAACATGTATGTCTCATGTTTCTACCAAAATTATACTACTTTTGGGCCGTTTCAAATTATGAAAACTATATTCCCTAAAAGAAAAGGAATGCTAAAGATAGTTGATAATTGTTAGAGGGGTGATAAATATGTATGTCTCATGTTTCTACCAAAATTATACCACTTTTGGGCCGTTTCAAATTACCAAAACTAAATTCCCTAAAAGAAAAGGAATGCTAAAGATAGTTGATAATTGTTAGAGGGGTGATAAATATGTATGTCTCTTATTTACCACTTTTTAGTTTAACATTTTTAAATCGTGGAAAATAATGCATAAATAGAGGGAATATAGTTACATGGCAAAATAATCCATAAATGCACACAGATCGACTCCACCAACCGTTGATCCACCGACAGACAGAGAGAGAGGGGTGGCCACGAAGAGAGAGAGAGGGGTGGCCACGAAGAGACGGATAGGGGTATACTGCCCGTTAGATCAGTGGATCAACGGTTGGTAGAGTCGATCCGTGTGACAACTGCTCAACCAATCAGGATAAGTTTGGGTTTCTGTGAGCATTTGTGATAGTACTTGAGGGCAAAACTGAGTAGTACTAAGAAACCAAGGGCACATAAATAGTAAATAGACTAAGGGATTCAAACAAAATAATTACAAAATGAAAAATGCGTGTTTTGTACAATATAATTCATATTGGGCTACATCAAATTATTTGCAATTCAAATATACATGAGTGTGACAATTATGGCCTCATTTAGACAAACTATGTTTTGGGGAAGATGTTTTGCAAAGGGGTTTGAGTGGAAAACCATGCATCTTCATAGCTACTAGTGTTTATGAGAAGTGGCAATTTGTGGTAAAACATGATTTATCTATGTTTGTTAAGGTGGCAGGTTGCGTCCTGTCCCACGCGGTCCCATTCTAATGTGGATCATAAGAGTCAACACATGACTTGGAGTTAGCAGCCATTATGTTTGCACTGAAAGGATGGAGACATTTTCTTTATGGAGCCAAATGTGAACTCTATATGGATCATAAGAGTCTCAAGTACTTCTTCACTCAGAAGGAATTAAACATGAGGCAACGAAGATGGTTATAGTTGATCAAGGATTATGATTTGACCATCAACTACACACCAGGAAAGGCGAATGTGGTAGCTGACGCTTTAAGTCGCAAGATTACTGGTGGAGTTGAGAGGGAAGTGCCAGCAGAATTAAGGAAAGAATTGAGTCAAGCCCAAATACAACTCTGGGAGAAGGAAGCCACAAAAGCATTAGTAGCTATGAACATCGAGGGAGAAATAGAGATGGACCTCAAAGAGGAAATAATTCGACAACAACAAGATGATCCTTTCATCGTAGAAGAAATCTGAAGAATCTCAGAAGGAAGGCAATCCGAATTCAACATAGGAGATTCTGGATCACTATGGTTTCATAAGAGGACTTATGTGCCAGACATAAAAGCAATTAAGGAATTGATACTTAGGGAAGCACATGAAACTCCATACTCAATACATCCAGGGAGCACAAAGATGTACATGGATCTCAAGGAACTATTTTGGTGGAATAACATGAAGCGAGAGATTGCTAAGTTTGTGTCTGAATGCCATACTTGTCAGAGAGTGAAAGCAGAACATCAAAGTCCGGCTGGACTTATGCAACCTCTGACGATTCCAAAATGGAAGTGGGGGAGATTGGAATGGACTTCATCACGGGTCTACCAATGACTCCTACAAAGAAAGATATGATATGGGTGATTGTGGATAGATTGACTAAAAGTGCACATTTCTTAGCTGTCAACCAGAAGGATTCCGGAGGAAAACTTGTGGATCTATATGTACGAGAAATCGTGAGCAAGCATGGAGTACCGAAGACCATAGTGTCAGACCGAGGGTCCGTATTCACCTCATCTTTCTAGAAACAATTACATGAAGCTTTCGGGTCCAAGCTAGACTTTAGTACTGCTTATCATCCACAGATAGCAGGGCAAACTGAAAGAACTAATCAGATTCTGGAGGATATGCTTAGAGCATGTGCATTGGATTTTGGAGGATCATGGGAAGAACATCTACCATTGGCGGAGTTCTCATACAACAACAGCTACCAAAGTAGCTCACAAATGGCACCATTTGAAGCACTCTATGGAACGAAGTGTCGATCACCTATCTCCTGGTATGAAACTGGAGCCAATAAGGAGTTCAATACAGACTATGTCAAGGAAAAGCAACATGTAATTGACATCATTCAAGACCGGTTGAAGATTGCTCAGAGTCATCAGAAAAGCTACGTAGATTTAAAGAGAAGGGCATGTGAACCACAGGTTGGGGACATGTTTTATTTAAAGGTTGGTGATATGTTGCAAACGTATCAATAATTTTTGATGCTCCATGCTTGTTTTACACCAATTGCTTTATGTTTTGTTTACACTTCGTGGCGTTTTTATGCATTTTCCGGAACTAACCTATTAATAAGATGCCACAGTACCAGTTCCTATTTTCTGCTATTTTTGTGTTTCAGAAAAGTTACACAGGAAATATTCTCGGAATTGGACGAAATGAAAGCCAAAATTCCCATTTACCTGACACGAAGACGGAGTCCAAAGGAGAGACGGAGGAGAGCCAGGAGGCAGCCGCACCATAGGGTGGTGCGGGCCACCCCCTGGCCGCGCCACCAGGTGATGTGGGCCCCTCGGCCCCCCTCTGACATCGCCCTTCCGCCTATAAATTCCCTTCGTCGCGAAAACCCTAAGGGCGAGAACACTTTTCCACGAAACATACTGCAAGCCGCCGCCGTCATCGAACCGAGATCGGAAGTGTCCAGAAGCTCTTTCCAGCACCCTGCCGGAGAGGGGAATCATCACCGGATGCCTTCTTCAGCACCATGCCAGCCTCCAGAGTGATGCGTGAGTAGTCCACCACTGGACCATGGGTCCATAGCAGTAGCTAGATGGTTGTCTTCTCCTCAATGCACCTCATGTGTAGATCTTGTGAGCTGCCTATCATGATCAAGATCATCTTTATGTAATTTTACATGTTGTGTTTGTTGGGATCGATGAATATTGAGTACTATGTCAAGTTGATTGTTGATTTATCATGTCTATGTTATTTGTGATCTTGCATGCTCTCCGTTGCTAGTAGATATCTTGGCCAAGTAGATGCTAGTGACTCCAAGAGGGAGTATTTATGCTCGATAGTGGGATAATGCCTCTAGTAATCTGGGAGAGTGACAATAAATTCTAAGGTTGTAGATGTGCTGTTGCTACTAGGGAGAAAACAACAATCTTTTGTTCAAGGATAATTGTATTGTTTACATTACACACTTTGCTTAAGGTGATAATCTGTTGCTTACAACTTAATACCCATGGGTTGTTCGGATGATATCCTGCGGGTGGATTATTAGTCATAGATGCAGTTGGATTACGGTCTATGTATTATGTTGTAATGCCCAAGTGAATCTCATAGTGATCTTCATGACATGTACATGCATTGTTATGCATTCCTTATTTTGTTAATTGCCCAACTGTAATTTATTTACCCAGCATGTTATATCTTTATGGAGAGACACCTCTAGTGAACTGTGGACCCCGGTCCATTCTTTTACATTTATATTACCATCTACTGCAAGCACTGTTTACTTTCCGCAAGCATTATTTTACTTTACCGCAAACAAACATCTATTTCCACACTATACGTCTAATCCTTTGTTATCAGCAAACCAGTGAGATTGACAACCTCACTGCAAGTTGGGGCAAAGTAGTTTGGTTGTGTTGAGTGCAGGTTTCACGTTGCTGCTGGCGCCGGAGCAACCACGCGCCAGACTGTTTTCTAGCACCAGTTAGCAACAACCTTCGGAAGTGATTTCTTTCTCCTACTGGTCGATTAAACCTTGGTTTCATACTAAGGGAAAACTTACTGTTGTGCTCATCATACCTTCCTCTTGGGGTTTCCCAGCTAGTCCTTTGAGACATCAGTTAGTCCCATGAAGGGGGTATATCGCTTTCGAGTCAAGGATAAACTCAACCCAAGGTACATCGGACCTTTTAAGATTCTAAGTCAAAGTCGAGGGGTAGCCTTTGAACTGGAACCGCCGAAGAAGCTATCTTTGGTACATAATGTGTTCCATGCTTCTCAACTTTGAAAGTGTATGAAGACCCCAGAGGAGACCATATCCTATGAAGAGGTGGAACTGCAAGCTGATTTGACTTATGTCGAGAAGCCATCGAAGATTTTGGCAGAAAACTGGAAGCAACTTCAAAATAGGGCCATTGACAAGGGTGTAGATAATAGAGCCCGTCAGTTAGAGTACCCCTGAGGCCCGTTAAGCTAGGCCCAATTGTAATACTAGTCGATATATGAGTTCATGTCGTATGTCGATACTGTAATCTGTATCGGGCCCCTCCCGATCCTTGAGACCTAGCCACCTATATATAGGGGCCAGGAGAGGACGGTAAGGGACAGATTGAGAGCAAGCCAAGTTTATTCTTACGTTTACTTTCGATACGCACCTTGTTTGACTGATCTTAGCTTCGAGTTCATTTGACGCCCCCCGATCCTAAGTCCTTCATCTAGGACATTTTTCGAGTTAACCCTCGTCAATTGGCGCCGACCGTGGGGAGTCTGGGCATTGGAATCATGAATTCGATGGCTTTTTCACTTTTAGCCAATAGCAGTCTGGAAGTCGACGAAAATCAAGAGATGGAGTTGACAATCGGAAGTCTGAGCTTCTACGTTGGACCTTCAGGTTCAACTTGTCTTTCAGATTCGGTGAAATCGGGTCCATCGACAAACAAAACCAAGACAATCACCAAGTCTGGATCATCTGTGGGCTCTTCTAGCGAGGTAAGCTCGCCGGTCAGTCCAGCAGCAACAGGAAATCTGCAAAAGAAACTCGAGGAATTCGACGAAACTCGGGAAAAGCCCGACGTGGAAGTAACAGTGGATAAGCCACACGACAGTTCAAGGGATTACGCCAGCAGAAGCAGTGGCATCTCCCGAAGCATACACCAGTTATGTGTCATTATTACTGAAGCAGCAGAAGAAAATAATCATGCAGACAATGAAGAGGTCAACATGCAAGTCGACAAACTAAGGAGCAACAGCAAGAAGGAGAAGGAGAAAGTCCACGTCTCCGCCGGAGAGTGCAGAATGATCATGTCAGCCATTAACCACGGGACGGATGTACCCGCAGATTCGAGAAGAGAAGTTCTGATGGGATACCAATATGCACTGAACCAGCGCGGAAGGAAGTTGAGAGAAGAAAAAGACATGTTTATGAGAAGCCAAGACAACAACAGCGCATCAAGTGGAGGATATTGGGATAAATATAGCGATGCATCAGAGTCCAGCATAGAAAGGCGCAGAGACCCGAAGCACAGCAGGAGGACAACATCACGGACAAGAGAGGAAAGCCATACGAAAAGTGAAAGCGCACACCCATTAGATGAGGAAGAGGACTTTATGCAAGAAACACCAGAAGCAGCGCTGGTAGCAGCACATGCTTATCTACTATCTACACAACCAAAGCCCGGAGATCCATGGGAGCACATGCATCAAGCCGCAATACGAAGCCTCGGGTTGGTAGAAGACAGGCTAAGGAAACATCTTCCAGAGAAAAAGGCGACATATCATAAGGAGAAGCAAAAAGAAGGACTCAGGCGCCAACCTTTGCAAAACGAAACAAGCGAGTCGTCAGGCGACGAAAAGCGTCGAAAACGGAGGGAAGACGCAAGGAGTATAATAGCACAAGCAAAAGTAAACAAAGCACGCCATGCGTGGAAAGAAGAAAACTACAAAGACGACGAAAAAGAGATGGGTGCGCTATGCTTTACCCGCAGGGTTCGTAGAAAGCGAGTACCCAAAGGATTTAAGTTACCGCATGATCAGGAAAAATATGATGGCTCGCAAGAACCCACGCTATGGTTGTCAGATTATCTGCAAGCAGTACAAATACTCGGAGGAACAAGAGCAACGGCGATGCAAAGTTTGCAGTTACACCTCACCGGCGCAGCACGGTCCTGGTTGAATACTCTACCCAACGATTCCATCGGAAGTTGGGGAGAACTAGAGAACCAATTCGCAAGAAATTTTTGCTCAACATACAAACGACCAGCGTCATTGGAAGAAGTTAAGTTGTGCATGTGGAGAGGAAAGACAAAACTCTGCGCTCTTACATACAACGCTGGAGTGTCATCAAAAATTCTGCAGAAGACGTCTCCGACGAAAGAGCAATAGACGCCTTTTCGGCCGGACTTTGTCGTTCGGACCTCGTGGAAGAGGTAGGGAGAACAAAGCCAAGGACAGTGTCAGAATTAATGGAAGTAGCCAACAGATTTGCCGACGGAGAAGATGCGTATAACAACAAAAGGGGACGTTCACCAGAAGTCGACAGAACAAGCAGGCAAAGGCAAAGATACCGCAATGGAGACAGCCACAGAAGGCGAAATCAGATAGCCGCGGGATATGACAGAAGGAACGAGGAAGGCCATGAAAACAAGGAGTATCAGACAAGAGATAGTCGGGGAACAGAAAAACCAAAGTACTCCGGCCCGTCGGCAGAAGACATGCTATATGGACCTTGTCGCATCCATTATGCGTACTTAGATGGGAAGAGAGTTTCCAACCACCAGATGAAGGATTGCAGAACCTTCCTAAGGTTGCAAAATGCCATGGATTCAAGCCAAGGAGCACGACAGAGAGGAAAAAGCATGAGTCAGGGATACCAAATGCAACGACTCGCAAAACAGATGAGTCAAAAGTTTATATATCAGCAATGATCCAACCGGTGCCAAAGTCCAAGAAAGAGCGGAAGAGCATATCTAGACAGGTAAACCTGGCAATATCATCACCACCAGCTACCACAGAGTACCTGCAATGGTCCAATCAACTAGTCAGATTTAGCAGAGCAGACCACCCAAGGAAAGTGCCCAGGCCGGAGCACGCACCGATGGTGCTAAAGGCGCAAATAGGGGGATACGATATCGGGCGAGTATTCATGGACACAGGAAGTGGCATAAACTTAATATACGTAAGAACTCTGAAGGCAATGTGCATCTCACTTGAAAGTCTAAAGCCAACAGATTGTTCCTTCCACGAAATAGTACCAGGAGGCGCAAACTACCAGAAAAATAGAACTCGACGTTTGCTTCGGCAACAACAGCAATTATCGCAGAGAAAAGCTGGAGTTTGAAGTCATGGACTGGCCTTCACAATACCATGCACTCCTGGGGCGCCCAACATTTGCAAAATTCATGGCAGTACCCCACTATGCATACCTCATGCTCAAAATCCCAGGACCTAAAGGAACAATCACAGTTCAAGGCAGTTTCGAAGTATCCAACACTTGTGACAAAGAATTCAACAGGTTGGCGCAAACTTTCGGCATGACAGCAGAATACGCAAGGTTGAAAGGCGAAACCGACCATAATGTGCTACCCGACGTTGGACGATCCCTGCCAGATCAGGCTTTCGACGCAACTCAGGACTTGAAGAAAATCTAAGTCCACCCCACAGACCCGAACGAGACCACCTCCATAGCAGTAAACTTGGATCCCGCATAGCAAAGCGCGCTCATCGAGTTCCTCCGTGAGCGCTGGGAAATCTTCGTCTGGTGTCCTTCAGACATGCCAGGGGTTCCCAGGGAACTCGTCGAGCACACACTAAACGTGGATCCAAAAGCAAAGCCAGTCAAGCAGCCACTGAGAAGATTTGATGAACCCAAAAGGAAAGCAATAGCGTCCGAGCTACACAGGCTAGAAAACGCAGGATTCATCCAAGAAATCAAAACGTCGACTTGGGTATCTAATCCAGTTATCGTTCCCAAGAAAAATACAGACGTACAAAGAGTATGTGTCGACTACACATCTCTCAACAAGCACTGTCTGAAGGATCCCTTTCCCCTACCTCGCATTGATCAAATAATAGACTCAACAGCAGGGTGTGCAAGGCTTTCCTTCCTAGACGCATATTCTGGCTACAACCAGATCAAATTGAAGAAAGAAGATGAGGAAAAAACAACTTTTATCACACCATACGGCATGTTCTGCTACCAAGTCATGCCTTTCGATTTAAAAAACACAGGAGCAACCTACCAGAGGATGATGCAAAATTGCCTCGGAAGTCAAATAGGACGCAACATTCAAGTCTACATCGACGACGTGGTCATCACCACAAGAAAAGAAGAGTCACTAATCAGTGATCTAGCAGAAACCTTCGACAACTTAAATAGGTACAAGCTCAAGCCTAACCCGACAAAATGCTCTTTTGGGGTATCCGCAGGGCAACTCCTAGGATTCCTGGTATCAGCAAGGAGAATAGAGGCAAACCCAGAGAAGATCCAAGCAATACTAACGATGGGGAAACCAACAAAGCTGCATGACATACAGAAGCTTGCAGGGCGCGTCGCGGCACTGAGTCGATTCGTGGCACGGTTAGGAGGAAAAGCACTTCCTTTCTATGCACTGATGAAAAAATTAGATGACAAATTCGAGTGGACAGAAGAAGCGGACACAGCCTTCACACAACTGAAAAAAGTGCTTTCCACACCTCCGGTGTTGGTCGCACCAAAGGAAAAGGAGCTGCTACTACTATATATTGCAGCAACACATCAAGTGGTGAGCACAACATTAGTAGTCGAAAGAAGTAAAGAAGGAAAAGCTCATGGAGTCTAGAGGCCAGTATATTTCATCAGTGAAGTACTATCTCCAATAAAGCAAAGGTACCCACATTACCAGAAACTTGCATACTGTGTATTCACAACAGCACGAAAGCTACGACAATATTTCGTGGTACACCCAATTATAGTGGTTAACGAAGCACCACTATCCAACATATTGAACAACCCTTCAGCGACATGACGTGTCTCCTTATGGGGAATCGAATTATCACCCTTGGACATCACATACGAAAAGCGAAAGGCGATTAAATCACAAGTCCTGCCAGATTTTACAGCAGAATGTCTAGAACTACAAAACACAGGACCACCGGATTTATCAAGCGTATGGACAATGTACTTCGACGGATCAAAAAGGGTCCAAGGCGCAGGAGTAGGAGTAGTCCTGATATCACCACAAGGCGACAAATTGAAGTACATTTTAAGGATGAGTTTTCCTCAAGCTTCCAACAATGAAGCCGAATACGAGGCTCTGCTCCATGGAATGAAAATGGCCAAAGCATGCGGAGCAACTCGACTAAAAATATTTGGGGATTCGAATCTCGTCGTTCAACAAGTGATGAACAGGTGTGACGCCATCAGTGACAACATGACAGCATACAGAAACTTATACTATTATTTAGAGGGAACATTTGATGGATGCGAAGTCTCGCACATCAGCAGAGCCAGCAACAAGGAAGCCGACAATCTAGCAAATATCGGGTCCCAATGCTTGCCCATACCGCAAGGAGTCTTTTGGGAAGAAATCATAGAGAGATCAATAAAGAACAACAAAGCTTCGACTACAGAAGAACAAGTCCAGCACCAAGCAACAGGCTCGGGGGCTAGCAATAGAGGCACAGCGGAACCCGAAGAAGTTATGATGATCGAAGAAACCTGGATGCAACCATACTTGGCTTACATGGTAAACAAAACACTACCCGAAGATACAGTACAAGCAAAAAGGATAATACGACGATCCAAGGCTTTCGTCGTGTTACAAGGGAAGTTGTACAAGAAAAGTATAACGGGCGTCTTGCAACAATGCGTTACTCCTCAAGAAGGATAAGAAATATTAAAAGACATCCACACAGGAGTATGCGGACATCATGCTAGCAGCAGAGCCATTGCAGCAAAAGCTTTTCGCGCAGGGTTCTACTGGTTGACAGCAATTGAAGATGCGAAGGATATAGTAAGGAAGTGCGAGGCTTGTCAACGTTTCGCATCTCGACCACACGCACCAGCAGCAGAATTGCAACCAATACCACTGTCCTGGCCCTTCGCACAATGGGGTCTCGACATAGTAGGAAAATTGCACAAATCTTGGCCAGGAGGACATGTCTACATGCTGGTGGCAGTCGACAAATTTACCAAGTGGGTAGAGGCAGCCCCCGTAACAACCCAAGATTCCACAGCCGCAATCAACTTCATCAAGTCTATTGTTTTTTGCTTCGGAGTACCGCATAGCATCATCACGGACAATGGGACAAACTTCACGTCAAAAGAGTTCAAGAGCTACTGTGAAAGCATGAGAATCAAACTGAAATTTGCGTCCGTAGCGCATCCAAAGACAAATGGACAAGTCGAAAAAGCTAATGGCTTAATATGCAACGGGATAAAAAAAAGGCTGTTAGCACCTCTCGAAAAAGCCAAACACGCTTGGGTAGACAAACTACCCTCCGTGCTTTGGAGTCTCAGAACCACGCCCAACGCGGCCACTCAAGAAACCCCCTTTTTTCTGGTTCACGGCACAGAAGCCGTGCTTCCAGTCGAGATCACCCATGAAGCCCCAAGAATCGCGGCTTACGATGAGACAACTGCCATAGGAGCACTTCAAGATGACGTCGACGCACTTGATGAAGCAAGAGATGTAGCACTTGCCAGAGCAACGCAGTACCAACAAAATCTATGAAACTACCATAGTAGTCGAGTTCATTCACGATCTTTCGTGGTGGGAGATTTAGTCTTGCGATTAAAGCAAGACGGTCATGGCAAATTAGAGTCCCCATGGGTGGGACCGTATATCGTGACAGAGGTAATACCAGGAGGAGCTTATCGACTACAAGACAAGAAAACGGGGAAAGACGAGAGCAACCCGTGGAATGCAGAGCAATTATGGCGGTTCTACGCATAGAAGAAGTATGGCGACGAGAAACTTTCGAGATATGACCCTCTGAACCCAGAACATGAGGCCACAGGTCTGGTTCTTTGGGTCAACTCGACAATATGTATGAATATTTTTCCTTCCACTTGGGGGCTCAGACCCTCGAGTCGTATGAAATGAAATAAATAAAGTTATTGAGATTTGGTATCTGCGATTATTCGAGATATATTGCTAGGTTGTTCGCAACCCGATATTTGACAAAAAAAGCATGGTTCAAGGTAAACTCAATAATATACCAAAAGCACACCTCAGAACGATGATTCGTTCCCATGGTCTATTAATAAAGACGGCACAAAGATAAAGTTCATCGCGACTACTTATTACAGAAGATAACCAGAACAAGAAGATTACATAAGGAGATGACTAATGAAAATGAACTTCAGCTTCGTACTCCTTCTGGCATTGAGTACAGTCGTAGATCTTCACGTCAAACTTCGACATACCAACATGGTAGTTGAAAGTCATAAAGAAACCTTGATGGAGGTGGTGATCTTCTGCAAATTGCGACCAGCCGCCCTTGAAATACATCTCGCCATCCCCATCGTACCAAACCTCCACTTCATAGGGAGTTCCTCCCCCAGAGTGCTCATGAAGATTCGCTTCCCGCAGCTCTCGCCCGTCCATGAACTTGGTAAACTTCAGCGGCACCCGCTGAATCTCGCGGCATTGAGCGTCGGCGATGCAGAAGAAGGAGTACACTTTGGGCGGAGGAGGAGGAGAAGCATTATGAGGAGGGGCGCTCGGACCTGGCGCAGCAGACGAAGCCTTGGGCTTATTCTTACTCCCCGCGGGGCGGCCAGGGCGCTGCTTTGGAGGAGCAAACGATGAGGCTACCACAGCTGGGCCTGTGGACTTGTTCTTACTGCCGCGCGGATGGCCGCGACCTCGCTTCTCCACCGGAGCGCCGATGTTCAGACAAGATCCACCTACATTGGCCATGAAGACAAGTACAGGGAGGATAAACCCTAGATGAGATGACGAGAAGGAAGATGATGCGGTGGAGGAAGATAATAATGAGAGAATTAGGGTTTTTACCCTCCCCAAACATGCTTTATTTATAAGTACATTTTTATGGGCCTCCACAGAGACACGGTCCCAATTACATTTAATGGGCTTTTATATTCTTCCCAGAGCAGATGATAAGGAAGCGGCAGCATGTCACAAGCAAAAGATACATGTATAAGGTGAAAAAGTATATATCAAGGAGCACAATACACCTCGTCATGGACTCGGGGGCTTGCATCATAAGAAGAGAAGAGATGACTCATTAAGCACAAAATCGTGCCGAAAAAATATAACAAGAAGACAATATTTCAGATAGACATGTTTATATTTTTGAGCATATACCCGAATTTTGTTGGCTATAGCCACGGGGGCTACTCCCATCGGGAGCGCTGGTCGCGCACCCGATTAAAAGAAGTCGACAGAAAGAAGACAAAGAGATTGAAGCCTATGATCGGTTAAATAACCGCCCATAGCTTGGGAAGTTCTTACATCAGGAGCACTGGTGGTGCACTCAATAATAAAGGACAAGCTGGTTGTCGACCGATAAAGGCGCAATCAACTACTTTTCGTCGGCAACGAACTTCGACTTCATTGTCGACAAAATAAAGATCGATTACTCCCATCGGGAGTTATTTATGAGAAGTCTACAAAAGAGAAGAAAGTTACAACTTGAATATTTTGCACATTCTAACAGTCAAACAAGGCTGCAACATGTGATTCTCGAGTTGCGTCATCGCGACAAGATTCGAATGCCATGATTGAAATATGTCGTGAAGGTAAGACCCCAGGATCCGTCCTGTGTGGCCTGGTATACGCACATGAATGCACTCTGCTAGAAATTATCCGTGTCAACGACGCAAAGAAAATCCTGGTGGACGCACTGGGTACCCTGAGAACCACTAGGATTCATTATTTGTAAGTCCTAAATGCGGCAAAAGAATGGGTTTGACCGGTTTCCCGAATTCAAGTCCAAGGGGATTGAATTTGAAGTAGGTGACAAGTATTTGTTCTAGCAGTTAACTGGCCTCTTGATCCATCAGAGTTGTCAGGCTTGTTCATCAAAACCCCTTGCGAGATAGTTTAATGAAAGATACTCGAAGTCGAAGATTGGAAGATACGAAGAAGTCAAAGATTGATCAAGTCGAAGAAATAAAGATCTGAGATTCAACCCGAATCTATAATTCTGGTAGAATCTCGGGGGCTACTAACAAGGGTGTAGATAATAGAGCCTGCCAGTTAGAGTACCCCTGAGGCCCGCTAAGCTAGGCCCAATTGTAATACTAGTCGATATACGAGTTCATGTCGTATGTCGATACTGTAATCTGTATCGGGCCCCTCCCGATCCTTGAGACCTAGCCACCTATATATGGGGGCCAAGAGAGGACAGTAAGGGACAGATTGAGAGCAAGCCAAGTTTATTCTTATGTTTACTTTTGATACGCACCTTGTTTGACTGATCTTACCTTCGAGTTCATCCGACGCCCTACTCCCCCGATCCTAAGTCCTTCATCTAGGACATTTGTCGAGTTAACCCTCGTCAGCCATCAAATATTACAAAGTGCAATGGAAACATCACCCAGAGAGAGAAGCAACCTAGGAGAAAGAAGAAGAAGATCTAAGGACAGCCTATCCAAAATTCTTCAGGTACACCTTACCCCAAACTTCAGGACGAAGTTTTTGTTAAGGGCGAAGTGTGTAACATCCCAGCACATAGGACAATTAAGGGGTAGAATAGAGGGCTTTTGTGCATAGCATCTGAAATTACGGGATTTTTTTCGCGCTTTTATCACTAAAACCTAAGGGGGATCGAGTCTCTCTTTGAGGGGGGATGGTATACTCTTGGAGTGCGAAAGAATTCGACATTACCTATTTTGATCCATTGAGTGTGGGAAAGGGTCAACTGGAATTAACAAATACTAATAAAGAATAAAAGATTCAAACATAACTTTGAATTTGAATTTGAAATACGCATTTAGAAAAGATAAATTTAAACTAGAAAAAACTTAAGCTTTATTGATCATCAAACACAGAATACAATGTCTTTACAATGTCCTAAAATAAAAGAATATTACAACAAAAGTAATTAAATAAAGAGAAGATTACAAGATATATAAAAGAGTTGAAGGAGCAATTTCTAAGACTAAAGTTGATTTCTTTCCTTTCTTCTCTTTTCTTCTTCTCTTGATACCCGCAAACATCACAAAGAACAGAAGAACCAGTAATACAAGTGGCAGCCAAAAATAAGAAGTAGCCACTGTAGATAATCATCAGGGAAGCCAAGCTTATCACCAAACTACTCGCAGGGGGTAAATATCTCAGGCCAGCAGGGACCAAGCAAGCAGGCACCTAGCTCACACATCAAATGCATGCTTAGTGGTGTCAAGACACCAACAATTTGAAGCTAGTATAAATAGAGCACTGTAGGTGGAGTTTGGCCGGTCAAGTAGTCACAACCGACCACCACAACACCACCAACATGCCACAGATCATCACTGTGAGCATCATAGTCACCAAAACCTTGCACAAATCAACCCTGCTCATGAGTTGAGCATCAGGAAGATTTACCACAACCATCACTTCATCAAGAACCAAACCATCCAGCCAAAGACTAAGATGGTCACTTAGCTGAACTAGGAACTAGGTCAAGCTGCTATGAGGAGCAGGATTGCCACAAGAAGTAGGTTATCAAAAATATCCAGAAGAACAAGCTACTCTCCAGCAGCAGGTTGATACTAAACCAAGGCATACATGAGTGCTGGGAGTAAACCCACGGGTTTATCTTCCAGGCAGGCAACACAGCCACACATATATAAGATTCAAGCCAGATTGCAGAATAGAAACCATCAAAGAAATACACCAGTCCAAACTACCTTCAACTAGGTTTTCACCTAGGAGGACAGAGAGGTGATGAGCTCTCAGACCTACATAGAAATGCTATGCAAGTTCATCACAGAGACTTTAAGTGTCAAGAAACATCTGTTCTTATTCCAGAAAAGAGCCTCAGACTTTTGCATCATGGGCTAGGTCGGAAGTAAATCAAGGCAATACCTGTTCTTATTAGATCCTAGCCTAGACAAGGTCATACACAAGACCTGAAGCCAAATGTCAAGGAACCAATGCTAGCAGCACTAGAAACTTCACAACAGCCATCCAACTTTTATCCCAAGTCATTGTGCACACTCACAGTGAGGCATCACAATGCATTGTGGGATTAAAGTAGTAATATGCGGGAACTAAAAGGCTACCAGAAATAATGCCAGGGCAAACATCATCAGCTTACTCAAAGAACCAACTATAAAAGCTTGGTGGGTAATTTAAATCATCACTGACTAAAAGCTCAGTTCATATTTTAGGGGGGAAATTCAGTTAAAGTGCTATCTCTGAATATCTCCACTGCCAGATTGACACTAGGTCATACAGGCACAAGATCAACACCACACTTAGAGAATCTTTTGCAACAGAGCACTAATGTCATGCTTCAAGCCATAAATTATCTCTCCATCAGATTAAATCAGAAGCAAATTGCTTAACTGACAGTAAATGAACACATCATTTTCTAGTTCAGTCATAGCAGCAAAAGTAGATAGACTGAACCTAACAAGATTTAGTTAAGGACATTAACTGAATCTCTCCCTGGAGCTAACAGCAGCATCAAGCACCAGTAGAAACACACATACATGCTTCAAATTAGAACTACTCGACAGCTAAACCTTGATGGGTGAATATCAGAAAGATCACAACAAGTATCAATCATAGTAGAGGAGGGGGCTGTCACCACCTCATCACCACAAGCACAAATGGAACAACAACAGAGTAACCCAGCTAAGTAAGCATGCATCAGGGCACCATCACCACTTCCCAGCCACAGAGCATTAGAGGATCGAATAGAGGTAGAGGAGAGAGACTTGCCTGACCCAAGATGAAGGAGGTGCCGGTGGCACCATGGCATAACAGCACAGGAGCACGGTGGCGCCGACCTGCGCCAAGCCGCACCTGTAGCGCCTGCCAAAGCCCATCACCGAGCGTCAAGCCATCGAAGCACCCGTGCGGGTGGTCATGGCCGTCGAATTGCCTCGGCACCGAGGGCGATCTTGACTTGGCGGAGACGAACAGAGGCGAGGGAGATGATTCCCCGTGGTCAAGGGGAAGACAACACGGCGATAGTTTGTTTGCCCCATACGGCGGCGGCGGAAACCACTAGAGCTGCGGCGACGCCGCCGGTGACTCGCAGTCGCAAGAGCGAGGTGGGGAGATTAGGGTTAGGGTTGGCTCGATGGACTGAGAGGGGGCTGAGCCCGACTAGGCCGGGCTAGTCCAACCTAACCCGTTCGAGTAGGTCTGACTGGTGGGCCCAGGTGAGATTGTTTTATTTTTAAAACTAAAAAGCTTGCTAAAACCCTATTTATAATTCAGAAGCATTAGAAAAAAAATGTAGAAAAATAGCCAAAGGCTAAAATTAATTATTCTGAGTCACAAAGTAAATTTTGATTGTAGAATGGGGATTTATTTTAGAGTAAAAATCTTAAAGTCCATTTTGGATAAAATAATGTCTAAAGGCTTTTTAAATAATTTAAACTTGTGAGATATCTAAGAAAAATCTAAAGAAATAATCTTAAGTGTTATTAAATAAACTCCATTCAAGAATACTTAGCCATTATTCTTGAGTGAAGGCACTATTATCATATATTCTTTAAAATCATGAAAGGAATATATATAAAGAACTCCAAATAAATAAATCACTACATGGGGTTATTAATAAATCACACACCACTTTAAAGCATGCATCATTTGAATCTTTAACCATTGCCCTTATCGGACAATGATGCTGTTTTCCAGAACCCGAGGTCCCGGGTCACTCCAACACATCCAACTGCACTGCCTTGCAGCATCACTTGCTCATACCTCTTGAGTATTTTTAGCAAATTACTTGCAAAGTTATATATAACTGCTGCATTTAGAGTAAAAGATTATGATTTGATAATTAATATGAATTAGTGGTTTCAACCGAAATGGTTGTTACCCTAGGATGGTGGGCAGTGGGACCATGGTATGGTAATTTTGGTTGGTGGAGGTCCCACTGCAACTGGAAAGCTTACGGAGGATTAATAACTAATGTCGTCAGTGATTCAAGCGCCGTAAATTATGGTCAACCATAGGATCTGTTGTGGGATGGAGGAGTCAGTTGTACCAACTTCCTCCTGCATATCAATGGACGCGTCGTTCCATAGCAGTTATCAGTCCTACTGGGAGCAATGGGAGGGTGGAATCCCTCTCAAGATTCTAGAGTTCTGGCGGTCTATGATGGATTGTAGCAAACCAACGGGGGTATTACTGAGGTCGGAAACTACCTAAGGGTAGGACGGCCGGCGTGGGTAAAATATTATCGAGGTCGGAAACTACCAAAGCATAGGATGGCCGGCGAGGACAAGCCGAGGTCGGAAACTACCAAAGTGTAGAGTGGCCGGCGTGGGCAAAGAATACCGAGGTCGGGAACTACCAAAGGGTAGGACGGTCGGCGTGGGTAGCGAACCGATGTTGGAACTACAAAAGGGTGGGTATGCGGGATCACGGAGAAGGACAATGATTGGCTCGGATCATCGACTAGGCCACATACCAAAGTATGGATGAGAACGTACGCCCGGTCGTGCAGCAAGGCTTTGATCTCCTATGGGTACAAGTGACCACTGATAAGTGCGTTGTAAGCACCCAGTTGGGAACCCCAAGAGGAAGGTATGAGGAGCACAGCAGCATGTTTCCCTCAGTTGTGAAACCAAGGTTTATTGAACGAGTAGGAGAAATCCAAACTTCAGAAGGTGATGCTTGCTAGCTTCGCGACACTCCAGACAATGGTGCCAGAGAATGCTGGTGCGTAGCTTTTCACTAGCAGCAATGTGGAACTTGCACACAACACAACCAAGTAATTTGCCCCAACTTACGATGAGGTTGTCAATCTCACCGGTTTGCTGTAAACAAAGGATTAAGCGTATCGAGTGGTAAAAGGTAATAGTATGCGAATAAAAGTAAATAGTGCGAGTAAAAGTAAAATGGTATAGCAATGTAAAGGAAATTGTACCGGGGTCCACAGTTCACTAGTGGTGTCTCTCCATAAGATAAATAACAACATTCTGGGTAAACAAATTACAGTTGGGCACTTGATAGAATAAAGATAACGTACATATGTCATGAGGATCACTATGAGATTCACTATGGGCATTACGACAAAATACATAGATCATAATCCAATTGCATCTATGACTAATAATCCACCCTCCGGATGTCGTCCAAGCAACCATCGGATATTAAGTTGCAAACAACGGATAACTGCATTAAGCAAAGTGTGTAAAGTAAACAAAGCAAATGTCCTTGGACACAAGAATGTTGTTTTCTCCCGAGTGGCAACATCACATCTACAACCTTAGAGGTTTCTGTCACTCCCCCAGAGTACTAGAGGCATGAACCCAACTATCGAGCATAAATACTCCCTCTTGGAGTCACTAGCATCTACTCGGCCAAGATATCTACTAGCAACAGAGAGCATGCAAGATCATAAACACCATAGAGATAACATAAAGATATATAATTTAGCACATCAACTTGACATAGTACCAATACTCATCGGATCCCAACAAACACAACATATAGAATTACACAAAGATGATCTTGATCATGTAGGGCAGATCACAAGATCTAAACATGAAGCTCATGGTGCAGGAGACAACCATCTAGCTACTGCCATGGACCCGTAGTCCAAGGTAGACTACTAACACATCACTTCGGAGGCGACCATGGTGGTGGAGAAGGCCTCCGGCATGGATTCCCCTCTCCGGCAACGTACCGGGAAGAGCTCCTGGATCCTCTCGATCTCGCTTCGACGACGACGGTGGCTTGCAGTATCTTTCAAGGAAAAGCAATCCGTCCCTTAGGTTTTTCCCGTTGATGGGAATTTATAGGCGAAAGGGCAACGTCAGGAGGTGGGCCAGGTGGCCTCACCACTTGGTGGCGCGGCCTGTGGCTGGCCCCTGGCTTCCCTCCGTGTCATCTTCGGTCTTCGCAAAGCTTCGGTAAAAATAGGAGGTTCGGCTTTTGTTTCGTCCAATTCCGAGAATATTTCCTGTGTAGCTTTTCTGAAACACAAAAACAGCAAAAAACAGGGAACTGGCACTGTGGCATATCGTTAGTAGGTTAGTTACGGAAAATGCATAAAAATGCCACAAAGTGTAACAAAACACAAAGCAAATGGTGTGTAAACAAGCATGGAGCATCAAAAATTATAGATACGTTTGAGACGTATCAAGCATCCCCAAGCTTAACTCCTGCTCGTCCTCGAGTAGGTAAGTGATAACAAAAGAATAATTTTTGAGGTGACATGCACCATCACAATCTTGATCAACGATGTAAAGCATTGAGTGATGGGATCAAAGAACTTAAAACATGGGCATAAGAGACATAATCTTGAAAATAAAAACTTAGCAACCATGTTATAACATGAAAAGAAACACAAGCGAAAGATCATGAGTAATGAAACATTGAAAGTCAAACGTGTGTTCAAATCATATGGAAAAACATATCAAAGTGGTTTTCAGCTTGTCCTTCATGGAATAGCAAAACATAAATGCATAGGACACCTTCAAGTTTAAGAGGGCGACTAGATACAAATAAGTTAAGAACAAGTGAAACCATAATCATGAATCAATCAATGATAAACTTTGGGACTATGCATATTAAACTCAGAATGGCAACTATGCTCTCTTAGACGGTGCATAAAGGTAGAACGTGGAGACTCAACATAAAAGTAAAAGAAAGACCCTTCGCAGAGGGAAGCAGTGATTGCAAGTTTTATAAAACTTCAAAAATTATGGTACTTACTAGCTTTGAGCTCTCATTGCCCCCATCATAGGCATCTTAAATGGTTAAAGTTAATGCGAGTACAATTATGAGCATATGCTTAACAAATCATAAGTTGAAAACCTTGTGTCCCGTGAAGTACGAATACCCAAACCTCATGCTACTCGACTTAGGTCCCAAGCAAGCTCTTGTCATTGTAAGTATACACGTATCATCGAGAACCGCCAATGGGGTACCTCCTGCCCGATGACATGGAACAAGCCCACATCAAAATGACAGGACAAACAGACAATGAACACCTTGACATCTCTTTTATTTACCATTGGTATAGCTTTTTATTGTGAGATGCATCATCAAATGTCCACTATGGACATGCTGTAAATTTCCACCATGAATGATGCATGGCTTAGATTAGCGGCCCAGGTGTTTCTCTAACACATATACAAACTCCATGATCCCGCAAGATCCCAACTTATTTCACATCGCGAGTATCCATAAACAAAAGATCGCGATATCAACTCAAATGAGAGAAAGTGCAATGTTGAAAGCTTGCTCCATGACGACATGGCTGGGCTAATTTCCAACTTACAACTTGCAAGCATAACATCAACATAAGAGAGCCACAATGTCAAAATTTTAAAAGCGAGAAAAGTAAAGTGTGCTGTCAGGTTCGTGAGAGCTTTACTGACTAATTTTCACATAACACAAATAAGAGTTTAATTTGAAGGATAGATAAAAGCAAGTCAAATGTACTTGGAATAGCCAATTGATAATAGGTATGTATGGTGGACACATTGGAATAACTTGGTTTTTGGGAGTTGGATGCACGAGTAGAGCTCATACTCAGTACAAAATGAAGGCTAGCAAAAGACTCGGAGCGACCAACTAAGAGAGCAATAACGGCCATAATCATGCATAGCGACAAAACATCATTAAAAGAAGCATAAAGTGGCATCACAAGTCAAAAACCAAATGATCATAGAGGCTTATGGCGACTTTGTAAGAGTCAAACATGTTGTAAGCATGTGCCAAGTCAACCCAAATAAAGCATCAAGGAGAAAACCAAATAAATGCTTCTATATAATAAAAACAACACATGATTTTTTTAAAGGCTCATTAAGCAATCTCAGTCATTTGAGACAACTCATGCTACAGCAAAAACTACTAAGCATACTATCAAAACGATATCAAGCATGGCATGCAAAAGTCTAAGCCGCAGTCTAAACAAGCTCCTTTTTGTACCACTTTTTTTTGCATGAAACATTTTCTCTTTTCCAACACCATTCAAACCTTTTTGAAAAAACTCTGTTGATGAAAACCAACATAGACCAGTGGTCTAAATACACCTTGATGCAAAGATAAAACAAGATATGAACAAAAATTAAGGCGAAAAACAAATGCTAAACACAGTTCTAGAAGAAGAGAACACTCGTTGAACGATAAGAGTGAAAACTAGAGTGTTCTTGGCAAATGAAAAATGAAGTACATATCCTCCAAAAGAAATTTGTTGGGGTCCAACCATTTATTGCAGCAAACAAAACAAAAGAAAACTGAAAGCAAAAGTAAAGACGCTCCAAGAAAAAATGCATAGAATATGAAGCAATAAACAGATAGTGTGTTGAAAGGTGACCTGATTTTTGCCAATGAAGAAGGGGTGCCTCGGGGGCATCCCCAAGCTTTGATGCTTGTACCTCTTGGATATTTCTTGGGGTGACATGGGCATCCCCAAGCCTCAGATTTTGTCCATATTTCATCTCATCTCATCACTCTCCATTCCCTACACTTGAAAACTTCCTTCATACAAAACTTCACACAATTCTATTAGCAATGTTAGCATAAACATAATAGTAAATCAACCCTTTTTGGTTCAGTTTCAAACTCAAAAACACCACATATAAAGCATATACTACTGTATCAACTTCCTCAAAAGTTCCGTGATCAAAAGAACTCAAAAAGAAAGCGATCGAGAGGCAAACATAAATAGTGGCAGAAATCTGTCAAAATAGAACAGCTGACAAAGGTCGATTTTTTCGAGGACCTTCTGTTGCTCAAATTGAAAAGTGCAAAACTAATGAAAGTTTGGATATAACCTTGGGCATATGCTCAAGAAATTTCAGATCGAAAAGATATAATGAGAAATTTCATGAATTTTTACGGTGCAGCGCAGAAATCTGTTTCAGGACAACAACTTCCCCAAATCTTACCTCCCTCAAATTAGAGGTTCTTCTTGGCACAACAACGAAATAAAAATGATAAGGAGTGGTAATTGCAGTAGTAATAACTTCCAAGACTCAAATAAAAGAAAAATTACTGAAAATAAAACATTAGGTTATCTCCCAAGAGTGCTTTTCTTTAACGCCTTTGAGCTAGGCGCAGAAAGGTGGAAATCAAGTATTATCAAATGAGGTATTAGGATCAACGGATGCCTTACGTCTTCCTTTCTTACCTTTGCTCTTAACACTAGGAAAGACGTGACTATTGCAAGGTGGAGAGATGAATCTTATAGTGCCTTTTCCCACATCTATAGTGGCGCCCAGGAGTTTTAGCAGAGACCTTCCAAGAGTGATTTGTCCCTTTCCTACACATTCAATAACAAGATAATCAGTAGATACCATGCTTCCTAGGATTTTTGTAAATACTCCTTCAGCTATTCCAACGGGAAATATAGTGGCATTATTAGTAAGAGAAATTTCTTCTCCTCCCTCATAAAGCTTCCAAAGATTCAAAGATTCATAAACATCCTTAGGCATGAGACAAAATTCAGACATAATATCACAACGAGCATGAAAAGTTTCACCATTGATAGTGATTTTCACCATAGGGAACCAACTTGATGGTTCGGAATTTATTGGCACATAATCATGATCCTCGCGCAACATACCATAACAATCTTTTAAACAAGCAGTTTGAGTCTCAAGGGTATTAAGTCTAGCAAATATGCTCACAAGAGAGGAATCAAAATCAATTGGCATGCTATAAATTGTAATCAACTTTTTTTTATAATATTGAAAGCTTGATCTCCATCACAATAAAGGAAATCTCCTCCTGCTGTAGCATCCAAAGAATATCTGTAGCGAAGAGCAAGACCAAAGTAAAAGCTACTAAGAAGCAAACTCAAAGTCATTTTTGGTTTAGTTTTTCCATGGCAATCATAAATTCTAGACCAAGCTTCTATGAAGCTCTCCTCACTCTTTTGTTTGAAAGTGAAGATCATTTTCTCAGGCGACATAGTAACAACAACTAAACTAGACATAAAAAACAACTTGAAAAAGGAACTAATTTTTTTTGTATTTTTGATAAAAAGATGCAAGAAAAAATAAAATAAAGCAAAACAAAAACAAAGTAAAAGATTGAGCACGAGAGACTCCCCTTGCAGAAATCTTCCTTCTCCCCGACAACGGCGCCAGAAAAATGCTTGATAAGTGCGTTGTAAGCACCCTGTTGGGAACCCCAAGAGGAAGGTATGAGGAGCACAGCAGCAAGTTTCCCTCAGTTGTGAAACCAAGGTTTATCGAACCAGTAGGAGAAAGCCAAACTTTAGAAGGTGATGCTTGCTAGCTTCGTGATACGTCTCTGACGTATCCATAATTTTTTTGTTCCACGCTTGTTTTTACACCATTTGTTTAGTGTTTTGTTACACTTCGTGGCATTTTTATGCATTTTCTGGAACTAACCTATTAACGAGATGCCACAGTGCGAGTTCCCTGTTTTCTGCTATTTTTGTGTTTCAGAAAAGTTACACAGGAAATATTCTCGGAATTGGATGAAACCAAAGCCAGATGTCCAGATATTTCACGGAGCTTCCAGAACACCGAAGAGGAGACGGAGAGGGGCCACAGGGCGCCCACACCACAGGGCGGCACGGCCTAGGGCTGGCCCGTTCCCCCTAGTGGTGTGACCACCCTGGTCCACCTCTGACGATGCCCCTTCGCCTATAAAGACTCCCCGACGGGAAAAACCTAAGTACCCGATCACTTTTCCAGAACACATCGCGATCCGCCGCCGCCATCGACCCGAAGATCGGGAGGGTCCAGAAGCTCTTCCCGGCACCCTGTCGGAGAGGGGAATCGCCACCGGAGGTCTTCTTCATCGCCATGCTTGCCTCTGGCGCGATGAGTGAGTAGTCTACCTTGGACTATGGGTCCATAGCAGTAGCTAGATGGTTGTCTTCTCCACCATGTGCTTCATGTTTAGATCTCGTGAGCTGCCTTACATGATCGAGATCACCGTTATGTAATTCTACATGTTGTGTTTGTTGGGATCCGATGAATATTGGTGTTATGATTGAGTTGATGTGTTGAATATTATCTTATGTTATCTCTATGTTGTTTATGATTTTGCATGCTCTCCGTTGTTAGTAGCTATCTTGGCCGAGTAGTTGCTAGTGACTCCAAGAGGGGGTATTTATGCTCGATAGTGGGTTCATGCCTCTATTTAATCTGGGGGAGTGACAGAAACCTCTAAGGTTGTAGATGTGCTGTTGCTACTAGGGGGAAAACAACATTCATATGCTCGAGGGCATATGCTTTGTTTACATTACACACTTTGCTTAATGCAATTATCTGTTGTTCGCAACTTAATACTTGTGGAGTTCTCGGATTGATTCGCCACAAGTGGATTATTAGTCATAGATGCAGTTGGATGGCGGTCTATGTATCTTGTTGTAATGCCCAGAGTAAATCTCATAGTGATCCTCTTGACATATGCACGCTGTCTTTATTCTATCAATTGCCCAACTGTAATTTGTTTACCCAGCATGTATTATTTTATCTTATGGAGAGACACCACTAGTGAACTGTGGACCCCGGTCCTATTTTCTTTATATTGCTATCACCTGTTTACTTTACTCGCTCTGTTTACTTTACTCACATACTATTATCACTTTCCACTCAATACGCTCATACCCTTTGTTTCAAGCAAACCGGTGAGATTGACAACCTCATCGTAAGTTGGGAACAAAGTATTTGGTTGTGTTGTGTGTAGGTTCCACGTTGCTACTGGTTGAAGACGCGCTAACAAGTTATCGTTAACGGCGCCCTTGTTAGAGCATCACACAGCTAGTGGGCATCACCTTCAGTCGTAATTCATCCTCCTCCTGGACGATTAAACCTTGGTTTCATAACCGAGGGAAAACTTGCTGCTATCTTCATCAAAACCTTCTCTTGGGGTTTTCCAACTGGCCGGTCATTTATTACACATTCCCACATCAACTTGGCTCCAGAAGTTTTCTGTCGCCGTTGCCGTGTATTAAAGAAGAAGCTTTCACACCATCATCAACGCGCCATCAACAAGTTTTCTGGCGCCGTTGCCGGGGAGGAAAGAAGACTTCTGCAAGGGGAGTTTCGCACGCACATCCTTTACTTTGTTTTAAGTTTTGCTTTTACTTTATTTTTACTTGCATCATTTTATCAAAAACCCAAAAAAATTAGAATCCTTTATAGTTGTTAATTTTTTACTTCTAGTTCATTATGTTGTTCTCTAAGTACGTTTTGGAGGACCTCTCAGTAGGTAGTGGTTCAATTATTGGAAAAAGTAACATTGAGGAGTTCTTTAATCATATTAGTATGCATAAAGATGTTGAGAAAAAGTCTTTGGCTGAGCTTGCTCCTAGTTATGAAGTTGCTTCTGCTTATTTAATTCACATGTTAAAAGCTAGGTTTGCAAGCCTTAATCCTTTTATGCAATACATGTTCCTTAAGCTTCATGATATTGAGGATCCCGAAAAGAAAGCTTTTATCTTGGAAACTTTGCGCATAGAATTTAGAGATGTTGCTATTGAGGCTAGGGAAATTTTTAAGAAATTTAATAAGCTTGGCTCGCCTATTGAAGTTGTTGGTACACCCAATGAAGATTCTAGAATGCCATTACCTTGTAAACTTGTAGGAATTCATGATGCCTTGAAAAATAATTTTAGATGGATTTGTCCTAAAAATCTTTTTGATGAAAGTAGTGTACCGAGGCGTGACTACAAGGGTTACTCAAAAACTCATTTGGACAGAATTCATTTCTTTGTTCCTACAATTGATCTTAATGCCTCTCTTGATAATACTTGATTCGCATTTTCTGCGCCTAGCTCAAAGGCGTTAAAGAAAAGCACTCTTGGGAGATAACCCAATGTTTTTACTTTTAGTACTTTTTCTTTTATTTGAGTCTTGGAAGTTATTACTACTGTAATAACCACTCCTTATTATTTTTATTTCGTTTTTGTACCAAGAGAAGCCTCTAATTTGAGTGAGGTAAGATTTGGGGATGTTGCTGTCCTGAAACTGTTTTCAGTGCTGCACCGTAAAAATTCGCGAAAATTCTCTGTATATCTTTTGGACCTGCAATTTCTTGTGCATATGCCCCAGGTTATATCCAAACTTTCATTAGTTGAACACTTTTTTATTTGAGCAACAGAAAACCCTCTAAAAATCCGACCTTTGTCAGCTGTTCTGTTTTGACAGATTTCTGCCAATATTTGTGTTTGCCGCTTTATCGCTTTCTTTTTGAGTTCTTTTGATCACGGAACTTTTGGAGAAGTTGATACAGTAGTATATGCTTTATATGTGGTGGTTTTGAGTTGAAACCTGAAGAAAAAGGGGTTGATTCAATGTTATGCTTACACTAATGTTGCTAATAGATTTGTGTTTAGTTTTCTATGAAGGAAGTTTTCAAGTGTAGGGATTGGAGAATGATGAGATGAGTTGAAGAATGGACAAAAGCTCAAGCTTGGGGATTCCCAGCACCCCAATAAATATCCAAGAAGTACAAGCGTCAAAGCTTGGGGATGCCCCCGAGGCACCCCTTCTTCATCGGCAAAAATTAGGTCATCTTTCAAAACACTATATTTTTATTGCTTCATGCATTATGCGTTTTTCTTGGAGCGTCAGTTGTTTTTAGTTTTCAGTTTTGTTTAGTTTTGTTTCCTGCAATAAATAGTTAGACCCCAACAAATTTTCTTTGGAGAAGTTGCCTTGTTTTTCATTTGCCAAGAACACTCCGTTTTTCACTCTATTCTCTTGATCGAGTGTTCTCTTTTTCTAGAACTGCGTTTAGCTTTCGATTTTTGCCTTGATTTATGTTCAGATCTTGTTATATCTTTTCATCAAGGTGTATTTTTGCCTCTGTTCCATATTGGTTTTCATCAAAAGAGTTGGTTATAAAAATTTCAAATGGTGTTGGAAAAGAGAAAAAGCTTTATGAAAAAAAGTGGTACAAGAAGGAGCTTGTGTAGACTGCGGCCTAGGCTTTTGCATGTCATGCTTGATGTCTTTTTGATAGTATGCTTAGTGGTTTTGCTGTAGCATGACTTGTCTCAAATAACTGAGATTGCTTAATGAGCCTTTGAAAAAATCATGCGTTGTTTTAATTATTTGGAAGCATTATTTTGGTTTTCTCCTTTGATGCTTTATTTGGGTTGACTTGGCGCATGCTGACACATGTTTGACTCATACAAAGTCGCCATTGCCTCTATGATCATTTAGTTTTTGACTTTTGATTCCATCTTATGCTTCTTTTAATGTCGCTTTGTCGCTCTGCATGATTATGGCCGTTGTTGCTCTCTTAGTTGGTCGCTCCCAGTCTTTTGCTAGCCCTCATTTTGTACTGAGTATGAGCTCTACTCATGCATCCAACTCCTAAAAAACAAGTTGTTCCAAAGTGTCCACCATACATACCTATTAGCAATTTGCTATTCCAAAGTACATTTGACTTGCTTTTATCTATCCTTCAAATTAAACTCTTTTTGGTGTTATGCGAAAATTGGTCAGTAAAGCTCTCACGAACCGGATGGCACACTTTACTTTTCTCGTTTTAAAATTTTGACATTGTGGTCTCTTATGTTGAGTTGTTATGCTTGCAAGTTGTAAGTTGGGAATTAGCCCAGCCATGCCGTCATGGGGCAAGCTTTCAACATTGCACTATCTTTCATTTGAGTTGATATCGTGATCTTTTGTTTATGGATACTCGCGATGTGAAATAAGTTGGGAATCTTGCGGGATCATGGAGTTTTTATATGTGTTAGGGAAACGCCTGGGCCGCTAATCTAAGCCATGCATAATTCATGGTGGAAATTTACAGCATGCCCATAGTGAACATTCGACGACGCATCTCACAATAAAAAGCTATACCAATGGTAAATAAAAGAGATGCCGAGGTGTTCATTGTCTGTTTGTCTTGTCATTTTGACGTGGGCTTGTTCCATGTCATCGGGTAGGAGGTCCCCGTTGGCAGTTCTCGATGATACACATATAATTACAATGACAAGAGCTTGCTTGGGACTCTAAGTCGAGTAGCATGAGGTTTGGGTATTCGTATTTCACGGGACATGAGGTTTTCAACTTATGATTTGTCAAGCATATGCAGCATAAGTGTTCTCGCATTAACTTTAACCATTCAAGATGCTTATGATGGGGGCAATGAGAGCTCAAAGCCGGTAAGTACCATAATTTTTGAAGGTTTATAAAACTTGCAATCACTGCTTCCCTCCGCGAAGGGCCTTTCTTTTACTTTTATGTTGAGTCACCACCTTCTATCTTTATGCACCATTAAGAGAGCATAGTTGTCATTCTGAGTATAATGTGCATTGTCCCAAAGTTTTCATTGATTGATTCATATTGTTGGTTTCACTTGTTCTTAAATTATTTGTATCTAGTCGCCCTCTTAAACTTGAAGGTGTCCTATGCATTTATGTTTTGCTCTCTCATGAAGGACAAGCTGAAAACCATTTGTATGTTTTTCCTTATGATTTGAACACACGTTTGACTTTCATTGTTTCATTTTCATGATCTTTTGTTTGTGCTCATTTTCATGTTATAACATGGTTGATAAGTTTCTTCTATCAAGATTATCTTTCATGCCCATGTTTTAAGTTCTTTTGATCCCAGCACACAACGCTTACATAGTTGATCAAGATTGTGTAGGTGCATGTCGCCTCAAAAATTATTTATTTTGTTATCACTTACCTACTCGAGGACGAGCAGGAGTTAAGCTTGGGGATGTTGATACGTCTCTAACGTTTCCATCATTTTTGATGCTCCATGCTTGTTTTTACACCATTTCTTTAGTGTTTCGTTACACTTCATGGCATTTTTATGCATTTTCCGGAACTAACCTATTAACGAGATGCCACAGTGCTAGTTCCCTATTTTCTACTGTTTTTGTGTTTCAAAAAAGTTACACAGGAAATATTCTCGGAATTGGACGAAACCAAAGCCAGACGTCCAGATATTTCTTGGAGCTTCCAGAACACCGAAGAGGAGACGGAGAGGGGCCACAGGGCGCCCACACCACAGGGCAGCGCGGCCTAGGGCTGGCCCGTGCCCCCTGGTGGTGTGACCACCCTGGTCCACCTCTGACGACGCCCCTTCGCCTATAAAGACCCCCCGATGGGAAAAACCTAAGTACCCGATCACTTTTCCAGAACACATCGCGATCCGCCGCCGCCGTCGACCCGAAGATTGGGAGGGTCTAGAAGCTCTTCCTGGCACCCTGCCGGAGAGGGGAATCACCACCGGAGGTCTTCTTCATTGCCATGCTTGCCTCGGGCGTGATGAGTGAGTAGTCTACCTTGGACTATGGGTCCATAGCAGTAGCTAGATGGTTGTCTTCTCCACCATGTGCTTCATGTTTAGATCTCGTGAGCTGCCTTACATGATCGAGATCACCGTTATGTAATTCTACATGTTGTGTTTGTTGGGATCCGATGAATATTGGTGTTATGATTGAGTTGATGTGCTGAATATTATCTTATGTTATCTCTATGTTGTTTATGATCTTGCATGCTCTCCGTTGTTAGTAGCTATCTTGGCCGAGTAGTTGCTAGTGACTCCAAGAGGGGGTATTTATGCTCAATAGTGGGTTCATGCCTCTATTTAATCTGGGGGAGTGACAAAAACCTCTAAGGTTGTAGATGTGCTGTTGCTACTAGGGGGAAAACAACATTCATATGCTCGAGGGCATATGCTTTGTTTACATTACACACTTTGCTTAATGCAATTATCTGTTGTTCGCAACTTAATACTTGTGGAGTTCTCGGATTGATTTGCCACAAGTGGATTATTAGTCATAGATGCAGTTGGATGGCGGTCTATGTATCTTGTTGTAATGCCCAGAGTAAATCTCATAGTGATCCTCTCGACATATGCACGTTGTCTTTATTCTATCAATTGCCCAACTGTAATTTGTTTACCCAGCATGTATTATTTTATCTTATGGAGAGACACCACTAGTGAATTGTGGACCCCGGTCCTATTTTCTTTATATTGCTATCACATGTTTACTTTACTTGCTCTGTTTACTTTACTCGCATACTATTATCACTTTCCACTCGATACGCTCATACCCTTTGTTTCAAGCAAACCGGTGAGATTGACAACCTCATCGTAAGTTGGGAACAAAGTATTTGGTTGTGTTGTGTGCAGGTTCCCCGTTGCTACTAGTTAAAGATGCGCTAACAAGTTATCGTTAACGGTGCCCTTGTTAGAGCATCACGCAGCTAGTGGGCATCACCTTCAGTCGTAATTCATCCTCCTCCTGGACGATTAAACCTTGGTTTCATAACTGAGGGAAAACTTGCTGCTATCTTCATCAAAACCTTCTCTTAGGGTTTTCCAACTAGCCGGTCATTTATTACACATTCCCACATCAACTTGGCTCCAGAAGTTTTCTGTTGCCGTTGCCGTGTATTAAAGAAGAAGCTTTCACACCATCATCACCGCGCCATCACTTCGCGACACTTTAAACAATGGCGCCAGAGAATGCTGGTGCGTAGCTTTTCACTAGCAGCAACGTGGAACCTGCACAGAACACAACCAAATACTTTTCCCCAACTTACGATAAGGTTGTCATTCTCACCACTTTGCTGTAAATAAAGGATTAAGCGTATCGAGTGGTAAAAGGTAATAGTTTGCGAATAAAAGTAAATAGTGCGAGTAAAAGTAAAACAGTAGAGCAATGTAAAGGAAATTGGACCGGGGTCCACAGTTCACTAGTGGTGTCTCTCCGTAAGATAAATAACAACATGCTGGGTAAACAAATTATAGTTGGGCAATTGATAGAATAAAGATAACATACATACGTCATGAGGATCACTATGAGATTCACTCTGGGCATTACGACAAAATACATAGACCGTAATCCAACTGCATCTATGACTAATAATCCACCCTCCGGATGTCGTCCGAGCAACCATCGGGTATTAAGTTGCGAACAATGGATAACTGCATTAAGCAAAGTGCGTAAAGTAAACAAAGCAAATGTCCTTGGACACAAGAATGTTGTTTTCTCCATAGTGGCAACAACACATCTACAACCTTAGAGGTTTCTGTCACTCCCCCAGATTACTAGAGGCATGAACCCAACTATCGAGCATAAATACTCCCTCTTGGAGTCACTAGCATCTAGTCGACCAAGATATCTACTAGCAACGGAGAGCATGCAAGATCATAAACAACATAGAGATAACATAAAGATATATAATTCAGCACATCAAATTGACATAGTACCAATACTCATCGGATCCCAACAAACACAACATGTAGAATTACACAAAGATGATCTTGATCATGTAGGGCAGCTCACAAGATCTAAAAATGAAGCACATGGTGGAGGAGACAACCATCTAGCTACTGCTATGGACCCGTAGTCCAAGGTAAACTACTCACACATCACTCCGGAGGAGACCATGGTGGTGGAGAAGGCCTCCGGCAGGGATTCCCCTCTCCGGCAGGGTGCCGGGAAGAGCTCCTAGATCCTCCCGATCTCGCTTCGATGACAGTGGTGGCTTGCAGTATGTTTCTAGGAAAAGCAATCCGTCCCTTAGGTTTTTCCCGTCGAGGGGAATTTATAGGCGAAAGGGCAACGTAAGGAGGTGGGCCAGGTGGCCTCACCACCTGGTGGCGCGGCCAGGGGTTGGGCCGCGCCACCCCATGGTGTGGCTAGCCCCTGCCCCCCCTCCATCTCATCTTCGGTCTTCGCGAAGCTTCGGTAAAAATAGGAGGTTCGGCTTTTGTTTTGTCCAATTCCGAGAATATTTCCTGTGTAGCTTTTCTGAAACACAAAAATAGCAGAAAACAGGGAACTGGCACTGTGGCATCTCGTTAGTAGGTTAGTTACGGATAATGCATAAAAATGCCACGAAGTGTAGCAAAACACAAAGCAAATGGTGTGTAAACAAGCATGGAGCATCAAAAATTATAGATATATTTGAGACGTATCAACCACCTCTGCAGAGTGTAAGAAAGTATCAAGATACTCCCTGTTCCGGGAAGGAACTATGAACGCGGCAGGAAAGGAGCCCATCAAAGCTCTGGTCAACCTGTGAAGACTGACGGGCATAGTTTTCTAAATAAAATCAACCTTTGAAGAAATGGTTACGATAACTTGCATTTGGCCTAGGACTCTTGAGCCCACGGCCATAGCTAGTGCATCAAACACAACTATTCTTTAATATGAACTTGTTGAGTATGCTCGTACTCAGTCCACTCTTTAATCCCATGCTTAGACTCAGAGGGACAGCACAAGGAGACTAAAGAAGCCGCGGAAGACATCGAGGAGGTCTACTACGAGGAACTGGAACTATCTGGCAGAGTTGAAGGCGTGGACTACACTATCGCCTATGGGATCAGCGAAGGACGCGAGGAGGAGTCCGACAACTAGAACCATAGTGTAGTAACATAGGTCGCACCGAACACTATAGAATAAAGCGGCTTGAGTAGGACATCACGTTTAGTCTACTACTTTCTATCTTGGCTAAGGTTTTTAGTATTAAGTTAGAACCTACTAGTGTTCCTCTTTATACCGAGGAGGAACTGGAGTCCTTTGTACAGTTTTGGCTTGTAATACTAAGTGCTGGAATAAAGACCGCTATGTTTCTGTTGTACCACTCTAAGGGATGTAATATTTGTGAAATAGTACTTCACGAGTGTTATGTCAACGACTTGCATACTACAACATGCATTGATATGCTGGGTCACCACATTAGATCAATTATATGATAATTATTTGGTGATAATCTTGATCTGATGTGTGGTCTTTTCGTCATGTCTTTATTCTAGCCAAGGATGGCAGCGTGAAAGGAAGTTGAACCAGGTTTGGTAATTTTGGATAAGGCACCTCAGAGTGTCAATAGCTCTCACATCGAACTATTTATAGGTTTGCTTTCATTATTTGCTAAATTGGTCAACTTTGACATCCTGCTAAATTTTGGACAATGACTATTGTAGCTAATAAAATGAGTGTTTTATTTTTTTGGCATTGAATTGCGATCAATTTTACCACATGGGCAGCCCCACTCATGGGTTTCTCTCTCTACTATCTCAGGTGCATCTCCAGAGCCATTTTTCATGTGCCCACATGATAAAACTTTGGTTTCAGTAAGTGGATTTCCCATTTATATGTGTAATTGCAATATTTTTGCTAGAATAAGTTCCAAGATTCTCATATATTGAAAGAAGTCAATTGGATAATTGCAATGGTAGGGGCTCAAATTATTTGGATGTTCAATAGCTTTTTACTATAGAAAATTCAGTCAGGTACTTTTTCGTGTGTATTGCCATGTTTTAGTTTGTAAATAGTGACCTTTACATTGCACAAAATTGCCATGATAGATTTTAGCTCTTTTTTCATCCAGGATTGAGCATACATCACTGGTATAAAATTGGACTGGCTGGAATGGGTGTGTATTGATTGTTATCTAGGCGGATATGTCTTGGTAGTGTAGATTACTAAATCTTCTTCACTTTCAAAAGAATAAATATTATATATGAACATCATGTTGTTGGATCAAAAATCATGTTTTGTATGGATTTTAGGCTAATGTGAACTAGATTCAGTGTTCGCTTTCACCAGGTTGTTTGCGAGACTGCAACAAAGTATGATTCATGCTCATGTTTCAATAGTTATTTTTCATAAAAGGAACTTTCTAAGATGTATGCTTCAGTTTGAGCATTTTCTGGAGATGGTACATCTTATCATAAATCTTATATTCTTAGTACTTATTGGGGTTATGCTCTGTAATAGGAACTTCATTGGGTCTATTCCAAGACAAGATCTCGGGTGGTTTTAAGCACCTTCTGAAACTATAAGAATGTGTTATAATTTCCAATAGCATATTATGAACACATAGCTACGATGCTGACACAGGTGTTCTCCATGGCAGCGGTGAGGGGTCAGCCGATGGGATACTGGACAAGATCGAAAGTCCCTAACCTACATGATTTATTAATCTCTAGGTCTATACCGATTTAGTGTGTTTGCCTTCATTTATTCTTGCATGCATTGGTTTAGAATAAGGGCTTCTTCTTCTGTGATGTACAAGTTTGAATTAGCCATGAACTAAACTAGCTATGTTTGTCATGGGAGTCTGCCATTGGACATAAAATATATGTGTGCTTCAAATGTTGATGTCTGTTCTCATATTCTGTTATATACCTTTTGGACGTTTGATTGACCAACAATAAAGAATAAATGATGATTTGCTTGCACAACTAACTTGAGCACCGAGCTCTCTTATTTCTTTGTTTTTGGTGTCCAGGTGCAGGTTATTGTCTTCCTACTTAATATTATGCCAAGCAAAGGTCGTGCGTGATTTATATAAACTGAAGCATTGCTAGGTGATAGTATTGATTTATTCTTTGCTCTATTAAAATCTTCAATAGTGTCACAAGTTGTCACAAGCAAAGAGCTAATAAAGCAAGTGAACTGCATGCTCCATCACTTTTAACAGATTTGATGACTTGCAAAAGCCTACTGAGAAGACAGTGAACATTAAATGAGAAAGCCATGCAGGAGGTTGATACGTCTCAAACGTATCTATAATTTTTGATGCTCCATGCTTATTTATACACCATTTGATTTGTGTTTTGTTACACTTTGTGGCGTTTTTATGCATTTTCCGGAACTAACCTATTAACGAGATGCCACAGTGCCAGTTCCCTGTTTTCTGCTGTTTTTGTGTTTCAGAAAAGTTACACAGGAAATATTCTCGAAATTGGACGAAACAAAAGCCAAACCTCCTATTTTTACCGAAGCTTCGCGAAGACCGAAGATGAGAAGGAGGGGGGCCAGAGGCCAGGCCACGCCACCACATGGTGAGGCCGGCTGGCCCACCTTCTAACGCTTCCCGTTCGCCTATAAATTCCCCTCGATGGGAAAAACCTAAAGGACGGATCGCTTTTCCTCGAAACATACTACAAGCCGCCGCCGTCATTGAAGCGAGATCGGGAGGATCTAGGAGCTCTTCCCGGCACCCTGCCGGGGAGGGGAATCCCTGCCGGTGGCCTTCTCCACCACCATGGTTGCCTCCAAAGTGATGTGTGAGTAGTCTACCTTGGACTACGGGTCCATAGCAGTAGCTAGATGGTTGTCTCCTCCACCATGTGCTTCATATTTAGATCTTGTGAGTTGCCTGCCCTACATGATCAAGATTATCTTTGTGTAATTCTACATGTTGTGTTTGTTGGGATCCGATGAGTATTGGTACTATGTTAAGTTGATGTGCTGATTATATATCTTTTGTTATCTCTATATTGTTTATGATCTTGCATGCTCTCCGTTGCTAGTAGATATCTTGGCCGAGTAGATGCTAGTGTAGCGCCCTGCCTTTTGCTAAAGGCAGAACTCCTGTGTATCTGTGCCATTCCCTGGATCAGTAGATAGCACCACAGTACAAAATAAGTAATCATTGCAATAGCATCAATATTACAACGTAAATCCAGTTACATAGGTCTTCAACCTTACGAGTACACAGCATAAAGCATAGTTGCAGTGAGCCTCCATTCTTCATCACGTGCCACAGGCAGACATGTTGGAATGTAGTCTCGAGATCCTACTCCTGGTTCCTTACTCGAAATAAAACCTGCACGTTTGAATATGCAGCCCCAAAGGGGTCAGTACAATGATGTACTGGCAAATGACACATATTTGGTGGCATTTTGTGGAAAGACTATACTACATGACATTTGGCTGGTGGATCTCAAAGGCAGATTTGCATAAAGCCAATTTTGTCCTAAAAATCCATTTTAATACTTTCTTTCAACAAATTTTATTTTTCAAGGGTCAAGACAACCCCCATACACTACATACTGGCCGGTATGTAGTTTTGGGCGCAACTCAACAAAGTTTGGAACCTCAGGCACCACCACCCCTCGGAGTGTGTGGTCCTTAGTTCCTACCTAGGGGTTTCTAGACAAATTTTAATAATTCAGAAACGGTGATGAGATTCTTCCGTACATTCCATGTCTGGAGACTCAATTGTCTATAACCGAGGACACGGCTAATCGATTAGTTTTAAACACCTTGCAAGGGTTGTGTACTTTCACCTTACGATTCATTTTATGCCCATACATAAAATGAAACGAGACCTTTTAGAGGAGAGGGCAACTAAGTGGCAAGATCCGTGTCATGGGAATTTGGAGACAGTAGCCATGGGGTGGCTTATCGGAGGGGCTCGACGTTGGTGACGATGGGTCCAGCTCAGGATTGTGCCAACTGAGACACCTCGGTTTACCCAGGTTCAGGGCCCTCCCGGTTGGAGGTAAACCCCTACTTCCTGCCTGCTTCGTATTGATTGGGTTGTAACGATTACAGTGCTCCTTGAGCTGTTCGGCTAGAGGAGGAAGAAGAAGATCGGACCCCCCTACGCTAAGGGTCCAGGCCCCCTTATATAGACGGGGGCCTGGTTACAGGTTTTGGTAGCGATTCGGCCGGCTACCGGCTCCTCGGCGGCGGCGTCCTTGGCGTGATCCTATGACCCTGCTCTGGCAAAGACACTTTATAAAGTGTCTTTTCCCTGGACCGGCATCTGGAGGGCATATCCCCTCTCCTATGCCTCGGATCCCGTCGTGGGGAAGGGTCTTCGATCTCTCATTGGTTGGACATGGTCGTGGCGCTCGTCACTCCTGTCCTGCGCCCCTGCCGATCTTGTCGGGGCCGTTCCGCTTTTGCCCAGACAACCGTTGAGAGGCCTTGTCTTCATCGCCCGGCTCCAGTTCTCCTCGGTGGAGTCGCCAGCCGGCTGCTGGCGCAGCCGGTCCTTCGGTCGGAGCCGGTCTTCTTGTGCTGAAGCCGTGGGGACTCCTGGGACGCCGGCCGGCATATTGCCCGGCCCGTGGTGCGCCCCATAAGTCATCCCCACGACACTAGCCCCCGAAACTGGCGAAGTCTCATGGGCTAGCATGGGGCTTCGGCGGGTTCTTCTTCTCGCCGAAGTCTTGCTCGCTTTCGTCGAAGTCCCAGGATTTCGGTCCGGCTTGGTCGCTTTAGTCATTGAGGTCGAGGCTTGCGGAGTTCCTCCGGCCGTCTCGGGGCGAGCCGGCTCCAAGATGCGGCCCGGCTGGAGGTCGCGAGCCGGCGTGACGCCTCCTGGGAACTTGCACCGCCTCGGGTCTTGTTCTCACGCAGCGGCCGGCGCAGCGCGCCAGTGACCAGTCTAGTCATTTTGACTTTGGAATCTCCACCGCCATAACTCCCCAAGTCATCATGCGAGGTGGGCTGGCGTGCATCGGCGTCGTGTCCCATCAACTCCTCCCACGATCCGCTGCGGCAACCGCCATGATGGCACACGATGCGGGAGTAGTTACCGAAATGTCGGGAGTTACCCCCTTCGCCGCTCTTCCTTTAAATACTGAACGTGCTTGCTGTCCAGGGCTCTTCCCACTTCTCCTCTCACCTCGAGCTTTGCCCTTCCGAGCTCAACCCGACCATGTCGTCCCCTAGCGGTTCCACCGCCAGTGATGACGAGGTCCCGGAGGGGGGCGTGAGGGAGGTCGAGGCGCCGGAGGTGGAGCCTCCCGTATCTCAGAAACGCGGTCGCCCGAAAGGGAGCCGCAATAAGAGTACCTTGGAGGCTCTCGCGGCGAAGGCCACCGCCGCTGCTTCTGCCTCCATCGTGCCTCAGGCGGCCGGAGCTTCCGGCGACGCGGGCGTCCCGAAGAAGCGGAGGCCGGGCCATCCGAAGGGGAGCGGGAAGAAGACCGCTTCCGCGGCGGCCGCTGCTCCCTCGTCGTCTCGCCGTCGCGGGCAGCCGCTGGGGAGCAAAAACAAGAAGGCCCCAGCCGTCTTCAGGGTTGCCGCCACTCCCGCGGGGCCCCACGCGGCGGCCCCTCCTCAGCTAGGCCCGTCGCGGCCCTAGCTGGAGAAACCGGCGCTCCAACCGCCGACCTACATTTCGGCCCAGGGGTGGTCCACCTGCATCATCCCGGCGCTCGCCGGGTCTCGAGACCCCCTCCACCTTCCGTCCCAGTTCACGGGCTCGATGGAAGGCCAGGAAATGGCCTACGCCAAGCTGCGGGAATGCAGCGGCGGCTAGCCCTCATACCACGTCGAAGTTTACTACGACGGCCAGGGGGTGTGCTACTTCCGCGACGGGTGGCCAAAGTTCTTCCTGGACTACGGCGCGCACGAGGGCTGGTTCATCCTCCTCACCCGCCACGACGGGAAGAAGGAGTTCACCGTCTGCTTCTTCGACGCCACCCTCTCCGCCCGCACTTACGCCCCCCAGCCGTGAAGGACGGGGGCTCCATCGGCCTCTGGCATGGGCTTCTTCGGGATGAAGTCCATGCGGCGCTTGCGCCAGGCCGAAGAAGGCAAGGATCTCCCGGGCGGGGGATTCTCAGCGCCCTTAGGGTAGTAGTTTAGGGGACTTTTGTAATCGCCAGACTTAATGAACTCTTCTGATTTCCCGCGAATCTTTACTTGCTCTTCTTCGTTTGCTACGTGAATGTCCTTCTGTTCGACGCCACTGTGATGCGATGACTCTTCCTGCGCGAATCCGCTGTCACGCGAATCCGTAGGTAGGGACCGCGATGGTCATTGGCCTGCGCGAACGCTTCGGGCGGGCTCCTCCGGCTCCAACGCGGAGGGAAAGGTGCCTCTGCTGGCCGGTTCCCGATGGACTAGTTCCGGCTCCAGCGTGGATGGAACGGCGCTTCTGCTGGCCGGCTCCAGGAAGAACGGGTTAGCTCCGGCTCCAGCGCGGATGGAACGGAAACTGAATCCTGTACCGGCTCGGGCGAGGTCGAAGCCGGCGCGCTTCCCTTCCCGCGATTAGAGTAGGTCTCCTAGTTTTCGGCTCTAGCCGTTGCTTTGCGGGTGTTAGGTTTCGATTCCGCAGCTAGTTCGCCAATCGTGTCGCAACGCCAACTGCTCGGACAGCCGGCGAGGTACTGGAGCCGGCCTGCTTCTGAGGGCCAATTCCCTTTCCCCCTAGCCCCCGAGTTTTGGGGTAGCTGGACTAACAGCTAGCTCGAAACTTATCTTTTCGCGAACGATGCCAATGCCAAGCGAGGCAGCTCTAGCTTCGAACCCCTTGGGCGTGGCTTCTCAGCCCAAGCATCAAGAACTGTGACTATCAACTATTCGCTGGCTTTGCCTTCGTCCGGTTCCCTCAACCTTTTCCTTAATCTCCCCACCCTTCAGCCCTTCTACCCCCAACCGGCAGCCTGGTGCCGGTTGGTCTCCCTTGGGCCGGCAGCCGAATGCCGGCCTAGGGTGGGAGCGTGCCGCGGGGTGAGAAGTAGTACTTTGGTCTATCGGGCCCCCGACTCGTGCTAGCCAACGCTTAGTTAACAGACATTGTCCTTAACGCCTGGTTGAGCAATTTTTCTATCGTTTTCGGTTCTGCTCTGCGGCTTTCCCTCGTATGTGGCCTGCTGGCTCCTATCCGTCCGGCTGCATGGAGCCGGAAGGCGGAGGTTGGGCTCGAGACCTTCTTCATACGCGGTACTCATCCGGCTGGCGAGGGATCGATCGTTTTTCGGGGCTGCCGGCTGTGGCTCGGTGCCTGGAGCCGGCTGCCGGTCAAGTGAATAACGCAGGAAGCAAAACATACACGAAGTGTTTTCCTCGGAGCCGGCCGTAACTAGCCGCTCCGCTTTCCTTTATTCATTGACACGTTTTTCGGGGTACAAGCTTTTGCCTTAGCAGAAGAAAGGTCTTAGGAGACTGACATTCCAGGGACGCTCGGTCTCCTTGTCAGAGTTATCTGCCTTGTTCTTTCTGGGCTCTTGTGCGTCGATGAGGTAATATGCCCCATTGCCCAACACCCGGCTGACAATGAACGGTCCCTCCCAGGGAGGAGACAGCTTGTGCATGCCTTTAGTGCTTTGGACCAGCCGGAGTACGAGATCTCCTTCGCGAAACGCGAGCGGGCGAATTTTCCGGCTGTGGTATCGTCGCAGCTGCTACTGGTAGAGCGCTGATCTAGCCAGAGCCTGTTCTCGCGCCTCCTCGAGGAGGTCGACGCCATCTTCGCGAGCTTCTTTCGCTTGCTTCTCCGTGTACTGGACAATCCTGGGCGCGTCGAACTCAATGTTCGTGGGCAACACCGCTTCTGCTCCATAGACTAGGAAGAAAGGTGTGAAGCCAACAGAGCGGTTTGGAGTGGTGCGCAGGCTGCAGAGCACTGAGGGTAGCTCTTCGACCCAACAGCCGGCTGAGCGTTTGAGAGGATCGACCAGTCTTGGTTTGATGCCGGCTAGGATCAGCCCATTTGCCTTCTCCACTTGTCCATTCGACTGAGGGTGCGCTACTGACGCTAAGCCCAGCCGGATGCCTTTCTGACCACATTAATCAGCAAAGACTCCCTTCGCGAAGTTCGTCCCATTGTCGGTGATAATGCTGTGGGGAATTCCATATCTTGTGATGATCTCGTTAAAGAACTTGATCGTGGACGAACCGTCGAGCTTTTTGATTGGCTTGGCCTCGATCCACTTGGTGAATTTGTCCACAGCAACCAGCAGATGCGTCAAGCCCCCGGGTGCGGTCTTGAATGGCCCTACCATGTCCAGGCCCCAGACAGCGAACGGCCAGGTGAGCGGGATGGTCTTGAGGGCTGCCGCTGGAGTGTTCCTGTGCTTGGAGAAGCGTTGGCAGCCGTTGCACTGTTTCACCAGCTGCTCTGCATTCTGCTTGGCCATTGGCCAGTAGAAGCCATGTCGGAAGGCTTTGGCCACCAAGGCTCTGGAGGACGCGTGATACCCGCACTCCCCTTGGTGTATCTCTTTTAGCAACTCCATCCCTTCTTCCGGCTCGATGCACTTCTGGTAGATGCCCGACACGCTGCGCTTGTACAGCTCGCTGTTGATGATGGTGTACGCCCCAGCTCGACGTTGAATTCGCCTAGCTTCCACTTTGTCTTGCGGCAAGTCCCCAGTGATGAGGTAGTTGGAGAATGGCTCCGCCCAGGAAGGTATCTCCCGTATGTGGAAGACACTAGCAACCAGAGGATCAGCAGCCCCCGGGTCCGTTGTTGTGCCGGCTTCATCTGATAGTCCGGCTGGGGGAGCGGGCATGGAGCCGGTAGCCCCCTTGTCCTTCATCGAGCCGGCCGTGCTGGGCTGGCCGGCTGCCTCCTCCAGCCCCGAGACGGCAGCCCCCGGGTCCGGTGGCGGTACCTGAGCCGGGGCTGGGTCTCCAAGCACGTAGATGGATATGGATTCCGGCGAAGGTTTGATAGACGGCTTGTGGATGATCTCCAGGGACACCCCAGCTGGGATATCCTGCTTGGAGAGAGTGAGCACCTCACTCAAGTAGTACACCGGGCGCTGAACCGGCAGCTCTTTGCCTTCTTCGGTGCGCTCCACCACAATCACCACGCTGATGACACGCGGGGTTGCTGCGATGTAGAGCAGCATTGGCTCTCGCGGTGCCGGCGCTGCCAAGATTGGCGCGGTAGACAAGGCTCGCTTGAGGTCGTTGAAGGCGTCGTCAGCGCATTGGGACCAAACGAAGTGGTCCGTCTTCTTCATTAGCTGGTACAGCGGCATGGCCTTCTCCCCAAGCCGGCTGACGAATCGGCTAAGCGAGGCCAAACAACCAGCAAACTTCTGCACATCTCTGAGCTGGGTGGGCTTCTCTAGGGCCTCGATGGCTTTTATCTTCGAGGGGTTAGCCTCGATCCCTCCCTGGGAAATGATGTAACCTAGGAGCTGCCCAGCCGGCACACCAAAGGTGCACTTCTCAGGGTTGAGCTTCATGCGATATCACTGCAGGTTGGTGAAGGTCTCCTTGAGATCATCCAGGAGCGTGCCACTCTGCTTGGTCTTCACCACTATGTTGTCCACATAGGCGTGTACGTTCCTCCCAATCTGCTCCTGCAGACATCGCTGCATGGTCCGCTGGTAAGTGGCTCCGGCGTTCTTCAGGCCAAACGGCATGGTAACGTAGTAGTAGGCTCCATATGGGGTGATGAAGGAGGTCTTGATCTGATCCGGCTGGAAGAGCGGGATCTGGTGGTAGCCTGAATAGGCGTCCAGGAAAGACAACAGGTCACAGCCGGCTGTGGAGTCGATCACCTGATCAATTCAGTGGCAGCGCGAAAGGATCTTTGGGGCAAGCCTTGTTGAGGCTGGTGTAGTCGATACACATTCGCCAGGTGTTATTCTTCTTCAGAACCAAGACTGGGTTCGCAAGCCAGTCAGGGTAAAACACTTCCATGATAAAACCGGCTGCAAGGAGCCGGGCAATTTCCTCTCCAATAGCTTTCCTCTTTTCTTCTGCAAACCGCCGCAGCGGCTGCTTGACCGGCTTGGCGTCCGGCCGGACGTTAAGTGCGTGCTCAGCCAGCTCCCTTGGCACACCAGGCATGTCCTTTGGAGACCATGCAAAGATGTCCCGATTCTCACGGAGGAAGCTGGTGAGCTCGCTTTCCTATTTATCAGACAAGCCAGTGCCGATGATGACGTACTTGGAGGGGTCGCTCTCGTCCAACAGGATCTTCTTGGTGTCGTTGGCCGGCTTGAATTTCTCCACTGGCGACTGGCGAACCGGCACCTCCTGCTGGGTCAGCTCTACGCGATGTAGAAGCTGCCTCTTCTCCTCAGCAACGACCAGCGCCTCTGCCAGCTGCGAGCTCTCCTTCGCGCAGGCCAGGGACTTCTTGAAGCTTCCCGAGACTGTGATCACGCCTCTGGGCCCTGGGAGCTTCATCTTCAGATAAACGTAATGCGGGACAGCCATAAACTTAGCCAGGGCCGGACGGCCTAGCAGCGCGTGGTAGGGACTGCTGATGTCCACCACCTCGAACTAGATGGGCTCGCGGCGGCTATTCCCCTTCTTTCCGAAGAGAACCTCCAGCTGCACCTTGCCCAAAGGGGTGCAAGAGTGCCCAGGCACGATGCCATGGAAGGTGAGCCGGCTAGGTTTCAGCTGAGCAAGCGGGATGCCCAGCTTCTCCAGGGAGCTTCGGTAAAGAAGGTTAATGCTGCTGCCGCCGTCGATGAGCACGCGGGAGAATCGACACATGTGCGTATCGGAACACACAACAGGATCCACAACCAGAGCTTATTCTCCAGGGCTGGGCATCAGCTTCGGATGGTCCTCACGCCCCCAGGTAATGGCCGCCTCGGACCAATGCATGAATTGGGGTTCTGCGGGCATCACAGCGTTCACCTCTTCCTCATGCCAAAGGTCGTTCCTTTTATCCTTGCCGGGGGTAGTGAAGATGTGATACTGCTCCACATCCGTCGGGAAGTCATCATCTTGATCCGGCTCGCCTCCAGCCGGGTCGCGCTGTTGGTCCTCCTGACCTCCAGCCGGTTGCGCTTGCGACGTACCGGGGATCTGCCGAGCGTGCTGCTCCAGCTCTCTCATGAAACGGCACTGACGCGTGGAGTGGGTCGCTTCCCTGCCTGGGGAGGTGTGAAATTTACACGGCTGATCAAGCGCAGCATCGAGGGTGTATTTGCCCTCTTTGCGCCCATGACCGCTGCCTGCAGCCCCCGGGCCTCCTTGGTCCGAAGCCGCTCGCTTTGAGCTAGCAGATCCCCTAGAGGATGTCTTGACGTGGTCAAGCCACAGGTGGATGTGCAGCGCCGATGGGTGAGCCTGGGACTCCGACCCCGGCGCTGACTCCGCGATCAAGCGTGGTCTACTCGCTCCGCCGCCTTGCTAGGCGCGGCGGCTTTGGGTGTTACCGCTCGGAGCACGGCCGCCCTGTCCATGCCCTCCGCGGCCTCGGCTTGCCGATGGCGACCGCTGGATCTGGCCGGGGACGATGGTGGCGAAGCCGCGGCGCAGGTCACGGGCAAGCTCGGTCGGTGCGTCTCCATGCACGTCGTAGAACTCGCTGAGCGTGGTACTTGCACGGCGCCGGTTGGCCTCGTCCTCAGCCACCTTGCCGAGGAGAACGAGGCGCGTCCGCTCCAGGGCCTCGGCGACCCAGGCGGGATCGATGACGCGGTCGAGGGGAACGCGCAGGTCCACCACGGAGACGTCCGGGGCGTCCCGCTCTGGGAGTGGAGCGTCTTGCTCCTGAGGAGGTGGGCGCTTGAGCGACGGGCGCTCGGGGCGCGGTAAGTCGCCGCCCTCATCCTCTCCCAGGGCCATCACCTCGACCATGGCGCCAAGATTGCTGCTTTCACCGCAGCTCGAGCCTCCGTCGCAGAGGGAGTCGAAGACGTCGATGACCTCCTCTGGGAAGGGCTTGGTGACGTAGAAGCGGTGGCTGCCGACGTCGAGGAAGGAGCCGCTGTTGCCGAAGCCGTTCTTGAAGTGGGCCAAGTTGTCGTCGACGCAGTCGAAGGTGCCGAACCTCCAGACGAGGCCGGAGGCGACCTTCTCACTGGAAGGTCCCGGCCGGAACTTGACTCCGCTCGCCACGGCGCTTTGCCCCACGGTGGGCGCCAACTGTCGTGGGAATTTGGAGACAGTAGCCATGGGGTGGCTTATTGGAGGGGATCGACGTTGGTGACGATGGGTCCGGCTCGGGATTGTGCCAACTGAGACACCTCGGTTTACCCAGGTTCAGGGCCCTCCCGGTTGGAGGTAAACCCCTACTTCCTGCCTGCTTCGTATTGATTGGGTTGTAACGATTACAGTGCTCCTTGAGCTGTTCGGCTAGAGGAGGAAGAAGAAGATCGGATCCCCCTACGCTAAGGGTCCAGGCCCCCTTATATAGACGGGGGCCTGGTTACAGGATTTGGTTGCGATTCGGCCGGCTGCCGGCTCCTCGGAGGCGGCGTCCTTGGCGTGATCCTCTGACCCTGCTCTGGCAAAGACACTTTATAAAGTGTCTTTTCCCTGGACCGGCATCTGGAGGGCATATCCCCTCTCCTATGCCTCGGATCCCGTCATGGGGAAGAGTCTTCGATCTCTCATTGGTTGGACATGGTCGTGGCGCTCGTCACTCCTGTCCTACGCCCCTGCCGATCTTGTCGAGGCCGTTCCGCTTTTGGCCAGATAACCGTTGAGAGGCCTTGTCTTCATCGCCCGGCTCCAGTTCTCCTCGGTGGAGTCGCCAGCCGGCTGCTGGCGCAGCCGGTCCTTCGGTCGGAGCCGGTCTTCTTGTGCTGAAGCCGTGGGGACTCCTGGGACGCCGGCCGGCATATTGCCTGGCCCGTGGTGCGCCCCATAAGTCATCCCCACGACAATCCGCTCCCAACCTATAATTCATCTACCACCGTCTTCTTGCACACAAGTTGCACTCCCACATCTAATCAGTCAAGACAGAGCCCATAATGTCATAAGGCTGCACTGGAAGTACACTAAGCATGGAAGACATAGCCATCTCTTTGTTCCTGGGTGGCCATCCCGAGCGGTATTCTGAACCCACATCCTCTTAACAAGGCATGCGTCCCAGAACCCACCTACCTCGCCTCCTCTTATCAAACCAATCCACCCAGGTGTTTCATTTTAGTTGAAGTTCTTAATTTGTTCACAAAACACTTTTCAAGTGATCTTAGCATGGCATCAATATTTTTCAAAGTATTTAGCATCCTATCTGGTGGGGTTTGAGGGATAGCTACACGCTACTAGGATCTAAGCATTTGATAAAACAGTTGAATAAATCACCTATCATGCATACTACAAGAGGTGAATATACTAATGCATAAGTAAAATGGGTAAGGGACATGTGTGTCACTTGCCTTTTTGAAGATCACGACGTTTCACTTCTCTCAACTAAGCACGTAGCTCTTCACACCAACTATAGCACAGAAATAACATAACATAAACAATCCATACAAACACAATCAAACAAATCAAACAATTGAAAAGTGTTTGTTTAACAATTTAGATGTATTGAGATGTTATGATAGAAAGATATGGCAAAGGATCATGATTTGTGGGATATGAATTTGAGAGCTTAGCTGTGTAAGATCAATATGATTTGAGAGAGAATTGGACTAGGCAATATAATTGATGAAGTTTTTATGCTTTATTAAAGCATATATGAGTTTTAGGAATAGCTCATGTGAAATAAATTACATAAGAGCCAATTTGTGCAACTACCACACTATTGAGTAAATGTGACAACAATTACTCTTAAATAGCATCTATTGCACTTAGGAACTAGGCTAGGTTTTAAGAATGCTTGAACTACTCAATTAGAACATTTGCAAGTTGAATAGTTCATTACATGGAGACAAGATTAAGTAGGCATTGGATTGGGTATGAATGATTGATATTTGAGGACATGGCTCAAATGGTTTGTTGATCAACATGGTGTATAACGCATACTATGGTACGGGTTATAACAACACCACATTAACAAAATCTAGGTTTGAGATGAATTCATATTCTACTCAAGTAGCACAATTGCAATTTGAATATATATATATATGAATTAGACAAAATATAATGAGTGAGATCTTTATGCTTTATTAAAGCATATTGAATCTTGGAATATCTCATGTGGGTAAATCACATAAGAGACAAAATAGTGCAATAGCAATACTATTGAATAAGTGTGACAACAATTATTCTTAAATAGTATATATTACACTTAAGCTTAGGCTAGGATTCTTATAACATTGAAGTACTCAATTAACTCAAATGCGAATTGAATAGTTCAATGCAAGGCTAAGATTGAGTAGACATGAGTAAATGGCTATAGGTAATGGATATGTATAGATGATGTTTGAAAACATGGCTTAAGGTTCCTAATGAGTAAATGGGATTGGGTTAAGTACTATGATGTTGATTTTATCAATACCATAGTAGTAATGGTAGAAACTAAGATTGAAAGTATCACACTTTACTCCAATGACATATTTGTAATTCGAATAAGTGGGTACTATACAAGATAGGTCTAAGTAAACATGATCTTGATCAGGATGTTGTTTAGATAGATATGACATTGGATCAAAGTGATCTCAAGATGATATTTGATAGCTAGGTATGGTCATAGGGTTTTCTAAAGTAGAAGGGATCATTGATTGAAATAGAGATAGAATTAATCTATATAGGAATACTCAAATTCTCATATTAGAATTTGAATAATTGTGGAGTGGTTCAAGAAACTATGGGAGTGATGCTACTGGATAGCTTGCAGTAAAATAAAGTTACTGCAATTGGAATCAACTTAAAATCACTTATAGATTTCAAATGAAGTCCAAATTACTGCTTTGCTCATATTTGAACTTAGCCATTGAGTGCACGACTCAAGTTTGGAAATTCTTGTTCCTATGATGTTCTACAGATCAAGGGCTTTCCAAAGACTACAAATTTTTAAATTTTGGATGCACATAACTAAAGATATGAATTGATCAAGCTAACAGAAGGTTTGATTCCAATTTGAAAATAGTTTGAAATTTAACCCATAAAATATGAATTTTTATTGTATTACTGGATTCTACAAGTCTCAAGGATTCCAACGAGATATTATTTGTCCAAATCCGAGTTGTAGAACTTTTTATATGAATTTTACAAGATCTAGCACAATTTGAAGATATTTGATTCTGTTTGAAACAGAACTGGCCACGTGGCTTCTTCTAATAGGCGGATACCGGTTCGGGCGGATAGACTCTGTTAGCTGCTGGATTTTATGAAGTTTGGACGCACCAGATCATCTGATAACTCTTCACTTAAGTGATTTGATCTGAACCACAAGATCCAGATCGGATGGTCAAAGACAGAGGAGAGGGGCGCTCACCGGATTTGGTTAGGGTTCCGGCCATCTTCCCCGGCGAGGCGGTGCTGGAGTGGATGACGACGGTGTTCTGGAGGTCTCCGGTGATGGCGAGGTATGCGACGTTGTTCAGCAGGACACGGCGAGTTCGTCTGCATGGGCGGCATCGTCGATTTCTTCCTCGGTCGAAGGAGAGACACGGCTAGAGACGGGTGCGCGTCGGTGAGTTTGTGGGCACGCTCGAAAGCATCAGATGGAGGGGAAAAGAAGGGCTGCGCAACTTACCAGAGGGTAGAGGGAGATGAGGCGGATTCCGTGGCGAAGTTTGCAGGGTCTAGGTGGTTGGATACGGTGGGGATTCCTCACCGAAGTTTTGCCGGCGGACGGATAGATCCGGTCGAGGACGAATGCGTCGACCTGGGGCAAACGGAAAAGAATGGGGATGTCAGGGAGGTGCGCCAGGATGTGGGGAGTGTAGGGGTGGGGGCTAGAGGCTCGGGGGTCATCGGAGTTTGTCGGAATCGACGGTTTACTGTGACGGCAACAACGGACTCCGGCGAGCTATTTCAGGAGCCTGGCGGCGCAATCGGGAGAAAGAAAAAGGGGGAAAAGGAGAGGAGAGGGAGAGCTTTTTATAGGCACGCGCTGGGGTCAAAACGGAAGGGGAATTAATCGGAAATGAAGAGGGAGTAATGGCGGGGAGGAAACGGTCACCGGCGTATTCAACGGCAGGAGGTGGAAGACGACTGACTTGGTCCGATAAGCGGGACCCACATGTCAGCGAGGGTGACGCCAGCGCAGCGTACCGGTTCGGGAATTTGATAAGTTGGGCCGTGGGCCGATTCTGATGCTGGGCCAGATGGGTTCCCCGGCCTCCTTTTCGTAATTTTTTTTGATTTCTTTTCTCTTTTCTGATTTCTTATTTCTCTATAACTTTTGCAAAGATACTTCAATTCAAATCAAACTTCTTCTAGAAATTTTCAAAAGGGGTGCACATTATTCTAAGTCAGTAATAAAACAAGTTTTCAAGTAAAAGGGGTATTTTCAATAAAACATTATGAACAAAGCAAGAGGGACTTGCTTGCCTAAAACAAATTAGAAATAGGGTGAGAAAATATTCTTTTCAGAATTTGTGAAAATACTTTATATAGGTAGTGTCTGAAATTATCTTTCAAACTTAATTTTTTTGAAAAAGAAATCTTTAGCAGAAACAAACCTTTTAATAAACACTCCCTATGCTAATTAGCTTAGCATAGGTTTTAATATGAAGAAAGAGGAAAATAACATTTTGATACTTGGTTTTCTCAAAGAAGTTCTTCAAGAAAAAATAATAGAAAGTTTTAAAATAGTTTTTGTAATAAAGCTTTCAAATAGGCTCAAAAGTTTTAAATCTTTGTGAATTTTCAATCAACACAAGCAAAATAAAAACAAAAAATTTCCCCCAAAATTTGATAAAATCTTGGGATGTTACAGCTAGTGACTCCAAGAGGGAGTATTTATGCTCGATAGTTGGGTTCATGCCTCTAGTAATTTGGGGGAGTGACAAAAACCTCTAAGGTTGTAGATGTGTTGTTGCCACTAGGGAGAAAACAATATTCTTGTGTTTAAGGACATTTGCTTTGTTTACTTTACGCACTTTGCTTAATGCAGTTATCCGTTGTTCGCAACTTAATACCCAATGTTTGCTCGGACGACATTCGGAGGGTGGATTATTAGTCATAGATGCAGTTGGATTACGGTGTATGTATTTTGTCGTAATGACCAGAGTGAATCTCATAGTGATCCTCATGACATATGTACGTTATCTTTATTCTATCTATTGCCCAACCGTAATTTGTTTACCCAGCATGTTGTTATTTATCTTATGGAGAGACACCACTAGTGAACTATGGACCCCGGTCCAATTTCCTTTACATTGCTATACCATTTTACTTTTACACTATTTACTTTTATTTGCATACTATTACCCTTTTACCACTCGATACGCTTAATCCTTTGTTTACAGCAAACCGGTGAGATTGACAACCTCATCTTAAGTTGGGAGCAAAGTTCTTGGTTGTGTTGTGTGCAGGTTCCACGTTACTGCTAGGTGAAGACGCACCATCAATATTTCTAGCGCCATTGTCCGGAGTGTCGCAAAGCTAGCAAACATCACATTCTTAAGTTTGGCTTTCTCCTACTGGTTCGATAAACCTTGGTTTCACAACTGAGGGAAGACTTGCTGCTGTGCTCATCATACCTTCCTCTTGGGGTTCCCAACGGGCTGTTACTTACAAGTCATCAAGCAATTTTTTTGGCGCTGTTGCCAGGGAGAAAGAAGACTTCTGCAAGGGGAGTCTCTCACGCACAATCTTTTATTTTGTTTTTGTTTTGCTTTATTTTACTTTTGCTTGCATCTTTTTATCAAAAATACAAAAAAAATAGTTCCTTTGATAGATTGCATTCCGTTACTTTTACCTTTAGTTCATTATGTTGTTCCCTAAGTATGCTTTGGAGGACCTCTCAGTAGGTAGTGGTTCTATTATTGGGAAAGGTAACATTGAGGAGTTCTTTAATCATATTAGTATGCATAAAGATGTTGAGGATAGATCTTTGGCTGAGCTCGCTCCTAGTTATGAAGTTGCTGCTGCTTATTTAGTTCACATGTTGGAAGCTATGTTTGTTAACCTTAATCCTTTTATGCAACAAATGTTTCTTAAGCTTCATGATATCGAAGACTCCGAAAAAAAGATTTTATTTTGGAGACTTTGCATAGAGAATTTAGAGATGTTGTTATTGAAGATAGGAAAGTTTTTGAGCGTTTTAATATGCTTGGTTCACGTGTAGAGGTTGCTGGTACAAACAATGAAGAAATCAAAGTACCAATACCTTGCAAACTTGTAGGATTGCATAAAGCTTTGGAAAAGAATTTCGATTGGATTTGTCCTGAAAACCCTTTTGATGAAAGTAGTGAACCAAAGAGTGTTCATAAGGGATCTTGAAAAACTCATTTGGATACAATTCAATTCATTGTTGAGAAGACTTCTGCAATTGATCTTAATGCCTCATTTGATAATACTTGATTTGCACTTTCTGTGCCTAGCTCAAAGGCGTTAAAGAAAAGCACTCTTGGGAGATAACCCATTGTTTTCTTTTCAGTACTTTTTCTTTTATTTGAGTCTTCTAAGTTATTACTACTGTAATGACCTCTCCTTATCATTTTTATTTCATTGTTGTGCCAAGCAGAATCTCTAATTTGAGGGAGGTAAGATTTGGGGAAGTTGCTGTCCTGAAACAGATTTCTGCGCTACACCGTAAAAATTCGTGACAATTATCAGAATATCTTTTTGATCTGAAATTTCTTGAGCATATGCCCCAGGTTATATCCAAACTTTCATTAGTTTTGCACTTTTCGATTTGAGCAATATAAGATCCTCGAAAAAATCGACTTTTGTCAGCTGTTCTGTTTTGACAGATTTCTGCTACTATTTGTGTTTGCCTCTCGACCGCTTTCTTTTTGAGTTCTTTTGATCACTGAACTTTTGAGGAAGTTGCTACAGTAGTATATGCTTTATATGTGGTGTTTTTGAGTTTGAAACTGAACCAAAAAGGGTTGATTTACTATTATGTTTATGCTAACGTTGCTAATAGAATTGTGTGAAGTTTTGTATGAAGGAAGTTTTCAAGTGTAGGGATTAGAGAGTGATGAGATGAGATGAAGTATGGACAAAAGCTCAAGCTTGGGGATTCCCATGTCACCCCAATAAATATCCAAGAGGTACAAGTGTCAAAGCTTGGGGATGCCCCTGAGGCACCCCTTCTTCATCGGCAAAAATCAGGTCACCTTTCAACACACTATATTTTTATTGCTTCATATTCTATGCATTTTTCTTGGAGCGTCTTTACTTTTGCTTTCAGTTTTATTTTGTTTTGTTTGCTGCAATAAATGGTTAGAACCCAACAAATTTCTTTTGGAGGAGATGTACTTCATTTTTCATTGCCAAGAACACTCTATTTTTTACTCTTATCATTCAACGAGTGTTCTCTTTTTCTAGAACTGCGTTTAGCTTTTGTTTTTCGCCTTGATTTTTGTTCAGATATTGTTTTATCTTTGCATCAAGGTGTATTTAGACCACTGGTCTATGTTTGTTTTCATCAAAAGAGTTGTCTCAAAAAGGTTTGAATGGTGTTGGAAAAGAGAAAAAGTTTCATGCAAAAAAGTGGTACAAAAAGGAGCTTGTTTAGACTGTGGCTTAGACTTTTTCATGCCATGCTTGATATCGTTTTGATAGTATGCTTAGTAGTTTTTGCTGTAGCATGACTTGTCTCAAATGACTAAGATTGCTTAATGAGCCTTTGAAAAAATCATGCGTTGTTTTTATTATATGGAAGCATTTATTTGGTTTTCTCCTTGATGCTTCATTTGGGTTGACTTGGTGCATGCTTATAACATGTATTGACTCTTATAAAGTCGCCATAAGCCTCTATGATCATTTGGTTTTTGACTTGTGATGCCATTTCATGCTTCTTTTAATGATGTTTTGTCGCTATGCATGATTATGGCCGTTATTGCTCTCTTAGTTGGTCGCTCCCAGTCTTTTGCTAGCCCTCATTTTGTACTGTGTATGAGCTCTACTCGTGCATCCAACTCCCAAAAGCCAAGTTATTCCAATGTGTCCACTATAAATTCCTATGCATGGTATTTGCAAGCCATTCCAAGTAAATTTTCATGTGCTACCTTTCAAAAAACCTTCAAAATACTTCTCATTTTGTGACACCGTTTTCAGCTCATGGGGACGTAGTGGTCGGATTTTCTATCTTCCATATTGTTTTATTCCAAAAATAAAAAAATAAAAAAAATAAAAGAAAAAAGGCACTCCTCCATGGTATGTGAATGTTGGTGGGCACCTGATGGAATCGGTTAGCCATGGTTTGTGAAAAGAAAAAGGTGGGGAGGAGTGCCAAGCTTTATAAAAGAGCACCAAAGTGCCAATCTCTCTCTCAAAAACTTGCTCATTTTTGTATGGAAGATAGTAAGAACCCCATTGCTAGTCGTTGACAAAGACAACCACCTCTCAAAACCAATTTTTATCTCTCTGTTTTACAAATAAAAAGCTCTAGCACATGTTTAATCCCTGCTTCTCTCTGCGAAGAGCCTTTCTTTTACTTTTATGTTGAGTCTCCACCTTCTACCTTTATGCACCATCTAAGAGAGCATAGTTGCCATTCTGAGTTTAATGTGCATAGTCCCAAAGTTTATCATTGATTAATTCATGATTATGGTTTCACTTGTTCTTAAATTATTTGTATCTAGTCGCCCTCTTAAACTTGAAGGTGTCCTATGCATTTATGTTTTGCTATTCCATGAAGGACAAGCTGAAAACCACTTGCTATGTTTTTCCATATGATTTGAACACACGTTTGACTTTCAATGTTTCATTACTCATGATCTTTCGTTTGTGTTTCTTTTTCATGTTATAACATGGTTGCTATATTTTTATTGTCAAGATTATGTCTCTTATGTCCATGTTTTAAGTTCTTTGATCCCAACACTCAATGCTTTACATAAATGATCAAGATTGTGATGGTGCATGTCACCTCAAAAATTATTCTTTTGTTATCACTTACCTACTCGAGGACGAGCAGGAGTTAAGCTTGGGGATGCTTGATACGTCTCAAACGTATCTATAATTTTTGATGCTCCATGCTTGTTTATACACCATTTGCTTTGTGTTTTGTTACACTTCGTGGCGTTTTTATGCATTTTCCGGAACTAACCTATTAGCGAGATGCCAAAGTGCCAGTTCCCTGTTTTTTGCTGTTTTTGTATTTCAGAAAAGTTACATAGGAAATATTCTCGGAATTGGATGAAACAAAATTTGAACCTCCTATTTTTGCCGAAGCTTCGCGAAGACCGAAGATGAGACGGAGGGGGGCCAGGGGCCAGGCTCACCATAGGGTGGCGCGGCCCAGCCCCTGGCCGCGCCACCACATGGTGAGGCCGGCTGGCCCACCTTCTGACGCTGCCCTTTCGACTATAAATTCCCCTCGATGGGAAAAACCTAAAGGATGGATCGCTTTTCCTTGAAACATACTGCAAACCGCCGCCATCGTCGAAGCGAGATCGGGAGGATCCAGGAGCCCTTCCCGGCATCCTGCCGGAGAGGGAAATCCTGCCGGAGGCCTTCTCCACCACCATGGTCGCCTCCAGAGTGATGTGTGAGTAGTCTACCTTGGACTACGGGTCCATAGCAGTAGCTAGATGGTTGTCTCCTCCACCATGTGCTTCATGTTTAGATCTTGTGAGCTGCCGTACATGATCAAGATCATCTTTGTGTAATTCTATATGTTGTGTTTGTTGGGATCCGATGAGTATTGGTACTATGTTAAGTTGATGTGCTGATTATATATCTTATGTTATCTCTATGCTGTTTATGATCTTGCATGCTCTCCGTTGCTAGTAGATATCTTGGCCGAGTAGATGCTAGTGACTCCAAGAGGGAGTATTTATGCTCGATAGTTGGGTTCATGCCTCTAGTAATCTGGGGAGTGACAAAAACCTCTAAGGTTGTAGATGTGCTGTTGCCACTAGGGAGAAAACAACATTCTTGTGTCCAAGGACATTTGCTTTGTTTACTTTACGCACTTTGCTTAATGCAGTTATCCGTTGTTCGCAACTTAATACCCAATGTTTGCTCGGACGGCGTTCGGAGGGTGGATTATTAGCCATAGATGCAGTTGGATTACTGTCTATGTATTTTGTCGTAATACCCAAAGTGAATCTCATAGTGACCCTCATGACATATGTACGTTATCTTTATTCTATCAATTGCCCAACTGTAATTTGTTTACCCAGCATGTTGTTATTTATCTTATGGAGAGACACCACTAGTGAACTGTGGACCCCGGTCCAATTTCCTTTACATTGCTATACCGTTTTACTTTTACTCGCACTGTTTACTTTTACTTGCATACTATTACCCTTTTACCACTCGATACGCTCAATCCTTTGTTTACAGCAAACCGGTGAGATTGACAACCTCATCGTAAGTTGGGGGCAAAGTTCTCGGTTGTGTTGTGTGCAGGTTCCACGTTGCTGCTAGGTGAAGACGCACCAACAATATTTCTGGCGCCATTGTCTGGAGTGTCGCGAAGCTAGCAAGCATCACCTTCTTAAGTTTGGCTTTCTCCTACTGGTTCGATAAACCTTGGTTTCACAACTGAGGGAAAACTTGCTGCTATGCTCATCATACCTTCCTCGTGGGGTTCCCAACAGGCTGTTACTTACAAGCCATCAGAGGTGCCGTTAATGCCTTGCAAAATAGTGGATATGATCTCAGAGAGGTATGTATATTTCATCCATGAAACAGGCCGGATACTCAAACTGCTTATTTCTTACGGTATTTTTAATTGTCACATCAGGTGTAATTCTTCTGGTTTACTCGGCTGTCATATTAGGTGTACTTCTGGTTTACTCGAGTGTCACATGAGCTCAATTTACCTGTTGCTGAGGATCCGAACTGTAGGCACACACCTCATGATTATTATACTGTAGTCACAATATTAGAATCAGAATGCAAATATTTAACCGGATTCAGAAAGCTACTCGGTATTTCCTGAAAATCGTGTTATGCATTAGGATTGAAAACTTGATATTTTAGATTCATTTACTTCTTGAACGGCTCAATAGTATCCTTATATTCTCTCAATTAGCTACAGATTTATGTTCTTCCGTTTTGTATCCAGTCAATGAAGTATATAACTTATTGGTCCATGCTAAGTTGCTAACAATGTATTTGAAGCTCTAAGCTTGTGTGAGCTACAATGAAATTTCAGCTGGTGTTATGTGTATAGTATTTGGCAGGGAGTATGTGCTCAACATGTCTTCTCTTTTATACGTTTCATCTATAAGATGTGAAATGATTTACAAACGGGGACAGCGCGCGGTGTCAACGGCGGTCTGAATATGGTAGCCACGAGGATGGAGGTGGACCGCGCGTCAGTGTCGAGACGCGGACGCAGCCGGCAGCGGCGAACCGAGCACGGCGGCGGTGGCGAACCGAGCACAGCGGCGGCGGCCTCTTCTACCCTAACGCAGACCAAGGAGACAACCTCCTCGGCGCCGACAGTAGGCTTTGCTCGGTTCATTCCTTTTGATGCAGGTGAAATTCTTTGCAGTTTTTCTCTGTTCTTGAGTTCTTTGTTCTCCTCTATTTTTAATTTCTGGTATTGGTTTGCATATAGGGTTAGTGAAATTTTGTTTAGTGGAAAATTTTAGGGTTTGTTTTGGTCTGCAGGTTGTGATTATTTCACACCTTTGCATTCTGGTTTTAGTGAAGTGTTGAGGAGAGAAGCAAATAAGGGAGGATGAAGATCAATGTGGTGATTTAGGAAACTACAATGGCAAATCTGGTGAGCACCATGTGTACAAGCCCACCTCGTTTTTGAGATTTTGTTTGCTTTCGACTAACCAGTGAAGATTGTTTGGTGGCCTATGTGATCTGGCGAGGTTCCATGTTTCAAGGATTAATTAACTAATAATCTCCTTACAGAACTGCTTATGTTTATTATTTGTGGAGGTTAGTATTGAGTTTGTTTGCATTGAACTTGCTGCATGCCTGAGTGTGTTGTGTCTGTTCATAGAATCCCTGGTGAGACACTCCTAAAACCATCTCCAACTGTATCTAATGACCGAAGGCATGCATGGTTGGTTCAGCTTATGCCATTGTTGTAGGATAGTAGGCTTTGATCGGTTCATTCCTTATCTGCCATGATCCAACAAGTTGAAGCAGAAATTTGATCTTTTTTTACTGAATTTTCTACATGTTTTGTGTAACAATGCATTAGAATATGGTACAGAATAAATTGGTTCAGACTGCTATTTTCTTTTGTTTTATGCAACAATTTTTTACAATGAGTTACACAATTATTTGGTTCAGGCCACGGTTCCATCCCTCATGGGATCCGTTTCTGATTAGTACTGGGACCTTATTAGTTATTTTGCTTCACATAAAAGGACTGATGATCACCGGAGGAAGCGAGGATCCAAGCATGACCATTACCCCGGGTTTATATCTCTCTATGTAATATTAATCTACTCAATATCTTATTTTCTCTCTTAAATTTAGCAACATCCAGTACATTATATTAGCTCACTGGGTTATGTTACTTGCATATACAAGCTATTGATTCATGGGAAAAGATATTTCTGCTAGATTGTTTGAGACACACTTTAGATTATAGCTTAGCCTTTGCGGTGTGTCATCTCTGGAATTTTGAGACACATCATAGGTGCAATTGTACAGATTTTGGGTTTACGGTGCCTCCTTTGACTTTGTCAGAGCCCAACGATTTCCGCCGCTTACGAGTTTTCTTGTTCTTTTTTACAAGTTGTCGGGTTGCTGGAGATAGTCACATCAGATGTTCATGCCTGCTTTATGGGATTTAAGGTCCTGTTGTGCTGTTGGTGAGTATTACCCATCAATCTTGTGCTTCGTAGTCGCTTCTGTTTAGGTACTGTCCACATTTTGGGCAGTGTGTCTACATCCGTGTTGTGCCGCTCGGAGATACTTTGTGCGCTGGATTTACCATAGATTTATTGTATGCCACTTTATTTTAAGTTAATGATCCATAGATGAACTTCCTATGTAAATGGCCAGACTCATTTTTGGATCCATCAAAAAGCATAGTAAACTTTGATCCATAAAAGATGCACATGGTTTAGCTCCTTGCCTCACTACCGTTTCCTTTGGGTCAGTATCTTTCTTCCCTAGGTTGGAATTGAGGTAGAGTGTGATTTCAGAAACCTGCATCTGAATCGCTTCTATTTTTCTAGGCTTTGATGCATGGATTAGTAGAAGCTACCTAGCATTTAACAAACAATTGATGTAGCATATTGAGTCAGCGACCAAGTTTGTTTAACAAATTAGGTTCTTTATTCTCCTCTCTATTTCTTATTTACTGGAGTTCTTTTGCATATGGGGTCAGGGACCTTTTGTTTGTTTAACAAATTAGGCGCTGTTTTGGTCCACGGGCTGTAGTCTGGACAAATACTAATGCAAAATAGTGTTCAAAAGTGTTAACCCCAGTCTGGACAAGTACTAATACACATGTACCCATGACTAACTATGTGCTTTGTGTCTCCTATTAATTCTCAGTGTTATTATTGTTTGTTGTTCAGTGTATTACTCTTTCTTATCAAAAGAATGTCGTCGGTAAAAATACTTATTTATCCTATTAATTCTATGTGATTTGCTCGACCTGCAGTCCGTGTTTTCTGACTACATATTATAAATGCTTCACATACTGTTTTGCCAACCGTTTGCAAATGATCCTCCTAAATTAACTTTTATTTGCATTTTAGGGTTTGGATATCCAGAATATTGTTACACGATCACCGGCAGTGCCCATCATTAGTGTTCATTGAGGTTTGTGATTGGGTTAAATTTGGAAAAAAAGTTCCATAGATTTTGGCTGGCAAGGTGCTGGATCTAGAGGCATTGGACAAGTGAAGGTTTCTTTTTATTCCAGAGAAGCTCATGTTTGGGCAAGTGAAGTTGTCAAATTTATTCCATTGAATAGGACACAGTTTTGTGGATCGCGTCAAATTTAGAAGAACACTCGGGCAACTAGCAATCTACTCCAAATTAAAGCCTTTCTAGCCTGCACCACCATGGATATTCACAAGACACCACCAGTGAGCAAAAGTGAATATGCATCCTCACATGTTCAGCACCAAAAAGGCCATAGTTGACACACAAAGTTGTGAACTTCAGAGATCTTCACTGTCAGACTTTCTTTTATTTGTGATTGTTCAGTCGACCATATCATATTTTAGTTCAATTGCTTACATCCCTTGCAAAGAATAAGCGGAGGAAATAATTAAAGTCACTCTAGGTTATATTGAGGACAACTTTTATAGTTGGATGTGTGGCCTGAAGGTTTAAAGATTTTTCGTATCTTTGATGAAATTTCTGATCTTGGTGTTCTTCTTTTCTCATATTATGATATGAAAAGAAAAAACTAAATTTTAACTAAATTTTGCTTATAGTGGTGTGTGGTTCAGTGCTATTATTTCTGATTTTTTATCATGTTATGCAAGATGTAAAACACTATAAATTCCATGGGAACGTGCCTGAATTCTATGATTAAAGCATTCATGCAATTATTAGCCCTCAGTTGGTTCAAATTTAACGAGATCGTACGCCAAGGCACACCCCTACATATAATCCTTGAGATACAATGCATTAGGAGGATCGACCTGCACTTTTAGGTCATGGTACTAGCAGAGGATAAAATCGAATCCATTTAATCACACTAGTAGAAAATAGGGCTTTCGTTTTGAGCTCCAAAAGGCATTTGCACCGGTTGGCTTACGAACCCAGACTAAAGGGGTTCTTTAGCACCGGTTCGAGTTGCCAGAGAGCTAAATTGAGCCCGTGGAGCTCTAGCACCGGTTTGTTAGGAACCTTTAGCACCGGTTCGTGCCACAAACCGGTGCTAAAGGTGTGGCGTCTGCCGCGTGGCAGACGCCACACCTTTCGAACCGGTTCGTGGCACGAACCGGTGCTAATGGCCACCCTTTTGCACCGGTTTTGGATACGGACCGGTTCTATAGGTCCTGCCTATAAATACAGCCACCCACCAGCCTACTCCTCTGTTTTTTTTCCTTTGGAAGGTGTGAGAGGGGGTGTGCTAGTTTGGTTTTTTCCCCTATGCACAAGAGGTGTTTGATGAAATGCCTAAGAGCATGAACCAACTTAAGCTCACACAAAATAAAAATGATATGAGGTGCCCGAGCGATACTTAGGTCTTCTCCTCGTTCTTTCCTCCTCGATCGAGGTTAGCAACTCTATTCTTTTATTTGTCATTGATACAAATGCATGTTTCGTCATTTTACTATTTATGATGTTCGGTAATAGTATTAGTAAACCTAATTATATGACGCAGATGAACGAACGACAATGGATGTACGGTGACCGACGCACTTCCGAGTTCATTGAAGGTCTTCGTAATTTTGGTGATGTGGCTCGAGCAAATATTCAGAATGGTTTTATGTGTTGTCCATGTGTTCACTGTGGGAACAAGAAGGAGTACTCTTCCTGGAAAATCATTCACGCCCACCTGCTTCGGAAAGGTTTCATGCCTAGCTATAATTGTTGGACCAAGCACGGAGAAAGAGGGGTTATAATGGAAGACAATGAAGAAGAAGAGGATGATGATATGTACCCTGAATATGGTGATACTGCAACAGGGGAAGCTGAAGCTGAAGGGACAGGAGAAGCTGAAGATGTAGAGGCATCAGATGAGCCTGATGATGATCTTCGTCGGGCCATCGTAGATGCACACAGAGAAGCAGAAAGTGTGAATGAGAAGCAGAAGTTAAAAGGTATGTTAGAGGATCACAAAAAGAAGTTGTACCCAGACTGTGAAGATGGGAACACAAAGCTCGGTACCACACTGGAGTTGCTGCAATGGAAGGCAGAGACTGGTTTATCTGATAAGGGATTTGAGAAATTACTGAAAATAATGAAGAAGAAGCTTCCAAAGGATAATGAATTGCCTGACAGTACGTACGAAGCAAAGAAGGTTCTCTGCCCTCTAGGATTAGAGGTTCAGAAGATTCATGCATGCATTAATGACTGCATCCTCTACCGCGGTGAGGAGTACGAGAATTTGGAAGCATGCCCGATATGCACTGCACTGTGATATAAGATCAGACGAGATGACCCTGGTGATGTTGATGGCGAGCCCCCCAGAAAGAGGGTTCCTGCCAAGGTCATGTGGTATGCTCCTATAATACCACGGTTGAAACGTCTGTTTAGAAACAAAGAGCATGCCAGGTTGTTACGATGGCACAAAGAAGACCGTAAGAAAGACGCGATGTTGAGACACCCCGCTGATGGGTCGCAGTGGAGAAAAATTGAGAGAGACTACCCGGACTTTGCAGGCGACGCAAGGAACTTAAGGTTTGGTCTGAGTATAGATGGCATGAATCCTTTTGGGGAGCAGAGCTGCAGTCATAGCACCTGGCCTGTAACTCTATGTATCTATAACCTTCCTCCTTGGTTGTGCATGAAGCGAAAGTTCATTATGATGCCAGTGCTCATCCAAGGTCCGAAGCAACCCGGCAATGACATTGATGTGTATCTAAGACCATTAGTTGATGAACTCTTACAGTTATGGACCAAACCAGGTGTACGAGCATGGGATGAGCACAAACAGGAGCCGTTTGACCTACGAGCGTTGCTTTTCGTAACCATCAATGATTGGCCTGCTCTTAGTAACCTTTCAGGACAAACAAACAAGGGATACAATGCATGCACGCACTGTTTAGATAAGACTGACGCTATATATTTGGAAAAATGCAAGAAGATTGTGTACTTGGGGCATCGTCGATTTCTTACGACCACGCATTCCGTAAGAAAGAAAGGCAAGCATTTTAGAGGTGTGGCAGATCACCAGCAAAAGCCTGATCTCCGTACTGGTGATGATTTATTTGATATGGTCAGGGACCTAGAAGTAATCTTTGGAAAGGGTCCTGGCGGTCAATCTATTCCAAATGACGTCGCTACCGGACACGCACCCATGTGGAAGAAGAAATCTATATTTTGGGAGCTTGAGTATTGGAAACACCTAGAGGTTCGCTCTTCAATCGACGTGATGCACGTTACGAAGAATGTTTGCGTGAACCTGCTAGGCTTTCTGGGCGTGTATGGAAAAACAAAAGATACACCAGAAGCACGGGAGGATCAACAACGTATGAAAGACCCAAACAACATGCATCCACAGAGCAAGACGGAGAAAGGGCGTCAGTTAAGTCCTGCCAGCTACGCTCTTACAAAAGCAGAGAAGGAAATCTTTTTTGATGTCCTTTCAAGTATTAAAGTGCCGTCTGGCTTCTCATCAAATATAAAGGGAATAATAAATATGACAGAGAAAAAATTCCAAAACCTGAAGTCTCATGACTGTCACGTGATTATGACGCAGTTGCTTCCAGTTGCATTAAGGGGGCTTCTACCGGAAAATGTTCGCGTACCCATTGTTAAGCTATGTGCATTCCTCAATGCAATATCTCAGAAGGTAATCAATCCAGATATGCTACCAAGGTTACAGAAGGATGTGGCCCAATGTCTTGTTAGTTTTGAGTTGGTGTTCCCACCATCCTTCTTTAATATTATGATGCATCTCCTGGTTCACCTTGTCGAAGAGATTGCCATTCTCGGTCCTGTATTTCTACACAACATGTTCCCCTTCGAGAGATTCATGGGAGTCTTAAAGAAATATGTTCATAACCGTGCTAGACCAGAAGGAAGCATCTCCAAGGGCTACGGAACAGAGGAGGTCATTGAGTTCTGTGTTGACTTTATCCCTGACATTAAGTCGATTGGTGTTCCTGAATCGCGGCATGAAGGGACACTACGTGGAAAAGGCATGCTAGGAAAGAAATCAATGTATTGTATGGACGGGATTTCTTTCACTCAAGCACACTACACAGTTCTACAAAGTTCTGCCTTGGTGGCCCCGTATATCATTGAACACAAGAATATTGTACGCTCCCAACACCCGGCTCAGTCCGACTCCTGGATTACACATAAACATATGGCGACTTTCGGCGGTTGGTTCCGGACACATCTCATAAATGACAACATTGTTGGAGATCAGCTATACTTATTGGCCGGGTCACCATCTTCGACTATATTGACTTTCCAAGGGTACGAGATCAATGGGAACACATTCTACACGATCGCCCAAGATAAAAAGAGCACCAACCAAAACAGTGGTGTCCGCATTGATGCAACAAACAACAATGAGCAAAAGGACACCTATTATGGTTACATAGAGGAGATATGGGAACTTGACTATGGACCATCTTTTAAAGTCCCTTTGTTTCGGTGCAAATGGGTCAAGCTAGATGGAGTAGGGGTAAAGGTGGACCAGCTGTATGGAATGACAACAGTGGATCTCAACAATCTTGGTTACAGAGACGAACCATTCGTCCTAGCCAATGATGTGGCTCAAGTTTTCTATGTGAAAGACATGTCCTCCAAACCAAAAAAAAGAAAAGATAAGACAACGAATACATCATACGATGAGCCAAAGCGTCACATAGTTCTTTCAGGGAAAAGAAACATCGTGGGAGTTGAGGATAAGACAGACATGTCAGAAGATTATAATAAGTTTGATGAAATTCCGCCCTTCAGAGTGAATATTGACCCAATCATCGCGTTAAATGGTGAACATACTCCATGGTTACGACCGAAGCGATCCTAATCAAGGGAGATACGCGAAGGGAGGTTCATGGCCTCCAAGACGAAAAATCAGAAGAAAGGGAAACACAAGAAGAAAACTCAGAAGACTAGATATAGGGATCATAACTTGTGTATCTCAATATGGAAATCACTTTCCCATTTATTTTTTGTGTAATGATGTAATTGTATGAGGGAGATTTCCCAATAATTTACCCAACATTCTTAGAGGAGACGGAGTCTTTCACGGGCTTGCAGGGAAATTTTTCCGAGGCAGAGCTTCCGAAGATGCCGTAGGGCGTGAGCACCAACGACATCTTTGAGAAGCTCTGCCACGGGAGATTTCCCAACCCTTTACTCAACATTGTTAGAGGCACGGCACCGCTTCTACTTTGTCTTGTTCCTCCGACAGGGGCATCGTGCGTCCACCCACGCGTCCTTATCTCATCGAGCAGTGCATCCACCCATGCGTCCTTATCCTGCCAATATCTTTAGTCTCGGTTGCACCCACCAACCGGGACTAAAGGTTACCCACACGTCCTTATCCCACCGACAGTTTTGTTAGATGACACAAAAACCACCTTTAGTCCCGGTTGTACCCACCAGCCGGGACTAAAGGTTAGATGGTTCCCCGCGCCACTGTGTTCCCGCCTATTTTCTTCCCGCGCTTTCGACCACTTCCCGCCTCCGTCTTCCCGCCATTTTTCACTATATATATGTAGGCTTGGCCTCCATTTACATATCACATCTAGACTCATATCTGCAAACCTCATCACTCTCTTCCATGGCTTCCATCGTATCTCTAACCCCCGGGGAGGCGGAGGCGCTTTGCGCCTCAAACTACCCCTGCCCGCCGGGCTACCGCGTCCCCACCGGCTGGATGCTGAGCGTCGGAGGCGTACCGGTCCCTCCTGTCCCTGTAGGTGTGGCGCGTCAGATGGCCATCACGAACCACTACTACTTCGAGCTCACGCCAGAGCAGCGGAGGAATCCTCAGTGGCATCCCGACTACAGCCCGACTTGGGACGCCTTCTTCATCAATCGGCGTGATAGTGCGCTTGCCAGGCACGAGGAGGACGGCTCGCCTCGTTCGAACTTCAACGAGGCCGGCCGTCGGCTATGGTGGCGCGGCCGGACTCTCCAGAGCGTCATGGCCTACCGTGGCCCCCGCCTGCGCTACCCTCACTCTCAGCCCACGCGTGCTCACCAGTCGAGGTTCGACTACCGCGACCCCGATGCCAGCGACGATGACAGCGACGACTACGACGACTACAGTGGCGACGTTTATAGGGCTAGGCACGACTATGACTGAATCATCCAACATTCGAAAACAAGCTCGGACGATTGTGACTTAATCTGGCCATGTATCTTAATTTTCAGTTGAGATATGTACTTCTTTTCCTGTTCAATCGTTTTCCCGCCCTTTTTCTTTCCGCCCTTTTCTTCCCGCCCTTTTCCTCTCACGGAAATATAACTAATCAAAAGAAAATAGAAAATCAAATATAACTAATCAAATATAACTAATCAAAAAGAAAATCAAATATATGTAATCAAAAGAAAATAGAAAATCAAATATAACTAATCAAAAGAAAATAGAAAATCAAATATAACTAATCAAGAGAAAATAGAAAATCAAATATAACTAATCAAAAGAAAATAGAAAATCAAATATAACTAATCAAATATAACTAATCAAAAAGAAAATCAAATATATCTAATCAAAAGAAAATAGAAAATCAAATATAACTAATCAAAAGAAAATAGAAAATCAAATATAACTAATCAAAAGAAAATAGAAAATCAAATATAACTAATCAAAAGAAAATAGAAAATCAAATATAACTAATCAAAGAAAATAGAAATCAAATATAACTAATCAAAGAAATAGAAAATCAATATAACTAATCAAAAGAAAATAGAAAATCAAATATAACTAATCAAAAGAAAATAGAAAATCAAATATAACTAATCAAAGAAATAGAAATAACTATCAAGAAATAAATCAAATATAACTAATCAAAAGAAAATAGAAAATCAAATATAACTAATCAAAAGAAAATAGAAAATCAAATATAACTAATCAAAAGAAAATAGAAAATCAAATATAACTAATCAAAAGAAAATAGAAAATCAAATATAACTAATCAAAAGAAAACAGAAAATCAAATATATCTAATCAAAAGAAAATAGAAAATCAAATATAACTAATCAAAAATAAAATCAAATATGGAATTTGGCGGGAACAACTGAAAATTTCAAATGGCCCTTTAGCACCGGTTCGTGGCTCAAACCGGTGCTAAAGGGGGTGGCGGTGCAGTTCCCAGAAAACACCCTTTAGCACCGGTTTAAGCCATCAACCGGTGCTAAAGGTATGACCTTTAGCACCGGTTGGTGGCTTCAACCGGTGCTAAAGGGTCTTTAGCACCGGTTGAAGCCACGAACCGGTACTAAAGGTGCCTCCTTTATAACTCCCATCTTCTTCCTCTGCCCGCATCGCTGAAACTGCTAAGGACTCGCGCGTAGGAGCTCGAGGACGCCGTCAGGCTGCCGGATTTTTCCACCGCCGCCGCCGTCGTCGCCGCCGCCGTCCGCGCCCGCCGCGCCACCCGCGCCCACCGTCCACGCCCGCGCCGGCCGTGCCACCCGCGCGCGCGCGCCCCGCCGCCCGCGCCACCCGTGCCCGCCCCCGGCCGCCCGAATAAGCCGCCGCCCGCCCCCGGCCAGGCGCCGCGAGCACCACTGCCCGCCCCGGCCTCACCGCGAGCACCACCGCCCGCCCCCGGCCGGCCGCCGCCCGTGCAAGGTAGAAAAAAGTTTTAATTTTGTTAATTTTTTTAAGTACTAATAGTAGTAGTATTTTTGTTAGCAAATAGGAATATTAGTATTTTTGTTAGCAAATAGGAATAGTAGTACTTTTGTTAGCAAATAGGAATAGTAGTATTTTTGTTAGCAAAATTATTAGCAAATAGGTTAGGAAATTATTTGTTAGAAAATAGGTTGTTAGCAAATAGGTTAGGAAATTATTTGTTAGAAAAATTATTGTTGTTAGGAAATTATTTGTTAGAAAAATTATTGTTGTTAGGAAATTATTGTTGTTAGAAAAATTATTGTTGTTAGGATTTAATCTACAATACCGGTTGTGCATTTCTAAAAATTGTAATACATACAACAATTTTATTCATTTCGTTCGTTATATTTTTTGACTATTTTAATTACTTGTATATTTAAGTTTTTTATAAGACCATATTGTATCCTTAATTCATAGAAGACAAGAAGAGAGAAGAAAAACCCTATTCTTCCGTTATAAAATGGGGGCGTTGGCCGGGCGCCGGCGTGGTGGGGAGGGAAGACCTATTCTTCCCCCACTGCGCCGGCGCTCGGCCAACGCCCCCTTTTTTTTTGGTCTCCGTATCATTATAATAATTTGTAATAATTCTTTGCAGAAACTATGGATCTCGGAAGAGACGACTTCCAGGAAAATATGATCGAGGACATCATCCGCGATAATGATGACGACGATGTCACCTCGATGTTTCTAAATAACTCCGGTGAGGGAGACGAACAAAATCGTAGAGATGGCTTCGATGAGGGAGAAGGTGCCGGAGAGGATGGAGGCACCGGTGAAGGAGAAGGTGCCAGAGAGGGAGAAGGTGCCAGAGTGGATGGAGGCACCGGTGAAGGAGAAGGTGCCGGAGAGGGAGAAGGCGCCGGCGAGGTAGATGTGTATTAATAATAAATTAAGCATTTGTTGTATAGTTGGATTATTTGATTTGTGTATATACATATATTAACGCTCCTTCTTCTTTTAGCCCTCTGGATCGAGCCACTCTTCTGTAAATAGAAGAGGTCCGGCCAGAAGGTTGGAAGAACATGAAAGGTACCGAATAGAAGAAATCGGTGAAGATGGCGAACCGATTGCTCCCGCGGCTCACGCAAGTAAATTTATAAGACAATGCGGAGTTCTTGTTAGGGACAACATTACGATCACCATTCGAGAATGGAAGAAGACAAAGACGGAACCAGTTAAATATGTCCGCAACAGATTGAAGAATATTCTTTGGAAGAAGCTCATTGTTAATTTTACCCTACCAGAGGCGCCACAGGTGGATCGAACTGAGGTGGATCCAAATGAGGAGGATTCAAATGAGGAGGATTCAGATGACGATGATCGTCATCTGAATATCATAGAGCGGAAAGTCAAGAAGTGGACTCTTTCGAGGATGGCAATACAATTCAACAACTGGAAGAAAAGATTGTACAAGGATTTTGTCGACGAAAAAAAGACTCCGGTGTTCACTGGACAATATGAGAAGATAAAAGATCACTGGGACGCATTCGTGGAGTACAAGACTTCAGAGGCAGCTAAGCGAAGGTCAGAAATAAATAAGAAAAATGCTGCTAAAAAGAAGTATCACCATACTATGGGGCAAGGAGGCTACAAGACTGGCAAGCCTAAGTGGAAGAAGATGGAGGACGATCTAATTGCCAAAGGGATCATTCCGGAGACATTGAAATGGAATGATCGGTCAAGGGATTGGTTTTACGGGCATGGAGGGAAGTTGGACTCGGAAGGGAAGTGTGTATATACAAAAAAGCATGACGAAGACCCTCTTCCCATTGATGCCCTTAGAAGCGCATCAAAGGATGTTGAAGAAGGAAGGTTCCATCCCGAAAGAGAGAAGGACGACCTCACGCGCGCCCTTGGGAATGATGAACACCCAGGACGAACACGAACCACTCCGGGCTCCAAACCGTGGAAACTCGGGTTTCCCGTGGAAATGAAGAAATTTCCCGATAGAAGCCGTCAGAAAAGAAAGGAAAGGGAAGCAGACCGCATGTCTCAGATAGAACAAGAGGTGAAGCGGCAATCAGACTTGTGAAATCAGATAAGCCAGCAAGGAACCGCCGCATCTCAGCCACAGATAGAAGCCGGACATGATGCTACCGGCTCACCATCTCAGCGGAAAAGCAGCGTGGCTTCCACGGACCTCCCAGCGGATGATGATGAACCGGCGATCCGCTACCTAGTGGATGATATCACGGAGTCGACATCTTGCGAGCTACATGTGAAGGTCGTGAACATAACCATGAAGGTGGCGGTCGGCTATGCCTTACCCATTGGACCTGATTCAACTTATCATTGCCGTCCGATTCCACCTGGCTATGCTGTTGCCGGGGTGGATGAAGTTATGGGCGGATTTGAGCAGCTGAAGCTTGACCACCCTGCGGGTGAAGGGGATTTGTACGAGCTGGGAGAAGCCAAGAAGACCACCGTTCTATGGCTAAAGGAATTAATCGTGCTTCCAAATTGGACGCCAAGGTCTCCAGCACGTCACCCTTCTCCACCGCCACATCAGCCTTCTCCGCCATCTCCGCCATCTCCGCCATCTCCGCGTCAGCCTTCTCCACCATCTCCGCGTCAGCCTTCTCCAGCATACCAGCCTTCGCCAGCTAGTGAGCCGTCTCCGCCACCTCCACCCACTGAGGCTCAGAGCCAAAAGCAGAAGCGTACCATCGCCACTCCCAAGAGTAACCGATCACCGATCCGTCGACAGGAGCCCCTTCCAAGAGTACCTAAGGTTCCTCCAAAGAGACCTTACGACTATACTCCGGAGGAAAACGCGGCGAAGGTACAAGAGAAATCAAAGAACTTCTTTGAAAATTTGAAGAGAAAGAAGACCGAGCAGTCCGCCGAGCAGCCTCCTCTAGATCCAAAAGTGTTAAAAATGTTGAAGAACCTTCAGCAACCCGAGCCAAGGCTTGCATCAGATTATGACCGCACTATTCTCAAGTCAGATGCAGCAAAGCGATCGAAAGGTAAATCAGCTCCTCAGCTCGGAGAACAGATGAACTCTTGCCCCCCGCTCCAAGTGTTTCCCAATGTCCAGTATGATCCAGAGATCATAGCACTATACAAAGAGGAGGCCGAAGCTGTAGGTATGTCTATTGCTCAATACTTAAGCAGGTGTGATTTCCCCACGGCTGAAGTAGTAGCATACAAATACCGGCACGGGAGCCCTCTCGTCAGACCCGAGGAGATTCCGAATCTACCAACAAGAATGAGAAAATTGCATAAGTGGTACTTGGAAGCCTCACTGCATGGGCAGAATTGGATCGTAATGGGAATTAATGATGAGCATTACTTTCGTGGAACCGACGACATAAACATCGAATTTGCTGAATTATTTCAGTTATACAATCATGATGCCCTCGACAAATCGATGATCAGTGCCTATTGTTTGTAAGTATTATTTTTCCTTGTAACTATAAGTCTTTAGCTCATCTCGTTCATTGCATGCATAATTTTACTCACTATATTATGCAGATTGAAGAAACTCGAATGCAAAAGAGGACAAATCTATGATATTGGGTTCATTGACCCATATACCGTGAACGAGGTAACTCTCCATAACCATATCAAGGACACGGAGGATAACTTGGTACGGGCGTTAAGGAAACAAGAAACCATGACGAAAATACTATTTCCTTACAATTTCAAGTGAGTGTGTTGACTGTCTTATACACATTACTATATATTTTGGTTACTCGATGTTAAGTGTGTGTTATGTGTGTGCGCAGCTATCATTTTATTCTGCTAGTTATTGAACTTGATAGAGGACGAGTACTAGTCATGGACTCGAAAAAAAAATCCCTTGAGACATTCGGGGACATGATTGATACACTCCAGTGGTAATTTCAATCATTATGCATGGCACTATATCAGCTACTTTCGTTCATTTCTCGATATCAAGTAATTACTAACTTCTTTATTCATTTTCTTTGCGGGGCAGTGCTTGGAAACGGTTCACGGCTAAGGCACCGGGTCCCTGGAGAAATGAGCTTGAATTTAAACAAGTACCGGTAAGTACTACTAGCTAGGTCCGCGCATCTCTTTGGTTCTAGTTTCAATACCATTATCATCCTTGATTATTATTTTGATTGAACTCTATTCTCATAAAGTGCTTGAAGCAAGAAGACGGCAATAATTTATGTGGATTCTATGTCTGCGAGTTCATGCGAGAGACTTGTCGTGAGAAGAGAAGACTAGAACAACTAGATGTACGTAAACAATATTCACAATTTTATTTTATTACCATCATTTATGTTGAGTTTCTTCATTCATATATATTGATCCCCTTCTTTACATTAGATCGAACTGAAGCAGGATCGTCTTCTAGCAACCGAGCGTATACGAGCAATTCAAGAGGAACTGGCGGGATTCTTACTTGATGAGGTCATAGCACCAACCGGTGAATACCATCGGCATTACGAGTTTGGAAAATCATAGCCGAAATTATATTGTATATATGCATGAACGTGTACAATGTACCATTATGTAATATGTTCGATCAAGCACAATATAACATGAGACGTACTAGCTTCGATCTCTATATGTTTGACGATATTGTGTAATATGATGATTTCTTTTATATGTGCATCAACGTGTTTCAAATAACCGAAAAAACCGTATTTCAAATGGCTAGGGTTTAGGGTTTTAGCCAAACGCGGCAGGGGCTGCCACGTCGCCAACCTTTAGCACCGGTTCATATTACGAACCGATGCTAAAGGTCCATCGGCAGGAGCTCCTCTGCACGCCCACGTGGAGACCCTTTAGCACCGGTTCGTAATGTAACCGGTGCTAAAGAGTTAGGGCTTTAGTCCCGGATGCGTTGCACCGGTTGCAAAACCGGTGCAAAATGCAGTTAGCAACCGGTGCTAATGCTTTGTTTTCCACTAGTGTCATGCTTTGAGATCAACAGATAATATAGTCATTTAAGGGTCCGTTCAGATCCTCTGCGCTCTTTAAGTCGTGCTCCCGGAGGGGGAGGAGTCCCAACTTATTTGCGCAGAGCTAGCTAATCCGAGCTCCATTGCTCTGCAGAATTTGAAGGAGCAGAGGGGTTCCGAACAGGCCCTAAGAATACCTAAGGCCTTTCACAATGGGAGTCTCTTAGCACGATATCATAGATAAAATAATGATGTGACACCCTAATTAATGATGAAAGAGAGTGATATTGTATCTTAGCTAAGCTACAACTCTTGCACGGTATCATAGATAAAAATGCATGGCTAGCCCAATCACATACATGTATGTATCCAAAATCAATTAATATAGATACAATACTTAAGAGATAATATATTGTGATAGTTGTATCTTAAAATAAACCATTATCTAGGATATAGCGCTAAGATACAATGCATTATCCAAAAAAACATATGATACGGTCAAAATACATTGAGCAAATATAACTAGTGGATCCCGTTTTTATGCCTAGCAACAACTGCGGCACAGCACATACACCGTTTTTATTGCGAGCATAAAATGCGCCCAGCACAGTACGAGCGAACACACTCTCCCATTTCCACCTACCACCATACCCCCACGCCCCTCTGCTGTCTCGACGATGGCTATCCGGAGCACGGAGGCGGCCGAACCAGCGAGCAGGAGCACGACGAGGACGAGGCAACGGCGAAGATGAGGCGGCGCGGCGGACACAGCTTCAGCGTCGTCTTCTTAACTCAGCGGCGACCGGCGTAGAGCTCACGACGCTCCACGTCCACGGCGCCGGCCAAATCCGGTATTACCAGGGCTCCGAGCTGGTAGTCTGGTTTGCGTGGCGCTCCAGTTTCAGTGCGAGAGCTCTGCCCGCAAGTCTTCCTGCTGAGATCCAAACATCATGGATGCAGACAACTTCACATCTGTATTCCTCCACGTCTGCGTCGCCGATGGTGGTCAGCGGGGGTAAGCACGAGGCTTCCCACTAGTAGGTCTAATGTTTAGTTTGAGCTTTAGTCCGGGTTGCTTACATTAGTCTCGATTTAAAAGATTATATGGGCCTGTTATTTTTAGTTTCAGTTTAAATAGGATTTTTAGTTTCCGTTTAGGGTTTAAGGTTTAGAAACTCTTTCCAACCGGGACTAAAGCCATATCCTTTAGTCGTGCCGGACTAAAGGGTATGTATCTATTTTTTTCTTCCATGCCTACTCCTCCGCAAAGAAAAAACATCTAAAATAAATAAATGAAAATGATAAAAATTTCAAAATCCTTTGACATACATGTACGCAACCAACTTTTTGGAGAAATTTGAAAATTGATAATTTTTGCAAAAAAAGATCGTTGAGAATTAAAACGGCAATAACTTTTGCGTACGGACTTGGAAAAAATGTGTAATATATGAATAACTATTTACGGAAAAAGTTACATCCGATTTCAACCGCCGTAGGCCATTTGCACAAATTCTTGCTTCTCAAAATTCCAAAGGAAAATATGAAAGCAAGTAGATTTAGATTTTAAATACTAAAAAGTGAATTTCTTTAGTTGTTTCTCCTACTTTTTAGTTATTTTGAAGTTTTTATATTATTTTGGAATTTTTAAAGTTTTTTTTTTGAATATTTTGAGTTTTAAAATTAATAATTAAACTAGCACAAATACCCGTGCCTTGCAACGGGTTGATTTTTATTAAATATTTTGTATAATCTAAATACTAAATTGCAAATTAGATCTTGGCCATTTATGCTAAACCTTCTTTACCATGTTTTATTTTTAAGTTTAAATCAACCATCTAAACCATTTGTTCGAAGACCATAGTTAATCTAGCAAACACGTAGAAGTGAGTACAAACAATTAAACAATTATAGTACAGATATTTCAAACATGCATCAGACTACCTTTCGAGCAAAAGCATACCAAGGAAACAACATTGCGGATCTCCAAACCTCCAATTTGAGCTTACCATTCCATCAGTTGATCCATCTCAATTGACGCAGCTAAATCCAACTATTTAAAGTATCGCTTGCGCATCTTCACGTCGGTATCAGACGGTATGAAGACTGGCATTTTGTCGAGCACCTAGCGTGCGTGCAGTGACCAGGAGAGGTGAAGCTCAATTGCTCAAATAGTTGTATTTCTGGACATGCGAGGACCTCGGGCCCTCCACGGAGGCCTTATTCAATCTCCCATTGGCCCCGTCTCCCCCACCTTTGTATCTTTGTATCGTTGTATGCATCAAACCCAGCAACATACAAATAGTAATCAACGCAAAAAAGCAAGATAGCTATGAATGTCCAACAAAAAAGTAAGGCCAGCCCTCCACGGAGGCCTTCTTCAATCTCCCATTGGCCCCGTCTCCCCCACCTCTATATCTTTGTATCGTTGTATGCATCAAACCCAGCAACATACAAATAGTAATCAATGCAAAAAAGCAAGATAGCTATGAATTGTCCAACAAAAAAGTAAGGCGCGAACAATCAGCTCCCATCGATACCCACCGCCACTGGCAAGACCGCAAGAGATGGGAGGGACTGCAAGGGCAATCGGGGCTGCGTGCTGGAGATGGTTGGGCGGCTGCATCCTGATCTTGTCGCGGGGGCCGGAGAGATGCATGACATGGCCGACCGAACGCTCGTCGGCCTCCTTGCCTCCCAGCGCTAAACTCTCTTGGTCTGTGTGTGTCCGCCCTCGGGTTCCTTCGGCGGCGACGCGCCCGTTAGCGGATACGTACTCGACCTCCGTTTGCGTGTCGGCGCCGGCCTCCTTCCATCCGGTCACCGAACGCTCCTAGTGTGCCTGTCACTAGTAGAAAATAGGGCATTCGTTTTGAGCTCCAAATGGCATTTGCACCGGTTGGCTTACGAACCCAGACTAAAGGGGTTCTTTAGCACCGGTTCGAGCTGCCAGAGAGCTAAATGGAGCCCGTGGAGCTCTAGCACCGGTTCGTTAGGAACCATTAGCACCGGTTTGTGCCACAAACCGGTGCTAAAGGTGTCGCGTCTGCCGCGTGGCAGGCGCCAGACCTTTAGCATGGGTCGTGGCACGAACTGGTGCTAAAGGCTACCCTTTTGCACCGATTTCAGACACGGACCGGTGCTAGAGATCCTGCCTATAAATACAGCCGCCCACCAGCCTTCTCCTCTGTTTTTTTTCCTTTGGAAGGTGTGAGAGGGGGTGTGCTAGTTTGGTTTTTTCCCCTATGCACAAGAGGTGTTTGATGAAATGCCTAAGAGCATGAACCAACATAAGCTCACACAAAATAAAAATGATATGAGGTGCCCGAGCGATACTTAGGTCTTGTCCTCGTTCTTTCCTCCTCGATCGAGGTTAGCAACTCTATCCTTTCATTTGTCATTGATACAAATGCATGTTTTGATATACAGTGGTCATTTCACTATTTATGATGTTCGGTAATAGTAACCTAATTATATGACGCAGATGAACCAACGACAATGGATGTACGGTGACCGACGCACTTCCGAGTTCATTGAAGGTCTTCATAATTTTGGCGATGTGGCTCGGGCAAATATTCAGAATGGTTTTATGTGTTGTCCATGTGTTGACTGTGGGAACAAGAAGGAATACTCTTCCTGGAAAATCCTTCACTCCCACCTGCTTCGGAAAGGTTTCATGCCTAGCTATAATTGTTGGACTAAGCACGGAGAAAGAGGGGTTATAATGGAAGACAATGAAGAAGAAGAGGATGATGATATGTACCCTGAATACGGTGATACTGCAACGGGGGAAGCTGAAGCTGAAGGGACAGGAGAAGCTGAAGATGAAGAGGCATCAGATGAGCCTGATGATGATCTTCGTCAGGCCATCGTTGATGCACATAGAGAAGCAGAAAGTGTAAATGAGAAGCGAAAATTAAAAGGTATGTTAGAGGATCACAAAAAGAAGTTGTACCCAAATTGTGAAGATGGGAACACAAAGCTCGGTACCACACTGGAGTTGCTGCAATGGAAGGCAGAGACTGGTTTATCTAACAAGTGATTTGAGAAATTAATGAAAATAATAAAGAAGAAGCTTCCAAAGGATAATGAATTGCCTGACAGTACGTACGAAGCAAAGAAGGTTCTCTGCCCTCTAGGATTAGAGGTTCAGAAGATTCATGCATGCATTAATGACTGCATCCTCTACCGCGGTGAGGAGTACGAGAATTTGGAAGCATGCCCGGTATGCACTGCACTGCGGTATAAGATCAGACGAGATGACCCTGGTGATGTTGATGGTGAGCCCCCCAGGAAGAGGGTTCCTGCCAAGGTCATGTGGTATGCTCCTATAATACCACGGTTGAAACGTCTGTTTAGAAACAAAGAGCATGCCACGTTGTTACGATGGCACAAAGAAGACCGTAAGAAAGACGCGATGTTGAGACACCCCGCTGATGGGTCGCAGTGGAGAAAAATTGAGAGAGACTACCCGGACTTTGCAGGCGACGCAAGGAACTTAAGGTTTGGTCTAAGTACAGATGTCATGAATCCTTTTGGGGAGCAGAGCTGCAGTCATAGCACCTGGCCTATAACTCTATGTATCTATAACCTTCCTCCTTGGTTGTGCATGAAGCAGAAGTTCATTATGATGCCAGTGCTCATCCAAGGTCCGAAGCAACCCGGTAACGTCATTGATGTGTATCTAAGACCATTAGTTGATGAACTCTTATAGTTATGGGCCAAACCAGGTGTGCGTGCATGGGATGAGCACAAACAGGAGCCATTTGACCTACGAGCGTTGCTTTTCGTAACCATCAATGATTGGCCTGCTCTTAGTAACCTTTCAGGACAAACGAAGGGATACAATGCATGCACGCACTGTTTAGATAAAACTGACGCTATATATTTGGAAAAATGCAAGAAGATTGTGTACTTGGGGCATCGTCGATTTCTTATGACCACGCATTCCGTAAGAAAGAAAGGCAAGCACTTTAGAGGTGTGGCAGATCACCGGCAAAAGCCTGAACTCCGTACTGGTGATGATTTATTTGATATGGTCAGGGACCTAGAAGTAATCTTTGGAAATGGTCCTGGCGGTCAATCTTTTCCAAATGACGTTGCTACCAGACACGCACCCATGTGGAAGAAGAAATCTATATTTTGGGAGCTTGAGTATTGGAAACACCTAGAGGTTCGCTCTTCAATCGACGTGATGCACGTTACGAAGAATGTTTGCGTGAACCTGCTATGCTTTCTGGGCGTGTATGGAAAAACAAAAGATACACCAGAAGCATGGGAGGATCAGCAACGTATGAAAGACCCAAACAACATGCATCCATAGAGCAAGATGGATAAAGGGCATCACTTAAGTCCTGCCAGCTACGCTCTTACCAAAGCAGAGAAGGAAATCTTTTTTGAAGTCCTTTTAAGTATCAAAGTGCCATCTGGCTTCTCGTCAAATATAAAGGGAATAATAAATATGACAGAGAAAAAATTCCAAAACCTGAAGTCTCATGACTGTCACGTGATTATGACGCAGTTGCTTCCGGTTGTATTAAGGGGGCTTCTACCGGAAAATGTTCACGTACCCATTGTTAAGCTATGTGCATTCCTCAATGCAATATCTCAGAAGGTAATCAATCCAGATATTCTACCAAGGTTATAGAAGGATGTGGCCCAATGTCTTGTTAGTTTTGAGTTGGTGTTCCCGCCATCCTTCTTTAATATTATGACTCATCTCCTGGTTCACCTTGTCGAAGAGATTGCCATTCTCGGTCCTATATTTCTACACAACATGTTCCCCTTCGAGAGGTTCATGGGAGTCTTAAAGAAATATGTTCATAACCATGCTAGGCCAGAAGGAAGCATCTCCAAGGGCTACGGAACAGAGGAGGTCATTGAGTTCAGTGTTGACTTTATCCCTAACATTAAGTCGATTGGTGTTCCAGAATCGCGGCATGAAGGGAGACTACGTGGAAAAGGCACGCTAGGAAAGAAATCAATGTATTGTATGGACGGGATTTCTTTCACTCAAGCACACTACACAGTTCTACAAAGTTCCACCTTGGTGGCCCCGTATATCACTGAACACAAGAATATTGTACGCTCCCAACACCCGGCTTAGTCTGACTCCTGGATTACACATAAACATATGGCGACTTTCGGAGGTTGGTTGCGGACACATCTCATAAATGACAGCATTGTTGGAGATCAGCTATACTTGTTGGCCGGGTCACCATCTTCGACTATATTGACTTTTCAAGGGTACGAGATAAATGGGAATACATTCTACACGATCGCCCAAGATAAAAAGAGCACCAACCAAAATAGTGGTGTCCGCATTGATGCAACAAACAACAATGGGCAAAAGGACACCTATTATAGTTACATAGAGGAGATATGGGAACTTGACTATGGACCTTCTTTTAAAGTCCCTTTGGTTCGGTGGAAATGGGTCAAGCTGGATGGAGTAGGGGTAAAGGTAGACCAGCTGTATGGAATGACAACAGTGGATCTCAACAATCTTGGTTACAGAGACGAACCATTCGTCCTAGCTAATGATGTGGCTCAAGTTTTCTATGTGAAAGACATGTCCTCCAAACCGAAAAAAGAAAAGATAAGGCAACGAATACATCATACGATGAGCCAAAGCGTCACATAGTTCTTTCAGGGAAAAGAAATATCGTGGGAGTTGAGGATAAGACAGACATGTTAGAAGATTATAATAAGTTTGATGAAATTCTGCCCTTCAGAGTGAATATTGACCCAAGCATCGCGTTAAATGGTGAACATACTCCATGGTTACGACCGAAGCGATCCTAATCAAGGGAGATACGCGAAGGGGGGTTCATGACCTCCAAGGCATTTCAGGTCACCATATGTATTAAATGTGCCAATTTATGGCAAACATCGAACATGATAGCTCATTTTGTGAAGGTTTTGTTGTGATGTTTGCAATTTTCCAAGTTTAATATTTTTCCTTACAACTATAACACATAATATGACACCACGCGAAGGTTTCACATTTTTTGGATTATTTTTTAAATTCTCATACCTGTTTGAAATTATATTCAAAATGGTGGGCATGAAGATTCATAGCCCGGGGTTGAGTCTCGCTAGACTTGCGGTTCGTGGCTCAAACTGGTGCTAAAGGGGGTGGCGGTGCGGTGCCCAGCAAAAGAACCTAGCATGAAGGTGGTTTTTGTGTCATCTGGTGGGTGGATGCAACCGAGACTAAAGCTGTTGGTGGGATAAGGACGTGTGGGTAACCTTTAGTCCCGGCTGGTGGGTACAACCGAGACTAAAGCTATCGGCAGGATAAGGACGCGTGGGTAACCTTTAGTCCCTGCTGGTGGATGCAACCGAGACTAAAGATGTCGGCAGGATAAGGATGCGTGGGTGGATGCACTGCTCGATGAGGTAAAGCATGTAGTGCACGACGCCCCTGTCGGAGGAACAAGACAAAGTAGAAGCAGCGCCGTGCCTATAAAAGGAGCATCGATACGCCATGGCAAGCAGCTCAACAAGCCCGTGAAAGACTCCATCTCCTCTAAGGCCTTGTTCGTTTCGTCCCAACCCGGCCGGGATCGGGCCCGAATCCCCGTCTGACAGGCGGGATCCGACTCGCCCGGGTTTAATCCCGGTGCAATCTTATAACTTGTTCGGTTAAACCCGCCCGGTATTGCACCCCGCCCGATTCCCCCCCAAAACCCCCTCTTCTGTCGGGTTTTAGAAACTCGACCCTAGACCCGTGGATTGCATCCCGAGCGAAACGACACCAAAACACGTTCGCTCCTCTCCTCTCCCGCGATGGCGGCAGCGACGGACGGGATGGCGGTGGCTACGGGAGCGCCGGCGGCCGCCGAACCAGCCGGAGGAGAGGAGATCGTCACCCTTCCTGACCGCTCTCCGCCACGGACCCCTTCCCCACCCCCGGCGGCTGCGTGTCCGATCTCCGGCGGCTGCGCGTCCGATCTCCGGCGACTCTCCCTTCCCCACCCCCGACGGCGGCTGCTAGAAGTAAGTTCACCTCCTCCTTCTCATCACCTTCCCCTCTTCTTGTACATGATCTGGGAGATGTTGATTTCTTGCTTGCGTTCGGGCCTCCTGGATCTAGAAGTTGTATTCCCTGGTTGTTTCTTGCTCTCGTCGTGCCTCCTGGAGATGTTGCGTTCACTAGTACAAAGGTGGTTGCTTCTACTATTCTAAATACAGATCTTGTATGCTTGTTTTGCTATAGGAATTAACTTGCAGTTTGGTACTTGGGGGCCATTAACTTCTATATTATTTTTGGTACTATGTTCAGGATGATGGTAATGGCTAGATGATATAATTGGGGAAATTTAGTTGAATTGGCTTGTCAGATGCTTGTTTTGTAGCATGTTGTACTACTGGTTTTCTATACCTTGCAGAAGAATGAGACATTAGAATCAAGTAATTTGTAGAATGATGTTATACTAGTGGTAATGCCTAGACAGTATTAGGTGATGAAATGAAAATAATTACAAACCGAAATTATAGACCTTCATGTGGAAACTAGCATTTAAATATGGACCTTCATGTTCTATGTTTTCTCACAGAAAGTATAGAAACTCTGTGGCCGTGGTTGTGGCGGTGGCAGTACTAGTGAAAATTGTCTACCTCTGTAGTTGTCCTGATGGCACATGAAACCAGTCCATCAAAAAACTGCAATTCCAATTCAAGTTATCTATCTTCTGCTACTACCTGCTATTGCTATTAACATGAGTTACTGAAAACTCAAACCATCGGCTGAAGAACAATACAGGCATATCTGTTAATTTTTTGATAAAGGTTAGGTACTTATTTTTACTTTGGCAAATTGTACATGCTGAAACACCAAGCCTGCAGTTAAATATAATTTAGGAAAATATTTGATGGTTTCTAGTTATAATTTCCCTCAAGCTAGTACTCTTGTTAAAATTGAGAAACTCTTAATTGCTAAGAAGTTTGATAGCGACATGTACATGTCTGTATGCATGGTGATGAAGTTGAGAAATAACTAAGAAGGTTGGAGTTTAGTTTAAAATGATTTGTAATACACAACCTCTACGGTAATCTGCTCCTCCTCCCCTTCCTTGCCCTCTTGTTGACATATATACTGTAGGTATTGTTCATGGACCTGGTTCCATTTAGAAGTAGAACTATGGGTTCTGGAAAGGGCAAGATGCAATGCAGTCAAAGAAGTGATGACAATAACACAGCAACCAGATCGTCTCCATTCTACAGTTTTATAAATATGCTACTAGCTCGCTGCAGTAGATGATTACTTCTAAGATGAGAACTTTTCTTCTTTCTGATTGCGAAACTGTTATCTAGCCAAATTTTCATTTCATCCCCGTAAACTTGCATGATGACAATTTTCTTTGCGTATCCATCCGTTGATAGATGGAAGCGCAAATTTCTATACTTGCGTTTCATTAGTTTGTTTTTCAGCTTCTTTTTATTGTATGTTTCATCTTCCCGATTGCTCTTGCTATGTGGTTGCAGACTGTCGAGTGTCGATCAATTTGAACTGGAGAAATATTTTCTGCTACTGGGGAGATTCTCATGCACAAATACATCTAACCAACCAGTTAGTTGAAGAAGGAGAATAGACGTTTCCTAATCTTCCTGCACATTCCAAAAGTCCAGCAGTAATACTTGTGTTCTGGAATAATCCTAGAGATGGTGATCTTTTTGTTGTAAAACATGGAGAATCTATGCCTGTAAGAAATTATCCTAGAGATTTATTCTACTCTACTAACATAGAGAGGAAACCAGAAGCTCAAGGTTCCTTTTCTTGTATAATCTTCTCATTTTGACCATTTTTACATAGAGCTATTGTACTGAAGTATGTGATCATAGTGCTAGTAGGCGTTGCTATGCTCCGTTTCCAATGTTGTACACCACAGTTTAATTGCATTTGCGTACTGCAATCGGAATCTTGACAGCAGACCCCAGCCGAACGTAGTCGTAATGGGACGCAGGGACTGCAGTGCAAGAGGTTTAACCAAACAATCATTTAGTAGAGAGGGGATCACCGGGAAGAGATTAAGTGGATTGCCGGGAATAGGGTGGAGAGGTGGGGATCACCCAAACCCCCGCGTGGTTAGTTTCCTTTGGGGATTACATCCCCAGAAACCGAACAAGCCCTAACAGTGTTGGGGAAAGGGTTGGGAAATCTCCCGTGGTGGAGCTTCTCGAAGATGTCGTTGGTGCTCACGCCCTACGGCATCTTCGGAAGCTCCGCCTCAGAAAAATTTCCCTGCAAGCCCGTGAAAGACTCCATCTCCTCTAACAGTGTTGGGGAAAGGGTTGGGAAATCTCCCATGGCGGAGCTTCTCGAAGATGTCGTTGGTGCTCACGCCCTACGGCATCTTCGGAAGCTCCGCCTCGGAAAAATTTCCCTGCAAGCCCGTGAAAGACTCCATCTCCTCTAACAGTGTTGGGGAAAGGGTTGAGAAATCTCCCGTGGCGGATCTTCTCGAAGATGTTGTTGGTGCTCACGCCCTACGGCATCTTCGGAAGCTCCGCCTCGGAAATATTTCCCTGCAAGCCCGTGAAAGACTCCATCTCCTCTAACAGTGTTGGGGAAAGGGTTGGGAAATCTCCTGTGGCGGAGCTTCTCGAAGATGTCGTTGGTGCTCACGCCCTATGGCATCTTCGGAAGCTCCGCCTCGGAAAAATTTCCCTGCAAGCCCGTGAAAGACTCTATCTCCTCTAATAGTGTTGGGGAAAGGGTTGGGAAATCTCCCGTGGCGGAGCTTCTTGAAGATGTCGTTGGTACTCACGCCCTACGGCATCTAGAAACGGCGGGCATGAAGATTCATAGCCCGGAGTTGAGTCTCGCTAGACTTGCGATGGATCTCTGATAAAACAACATATTGTGGACCTAAAAATGATTTTTACAAAAAATCATGAGCATTATATCATATACATGTAGTTCAAACCTAGCGAGCCTCCTACCGAATCGACAGGAATTTGTCTTTTTCATGAGGTGTGGACGGAAAGGTTTCAGATGCACCGGCTGGGGATTTTTCCATCTAAGTTGGTCTAGTATTTTTTTTAAATGTTTTGATATCAATGTGAAACTTTAATTTGGTGGTTGCTTCACAAAAAAACTTTTTTTTGGCATCTAAAAAATGGAAAATGGTTTTTTCGTGCGATGAAAAGGGAAACTTCCTTCTGCAACATCGTAAGCAATCCCAAGATGCACATGTGTGCACAATATGGGCACATTATCACAAACTATGTCTTGATTCTAGCCATAACATTGCTCATTTGGCCTAAAAGCCATGAAACATCGAACATGATAGCTCATTTTGTGAAGGGTTTTTTGTGATGTTTGCAATTTTCCAAGTTTAATATTTTTCCTTATAACTATAACACATAATATGACACCACGCGAAGGTTTCACGTTGTTTGGATTATTTTTTAAATTCTTATACCCGTTTGAAATTATATTCAAAACGGCGGGCATGAAGATTCATAGCCCGGGGTTGAGTCTCGCTAGACTTGCGGTGGATCTCTGATAAAACAACATATTGTGAACCTAAAAATGATTTTTACAAAAAATCATGAGCATTATATCATATACATGTAGTTCAAACCTAGCGGGCCTCCACCGATTATAAAATGTTTGCAAGCCTACTAATTTTAACAAAATAATTTTTAGCATTTCTATGTGTAAATATTTAATAGATATTTTTATAATAAACATTTTGATATGCTATATGTATTATTCTGATTTTTTTTTATTTTACAACATTTTATGGAATGTTGATCATAGCTTCAATAAGAAATAAGGCGGGAACAACCAAAAAGTTTAAAAACATTTCAAATGCCCCTTTAGCACCGGTTCGTGGCTCAAACCGGTGCTAAAGGGGGTGGCGGTGCGGTGCCCAGCCAAAAGCACCTTTAGCACCGGTTGCTGGCATGAACCGGTGCTAAAGGTAGGACCTTTAGCACCGGTTGGTGGCTTTAACCGGTGCTAAAGGGTCTTTAGCACCGGTTGAAGCCACCAACCGGTGCTAAAGCTCCCTGCTTCATAATGCCCATCTCCTTCCTCCCCCTGATACGTCTCCAACGTATCTATAATTTTTGATGCTCCATGCTTGTTTTTACACCATTTGCCTATTGTTTCGTTACACTTAGTGGCACTTTTATGCATTTTCCGGAACTAACCAATTAACAAGTTGCCACAGTGCCAGTTTCCTGTTTTCTGCTGTTTTTGTGTTTCAGAAGTGATACACAGGAAATATTCTCGGAATTGGACAAAACAAGTTCCTGAAGTCTTATTTTACCCGGAAGCTTCCAGAGATCCGAAGAGGAGTAGGAGGGGGGCACCAGGGCCCCACACGCAGGGGTGGCGCGGCCAGCCCCCTGGCCGCGCGGGCCCCGCGTGAGGGAGCCTGGCTCCACCTCTGACATCGCCCCTTCGCCTATAAAGACCCCCCGATGGAAAAAACCTAAGTACCCGATCAGATTTCCAGAACACATCGCGATCCGCCGCCGCCGTCGACCCGAAGATCGGGAGGGTCCAGAAGCTCTTCCCGGCACCCTGCCGGAGAGGGGAATCGCCACCGGAGGTCTTCTTCATCGCCATGCTTGCCTCTGGAGCGATGAGTGAGTAGTCTACCTTGGACTATGGGTCCATAGCAGTAGCTAGATGGTTGTCTCCTCCACCATGTGCTTCATGTTTAGATCTCATGAGCTGCCCTACATGATTGAGATCACCGTTATGTAATTCTACATGTTTGGTTTGTTGGGATCCGATGAATATTGGTGTTTATGATTAAGTTGCTGTACTGAATATTATCTTTTGTTATCTCTATGTTGTTTATGATCTTGCATGCTCTCCGTTGTTAGTAGCTATCTTGGCCGAGTAGTTGCTAGTGACTCCAAGAGGGGGTATTTATGCTCGATAGTGGGTTCATGCCTCTATTTCACCTGGGGGAGTGACAGAAACCTCTAAGGTGGTAGATGTGCTGTTGCTACTAGGGAGAAAACAACATTCATATGCTCAAGAGCATATGCTTTGTTTACATTACACACTTTGCTTAATGCAATTATCTGTTGTTCGCAACTTAATACTTGTGGAGTTCTCGGATTGATTCACCACAAGTGGATTATTAGTCATAGATGCAGTTGGATGGCGGTCTATGTATTTTGTTGTAATGCCCAGAGTAAATCTCATAGTGATCTTCTTGACATATCACGTTTATCTTTATTCTATCAATTGCCCAACTGTAATTTGTTTACCCAGCATGTGTTATTTTATCTATGGAGAGACACCACTAGTGAACTATGGACCCCGGTCCTATTTACATTATATTGCTATCACCTGTTACTTTACTCGTACTGTTTACTTTACTCGCATACTTTATTGTTTTCCACTCGATACGCTCATAACCTTTGTTTCAAGCAAACCGGTGAGATTGACAACCTCATCGCAAGTTGGGAACAAAGTACTTGGTTGTGTGTGTGCAGGTTCCGCGTTGCTACTGGCCGAAGACGAGTCAACAAGTATCGTTAACGGCGCCCTTGTTGGAGTGTTATTAAGCCAGTCCGCATCACCTTCAGTCGTTTGTCCCTCCTCTCCTGACCGATATTAAACCTTGGTTTCTTAAACTGAGGGAAAACTAGCTGCTATACTCATCATACCTTCCTCTTGGGGTTCCCAACGGGCTGGTTATTCACCACGCATAAGGACAATCTGCTTCCACGTCAACCACACGCAGCAGCTTCTTTTCTGGCGCCATTGCCTGGGAGGAAGAGAAGACTTCTGCGAGGGGAGTTTTTCGCACACACATCCTTTACTTTGTTTTATTGTTTTGCTTTACCTTATTTATTTTACCTGCATCGTTTTATATCAAAAACCCAAAAAAAATTAGAATCCTTGGTAGTTGTTTTTACTTGTTTACTTTCGTTTTGCTGAAATGGCCAATCCTGAAAACACCAAGTTGTGTGACTTTACTAGCACAAACAATAGTGATTTTATCTGCACTCCTATTGCACCACCTGCTACTGCTGCAAACTTTTATGAGATTAAGCCTGCTTTGTTGAACCTTGTTATGAAAGAGCAATTTTCTGGTGCTAGTACTGAAGATGCTGCAGCTCATCTCAACAATTTTGTTGAGCTATGTGAGATGCAGAAATATAAGGATGTTGATAGTGATATTATTAAGCTCAAGTTGTTTCCTTTTCTTTGAGAGGAAAAGCTAAAGATTGGTTGCTGTCTTTGACTAAGAATAGTATTGATTCATGGGCTAAGTGTAAGGATGCTTTTATTGGTAGATACTATCCTCCTGCTAAGATTATATCTCTGCGTAGCAATATTATGAAGTTTACTTAGTTTGATAATGAACATGTTGCTCAAGCTTGGGAAAGAATGAAATCTATGATAAAGAATTGCCCCACTCATGGACTGACTACTTGGATGATTATCCAAACTTTTTATGCAGGACTGAATTTTTCTTCAAGGAACCTACTTGATTCAGCTGCTGGAGGAACTTTTATGTCCCTTACCTTGGGCGCCGCATCGAAGCTACTCGATAACATGATGGTAAATTATTCTGAATGGCACACCGAGAGAGCTCCACAAGGTAAGAAGGTAAATTCTGTTGAGGAAACCTCTTCCTTGAATGATAAGATTGATACCATTATGGCTATGCTTGCTAATGATAGGACTCATGTTGATCCTAATAATGTTCCTTTAGCCTCTCTGGTTGCTCAAGAAGAGCAAGTTGATGTGAATTTCATTAGAAACAATAATTTTAACAACAATGCTTATAGGAACAATTTTGCTAGTAACAATTATAGGCCATATCCTTCTTCCAATGGTAATGGTTATGGTAACTCTTATGGTAATTCCTACAACAACACTAGGGCCGCGCCCTCCGAGCTTGAGGTAATGCTCAAGGACTTCATCGGTAAGCAAACTTCTTTTAACAAGTCTGTTAAAGAAAAGTTAGGCAAAATTGATATTCTTGCTTCTAAAGTTGATAGCCTTGCTCATGATGTTGAAATTCTGAAATTAAAAGTGTTGCCTAATGATGTGAAAGAGAACAATGTTTTTGCTACCGCTAATGCTATCCAAGTTGGAATTGATGAAAATATTAGATTGTTAGCGGAATTGCATGCCAGGTGGGAAAGAGAAGATGAGATGGCTAGAGAGATGAAGGTATGTACCATTACTACCTCTAATGATATTGCTCCTAATGCTAGCAATCCTCTTACTTTGATTGGAGTAGAGAAAACTCCCACTCCTTGTGTTAAAAAGCCTAAAACTGCCAAAACTTTTTCTCAAAAGAGTGCTGAAATTTTTCAGAGTGTAGGAGATGATAGCTCTATTTCTTTTAATGATTTTGATGTTGATGGCTGCAATATATCTGAAGTAATTTTGTTCTTGCAAAATCTTGCTTTGACTCCCAATGCTAGTTCCTTAAATATTGCTTTTACTAAGCATATTACCAATGCTCTCATAAAAATTAGGGATAAAAAGTTGAAGCAAAAAGCCTCTGTTCCCAAGAAGTTAGAAGATGGTTGGGAACCCATCATTGATATGCATGTTAATGGTTATGATTGCCATGCTTTATGTGATCTAGGTGCTAGTATTTCTATCATGCCTAGAAAAATTTATGACATGCTTGATTTACCACCGCTTGAAAAATGTTATTTTGATGTTCCTATTGCTGATGTTGCTAAGAAGAAACCTTTGGGAAGGATTAATGATGTTCTTATTGTGGTTAAAAATAACCTTGTTCCCATTGATTTTCTTGTTATGAACGTTGAATGCCATGCTTCATGTCCTATTATTTTGGGAAGACCCTTTCTTCGAACTGTAGGTGCTATCATTGATATGAGGGAAGGCACTATCAAATATCAATTCCCACTAAAGAAAGGTATGGAACACTTCCCTAGGAAAAGAAAGAAATTACTTTTTGACTCTATTCTTAGAGCAAATTATGAGCTTGATGCTTCATCACTTGATATTACTTGATTCGCAATTTTCTGCGCCTAGCTCAAAGGCGTTAAAGAAAAGCACTCTTGGGAGATAACCCAATGTTTTCTTTTCAGTACTTTTTCTTTTATTTGAGTCTTGGAAGTCATTACTACTGTAATGACCGCTCCTTATCTTGTTTATTTCGTTTTTGTGGCAAGAGAAGCCTCTAATTTGAGTGAGGTAAGATTTGGGGATGTTGCTGTCCTGAAACTGTTTTCGGTGCTGCACCATAAAAATTCGTGAAAATTCTCTGTTTATCTTTTGGACCTGAGATTTCTTGTGCATATGCCCCAGGTTATATCCAAACTTTTCTTAGTAGAACACTTTTTGATTTGAGCAACAGAAAATCCCTCAAAAATTCGACCTTTGTCAGCTGTTCAGTTTTGACAGATTTCTGCCAATATTTGTGTTTGCCACTTTATCGCTTTCTTTTGAGTTCTTTTGATCATGGAACTTTTAGAGAAGTTGCTACAGTAGTATCTACTATATATGTGGTAGTTTTGAGTTGAAACCTGAAGCAAAAAGAGGATTGATTATATGTTATGCTTGCACTAATGTTGCTAATAGAATTGTGTTTAGTTTTGTATGAAGGAAGTTTTCAAGTGTAGGGATTGGAGAATGATGAGATGAGTTGAAGAATGGACAAAAGCTTAAGCTTGGGGATTCCCATGCATCACCCCAAGAAATATCCAAGAAGTACAAGCGTCAAAGCTTGGGGATGCCCCCGAGGCACCCCTTCTTCATCGGAAAAAATCAGGTCACCTTTCAAAACACTATATTTTTATTGCTTCATGCACTATGTGTTTTTCTTGGAGCGTCAGTTGTTTTAGTTTTCTTAGTTGGTTTAGTTTGTTTGTTTGCTGCAATAAATGGTTGGACCCCAACAAATTTCTTTTGGACGAGATGTACTCGTTTTCATTTGCCAAGAACGCTCTAGTTTTCACTCTTATTAAAAATCAAGCGTTCTTCTTTTTCTGCTACTGCTTTTGGTTTTCGTTTTCGCCTTGATTTGCGTTCAGACCTTGTCATATCTTTTCATCAAGGTGTATTTTTGCCTCTGATCTTTTTTTCAAAAGAGGTGTTTATAAAAATTACAAATGGTGTTGGAAAAGAGAAAAAGCTTTGTGCAAAATAGTGGTACAAGAAGGAGCTTGTGTAGACTGCGGCTTAGGCTTTTTCATGTCATGCTTGATGTCTTTTTGATAGTATGCTTAGTGGTTTTGCTGTAGCATGACTTGTCTCAAATAACTGAGATTGCTTAATGAGCCTTTGAAAAAATCATGCGTTGTTTTTATTGTATGGAAGCATTATTTTGGTTTTCTCCTTAATGCTTTATTTGGGTTGACTTGGCGCATGCTCACACATGTTAAACTCTTACAAAGTCGCCAATAGCCTTCATGATCATTTAGTTTTTGACTTTTGATGCCATCTTATGCTTCTTTTAATGTCGCTTTGTCGCTTTGCATGATTATGGCCATTATTGCTCTCTAAGTTGGTCGCTCCCAGTCTTTTGCTAGCCCTCGCCTTGTACTGAGTATGAGCTCTACTCGTGCATCCAACTCCTAAAAGCCAAAGTGTTCCAAAGTGTCCACCATACATACCTACTAGCAATTTGCTATTCCAAGTAAATTTGACTTGCTTTTATTTTCTCTTCAAATTAAACTCTTACCAGTGTTATGCGAAATTCGGTTAGTAAAGCTCTCACGAACCGGAAGGCACACTTTACTTTTTCCTGTTCTTAAAAATTTGACATTGTGGTCTCTTATGTTGAGTTGTTATGCTTGCAAGTTGTAAGTTGGATTCTAGCCCATCCATGCTGTCTGCTGCGTGTGGTTAACGTGGAAGCAGTTAGTCCTTGTGCGTGGTGAATAACCAGCCCGTTGGGAACCCCAAGAGGAAGGTATGATGAGTATAGCAGCTAGTTTTCCCTCAGTTAAGAAACCAAGGTTTAATATCGATCAGGAGAGGAGGGACAAACGACTGAAGGTGATGCGGAACCTGCACACACACAACCAAGTACTTTGTTCCCAACTTGCGATGAGGTTGTCAATCTCACCGGTTTGCTTGAAACAAAGATTATGAGTGTATCGAGTGGAAAACAATATAGTATGCGAGTAAAGTAAACAGTACGAGTAAAGTAAACAGGTGATAGTAATATGATGTAAATAGGACCGGGGTCCACAGTTCACTAGTGGTGTCTCTCCATAGATAAAATAACACATGCTGGGTAAACAAATTACAGTTGGGCAATTGATAGAATAAAGATAAACGTGATATGTCAAGAAGATCACTATGAGATTTACTCTGGGCATTACAACAAAATACATAGACTGCCATCCAACTGCATCTATGACTAATAATCCACTTGTTGTGAATCAATCCGAGAACTCCACAAGTATTAAGTTGCGAACAACAGATAATTGCATTAAGCAAAGTGTGTAATGTAAACAAAGCATATGCCCTTGAGCATATGAATGTTGTTTTCTCCCTAGTAGCAACAGCACATCTACCACCTTAGAGGTTTCTGTCACTCCCCTAGGTGAAATAGAGGCATGAACCCACTATCGAGCATAAATACCCCCTCTTAGAGTCACTAGCAACTACTCGGCCAAGATAGCTACTAACAACGGAGAGCATGCAAGATCATAAACAACATAGAGATAACAAAAGATAATATTCAGTACAGCAACTTAATCATAAACACCAATATTCATCGGATCCCAACAAACCAAACATGTAGAATTACATAACGGTGATCTCAATCATGTAGGGCAGCTCATGAGATCTAAACATGAAGCACATGGTGGAGGAGACAACCATCTAGCTACTGCTATGGACCCATAGTCCAAGGTAGACTACTCACTCATCGCTCCGGAGGCAAGCATGGCGATGAAGAAGACCTCCAGTGGTGATTCCCCTCTCCGGCAGGGTGCCGGGAAGAGCTTCTGGACCCTCCCAATCTTCGGGTCGACGATGGCGGCGGATCGCGATGTGTTCTGGAAATCTGATCGGGTACTTAGGTTTTTTCCGTCGGGGGGTCTTTATAGGCGAAGGGGCGATGTCAGAGGTAGAGCCAGGCTCCCTCACGCGGGGCCCGCGCGGCCAGGGGGCTGGCCGCGCCACCCCTGTGTGTGGGGCCCTGGTGGCCCCCCTCCTACTCCTCTTCGGATCTCTGGAAGCTTCCGGGTAAAATAAGACTTCAGGAACTTGTTTCGTCCAATTCCGAGAATATTTCCTGTGTATCACTTCTGAAACACAAAAACAGCAGAAAACAGGAAACTGGCACTGTGGCAACTTGTTAATAGGTTAGTTCCGGAAAATGCATAAAAGTGCCACTAAGTGTAACGAAACAATAGGCAAATGGTGTAAAAACAAGCATGGAGCATCAAAAATTATAGATACGTTGGAGACGTATCAAGCATCCCCAAGCTTAACTCCTGCTCGTCCTCGAGTAGGTAAGTGATAACAAAAGAATAATTTTTGAGGTGACATGCACCTACACAATCTTGATCATATATGTAAGCATTTGTGAGCTGGGATCATAAGAACTTAAAACATGGGCATGAAGATATAATCATGACAATAAGAAACTTAGCAACCATGTTGTAAACATGTAAATGAACACAAACAAAAGATCATGATAATGAAACAATGAAAGTCAAATGTGTGTTCAAATCATAAGGAAAAACATACAAATGGTTTTCAGCTTGTCCTTCAAAGAGAGCAAAACATAAATGCATAGGACACCTTCAAGTTTAAGAGGGCGACTAGATACAAATAATTTAAGAACAAGTGAAACCAACAATATGAGTCAATCAATGAACTTTGGGACAATGCATATCACACTAAGAATGACAACTATGCTCTCTTAATGGTGCATAAAGAAAGAAGGTGGTGACTCAACATAAAAATAGAAGAAAGGCCCTTCGCAGAGGGAAGCAGTGATTGCAAGTTTTATAACCTTCAAAAATTATGGTACTTACCGGCTTTGAGCTCTCATTGCCCCCATCATAAGCATCTTGAATGGTTAAAGTTAATGTGAGAACAATTATGATGCATATGCTTGACAAATCATAAGTTGAAAACCTCGTGCCCCGTGAATACGAGTACCCAAACCTCATTCTACTTTACTTAGAGTCCCAAGCAAGGCTCTTGTCATTGTAAGTATATGCATATCATCGAGAACCGCCAATGGGGTACCTCCGTGCCCGATGACATGGAACAAGCCCACACCAAAATGACAGGACAAGCAGACAATGAACACCTCGACATCTCTTTTATTTGCCTTTTGTTTAGCTTTTTATTGTGAGATGCGTCGTCGAATGTTCACCATGGGTATGCTGCAAATTTCCACCATGAATTATGCATGGCTTAGATTGGCGGCCCGGCGTTTCCCTAACACATATACAAACTCCATGATCCCTACAAGATTCCCAATTCATTTCACACCGCGGGCATCCATAAACAAAAGATCACGATATCAACTCAAATAAGAAGTGCAATGTTGAAAGCTTGCCCCATGACAGCATGGATGGGCTAGAATCCAACTTACAACTTGCAAGCATAACAACTCAACATAAGAGACCACAATGTCAAATTTTTAAGAACAGGAAAAAGTAAAGTGTGCCTTCCGGTTCGTGAGAGCTTTACTGATCGAATTTCGCATAACACTGGTAAGAGTTTAATTTGAAGATAAAATAAAAGCAAGTCAAATTTACTTGGAATAGCAAATTGCTAGTAGGTATGTATGGTGGACACTTTGGAAAACTTTGGCTTTTAGGAGTTGGATGCACGAGTAGAGCTCATACTCAGTACAAGGGGAGGGCTAGCAAAAGACTGGGAGCGACCAACTAAGAGAGCAATAATGGCCATAATCATGCAAAGCGACAAAGCGACATTAAAAGAAGCATAAGATGGCATCAAAAGTCAAAAACTAAATGATCATGAAGGCTATTGGCGACTTTGTAAGAGTCTAACATGTGTGAGCATGCGCCAAGTCAACCCAAATAAAGCATCAAGGAGAAAACCAAAATAATTCTTCCATACAATAAAAACAACGCATGATTTTTTCAAAGGCTCATTAAGCAATCTCAGTTATTTGAGACAAGTCATGCTACAGCAAAACCACTAAGCATACTATCAAAAAGACATCAAGCATGACATGAAAAAGCCTAAGCCGCAGTCTACACAAGCTCCTTCTTGTACCACTATTTTGCACAAAGCTTTTTCTCTTTTCCAACACCATTTGAAATTTTTTAAGACACCTCTTTTGATGAAAACCAATAAAGATCAGAGGCAAAAATACACCTTGATGAAAAGATATGACAAGGTCTGAACGCAAATCAAGGCGAAAACGAAAACCAAAAGCAGTAGCAGAAAAAGAAGAACACTCGATTTTTAATAAGAGTGAAAACTAGAGCGTTCTTGGCAAATGAAAAGCAAGGCAACTTCTCCAAAAGAAATTTGTTGGGGTCCAACCATTTATTGCAGCAAACAAACAAACTAAACCAACTAAGAAAACTAAAACAACTGACGCTCCAAGAAAAACACATAGTGCATGAAGCAATAAAAATATAGTGTTTTGAAATGTGACCTGATTTTTGCCGATGAAGAAGGGGTGCCTCGGGGGCATCCCCAAGCTTTGACGCTTGTACTTCTTGGATATTTCTTGGGGTGATGCATGGGCATCCCCAAGCTTGAGCTTTTGTCCATTCTTCAACTCATCTCATCATTCTCCAATCCCTACCCTTGAAAACTTCCTTCATACAAAACTAAACACAATTCTATTAGCAACATTAGTGCAAGCATAACATATAATCAATCCTCTTTTTGCTTCATGTTTCAACTCAAAACTACCACATATATAGCATATACTACTGTAGCAACCTCCCAAAAAGTTCCGTGATCAAAAGAACTCAAAAGAAAGCGATAAAGTGGCAAACACAAATATTGGCAGAAATCTGTCAAAACTGAACAGCTGACAAAGGTCGAATTTTTGAGGGATTTTCTGTTTCTCAAATCAAAAAGTGTTCAACTAACAAAAGTTTGGATATAACCTGGGGCATATGCACAAGAAATCGCAGGTCCAAAAGATAATCAAAGAATTTTCACGAATTTTTACAGTGCAGCACCGAAAACAGTTTCAGGACAGCAACATCCCCAAATCTTTACCTCACTCAAATTAGAGGCTTCTCTTGGCACAAAAACGAAATAAACAAGATAAGGAGCGGTCATTACAGTAGTAATGACTTCCAAGACTCAAATAAAAGAAAAAGTACTGAAAAGAAAACATTGGGTTATCTCCCAAGAGTGCTTTTCTTTAACGCCTTTGAGCTAGGCGTAGAAAATTGCGAATCAAGTAATATCAAGTGATGAAGCATCAAGCTCATAATTTGCTCTAAGAATAGAGTCAAAAAGTAATTTCTTTCTTTTCATAGGGAAGTGTTACATACCTTTCTTTAGTGGGAATTGATATTTGATAGTGCCTTCCCTCATATCAATGATAGCACCTACAGTTCGAAGAAGGGGTCTTCCCAAAATAATAGGACACGAAGCATGGCATTCAACGTCCATAACAAGAAAATCAACGGGAACAAGGTTATTGTTAACCACAATAAGAACATCATTAATCCTCCCCAAAGGTTTCTTCTTAGCAACATCAGCAATAGGAACATCAAAATAACATTTTTCAAGCGGTGGTAAATCAAGCATGTCATAAATTTTTCTAGGCATGATAGAAATTCTAGCACCTAGATCACATAAAGCATGGCAATCATAACCATTAACATGCATATCAATGATGGGTTCCCAACCATCTTCTAACTTCTTGGGAACAGAGGCTTTTTGCTTCAACTTTTCATCCCTAATTTTTATGAGAGCATTGGTAATATGCTTAGTAAAAGCAATATTTAAGGAACTAGCATTGGGAGTCAAAGCAAGCTTTTGCAAGAACAAAATAACTTCAGATATATTGCAGCCATCAACATCAAAATCATTAAAAGAAATAGAGCCATCATCTCCTACACTCCGAAAAATTTCAGCACTCTTTTGAGAAAAAGTTTTGGCAGTTTTAGGCTTTTTAACACAAGGAGTCGGAGTTTTCTCTACTCCAATAAAAGTAAGAGGATTGATAGCATAAGGAGCAACATCATTAGAGGTAGTAATGGTACATACCTTCATCTCTCTAGCCATCTCATCTTCTCTTTCCCACCTGGCATGCAATTCCGCTAACAATCTAATATTTTCATCAATTTCAACTTGGATAGCATTAGCGGTAGCAATAACATTGTTCTCTTTCACATCATTAGGCAACACTTTTAATTTCAGAATTTCAACATCATGAGCAAGGCTATCAACTTTAGAAGCAAGAATATCAATTTTGCCTAACTTTTCTTCAACAGACTTGTTAAAAGCAGTTTGCTTACCGATGAAGTCCTTGAGCATTACCTCAAGCTCGGAGGGCGCGGCCCTAGTGTTGTTGTAGGAATTACCATAAGAGTTACCATAACCATTACCATTGGAAGAAGGATATGGCCTATAATTGTTACTAGCAAAATTGTTCCTATAAGCATTGTTGTTAGAATTATTGTTTCTAATGAAATTCACATCAACTTGCTCTTCTTGAGCAACCAGAGAGGCTAAAGGAACATTATTAGGATCAACATGAGTCCTATCATTAGAAAGCATAGCCATAATGGTATCAATCTTATCATTCAAGGAAGAGGTTTCCTCAACAGAATTTACCTTCTTACCTTGTGGAGCTCTCTCGGTGTGCCATTCAGAATAATTTACCATCATGTTATCGAGTAGCTTCGATGCGGCGCCCAAGGTAAGGGACATAAAAGTGCCTCCAGCAGCTGAATCAAGTAGGTTCCTTGAAGAAAAATTCAGTCCTGCATAAAAAGTTTGGATAATCATCCAAGTAGTCAGTCCATGAGTGGGGCAATTCTTCATCATAGATTTTATTCTTTCCCAAGCTTGAGCAACATGTTCATTATCAAACTGAGTAAACTTCAGAATATTGCTACGCAGAGATATAATCTTAGCAGGAGGATAGTATCTACCAATAAAAGCATCCTTACACTTAGACCATGAATCAAAACTATTCTTAGTCAAAGACAGCAACCAATCTTTAGCTTTTCCTCTCAAAGAAAAAGGGAACAACTTGAGCTTAATAATATCACTATCAACATCCTTATATTTCTGCATCTCACATAGCTCAACAAAATTGTTGAGATGAGCTGCAGCATCTTCAGTAGTAGCACCAGAAAATTGCTCTTTCATAACAAGGTTCAACAAAGCAGGCTTAATCTCATAAAAGTTTGCAGCAGTAGCAGGGGGTGCAATAGGAGTGCAGATAAAATCACTATTGTTTGTGCTAGTAAAGTCACACAACTTGGTGTTTTCAGGATTGGCCATTTCAGCAAAACGAAAGTAAACAAGTAAAAACAACTACCAAGGATTCTAATTTTTTTTGGGTTTTTGATATAAAACGATGCAAGTAAAATAAATAGAGTAAAGCAAAACAATAACAAAGTAAAAGATGTGTGTGCGAAAAACTCCCCTCGCAGAAGTCTTCTCTTCCTCCCCGGCGACGGCGCCAGAAAAGAAGCTGCTGCGTGTGGTTGACGTGGAAGCAGTTAGTCCTTGTGCGTGGTGAATAACCAGCCCGTTGGGAACCCCAAGAGGAAGGTATGATGAGTATAGCAGCTAGTTTTCCCTCAGTTAAGAAACCAAGGTTTAATATCGATCAGGAGAGGAGGGACAACCAACTAAAGGTGAGGCGGAACCTGAACACACACAACCAAGTACTTTGTTCCCAACTTGCGATGAGGTTGTCAATCTCACCGGTTTGCTTGAAACAAAGATTATGAGCGTATCGAGTGGAAAACAATATAGTATGCGAGTAAAGTAAACAGTACGAGTAAAGTTAACAGGTGATAGTAATATGATGTAAATAGGACCGGGGTCCACAGTTCACTAGTGGTGTCTCTCTATAGATAAAATAACACATGCTGGGTAAACAAATTACAGTTGGGCAATTGATAGAATAAAGATAAACGTGATATGTCAAGAAGATCACTATGAGATTTACTCTGGGCATTACAACAAAATACATAGACCGCCATCCAACTGCATCTATGACTAATAATCCACTTGTGGTGAATCAATCCGAGAACTCCACAAGTATTAAGTTGCGAACAACAGATAATTGCATTAAGCAAAGTGTGTAATGTAAACAAAGCATATGCCCTTGAGCATATGAATGTTGTTTTCTCCCTAGTAGCAACAGCACATCTACCACCTTAGAGGTTTCTGTCACTCCCCGAGGTGAAATAGAGGCATGAACCCACTATCGAGCATAAATACCCCCTCTTAGAGTCACTAGCAACTACACGGCCAAGAGAGCTACTAACAACGGAGAGCATGCAAGATCATAAACAACATAGAGATAACAAAAGATAATATTCAGTACAGCAACTTAATCATAAACACCAATATTCATCGGATCCCAACAAACTAAACATGTAGAATTACATAACGGTGATCTCAATCATGTAGGGCAGCTCATGAGATCTAAACATGAAGCACATGGTGGAGGAGACAACCATCTAGCTACTGCTATGGACCCATAGTCCAAGGTAGACTACTCACTCATCGCTCCGGAGGCAAGCATGGCGATGAAGAAGACCTCCGGTGGCGATTCCCCTCTCCGGCAGGGTGCCGGGAAGAGCTTCTAGACCCTCCCGATCTTCGGGTCGACGGTGGTGGCGGATCGCGATGTGTTCTAGAAATATGATCGGGTACTTAGGTTTTTTCCGTCGGGGGGTCTTTATAGGCGAAGGGGCGATGTCAGAGGTGGAGCCAGGCTTCCTCACGCGGAGCCCACGCGGCCAGGGGGCTGGCCGCGCCACCCCTGCGTGTGGGGCCCTGGTGGCCCCCCTCCTACTCCTCTTTGGATCTCTGGAAGCTTCCGGGTAAAATAAGACTTCAGGAACTTGTTTCGTCCAATTCCGAGAATATTTCCTGTGTATCACTTCTGAAACACAAAAACAGCAGAAAACAGGAAACTGGCACTGTGGCAACTTGTTAATAGGTTAGTTCCGGAAAATGCATAAAAGTGCCACTAAGTGTAACGAAACAATACGCAAATGGTGTAAAAACAAGCATGGAGCATCAAAAATTATAGATACGTTGGAGACGTATCACTGTCATGGGGCAAGCTTTCAACATTGCACTTCTTATTTGAGTTGATATCGTGATCTTTTGTTTATGGATGCCCGCGGTGTGAAATGAATTGGGAATCTTGTAGGGATCATGGAGTTTGTATATGTGTTAGGGAAACGCTGGGCCGCCAATCTAAGCCATGCATAATTCATGGTGGAAATTTGCAGCATACCCATGGTGAACATTCGACGACGCATCTCACAATAAAAAGCTAAATAAAAGGCAAATAAAAGAGATGTCGAGGTGTTCATTGTCTGCTTGTCCTGTCATTTTGGTGTGGGCTTGTTCCATGTCATCGGGCACGGAGGTACCCCATTGGCGGTTCTCAATGATATGCATATACTTACAATGACAAGAGCCTTGCTTGGGACTCTAAGTAAAGTAGCATGAGGTTTGGGTACTCGTATTCACGGGGCACGAGGTTTTCAACTTATGATTTGTCAAGCATATGCATCATAATTGTTCTCGCATTAACTTTAACCATTCAAGATGCTTATGATGGGGGCAATGAGAGCTCAAAGCCGGTAAGTACCATAATTTTTGAAGGTTATAAAACTTGCAATCACTGCTTCCCTCTGCGAAGGGCCTTTCTTCTATTTTTTATGTTGAGTCACCACCTTCTTTCTTTATGCACCATTAAGAGAGCATAGTTGTCATTCTTAGTGTGATATGCATTGTCCCAAAGTTCATTGATTGACTCATATTATTGGTTTCACTTGTTCTTAAATTATTTGTATCTAGTCGCCCTCTTAAACTTGAAGGTGTCCTATGCATTTATGTTTTGCTCTCTTTGAAGGACAAGCTGAAAACCATTTGTATGTTTTTCCTTATGATTTGAACACACGTTTGACTTTCATTGTTTCATTATCATGATCTTTTGTTTGTGTTCATTTACATGTTTACAACATGGTTGCTAAGTTTCTTATTGTCATGATTATATCTTCATGCCCATGTTTTAAGTTCTTATGATCCCAGCTCACAAATGCTTACATATATGATCAAGATTGTGTAGGTGCATGTCACCTCAAAAATTATTCTTTTGTTATCACTTACCTACTCGAGGACGAGCAGGAGTTAAGCTTGGGGATGCTTGATACGTCTCCAACGTATCTATAATTTTTGATGCTCCATGCTTATTTTTACACCATTTGCCTATTGTTTCGTTACACTTAGTGGCACTTTTATGCATTTTCTGGAACTAACCTATTAACAAGTTGCCACAGTGCCAGTTTCCTATTTTCTGCTGTTTTTGTGTTTCAGAAGTGATACACAGGAAATATTCTCGGAATTGGACGAAACAAGTTCCTGAAGTCTTATTTTACCCGGAAGCTTCCAGAGATCCGAAGAGGAGTAGGAGGGGGGGCCACCAGGGCCCCACACGCAGGGGTGGCGCGGCCAGCCCCCTGGCCATGCGGGCCCCGCATGAGGGAGCCTGGCTCCACCTCTGACATCGCCCCTTCGCCTATAAAGGCCCCCCGACGGAAAAAACCTAAGTACCCGATCAGATTTCCAGAACACATCGCGATCCGCCGCCGCCGTCGACCCGAAGATCGGGAGGGTCCAGAAGCTCTTCCCGGCACCCTACCGGAGAGGGGAATCGCCACCGGAGGTCTTCTTCATCGCCATGCTTGCCTCCGGAGCGATGAGTGAGTAGTCTACCTTGGACTATGGGTCCATAGCAGTAGCTAGATGGTTGTCTCCTCCACCATGTGCTTCATGTTTAGATCTCATGAGCTGCCCTACATGATTGAGATCACCGTTATGTAATTCTACATGTTTGGTTTGTTGGGATCCGATGAATATTGGTGTTTATGATTAAGTTAATGTACTGAATATTATCTTTTGTTATCTCTATGTTGTTTATGATCTTGCATGCTCTCCGTTGTTAGTAGCTATCTTGGCCGAGTAGTTGCTAGTGACTCCAAGAGGGGGTATTTATGCTCGATAGTGGGTTCATGCCTCTATTTCACCTGGGGAAGTGACAGAAACCTCTAAGGTGGTAGATGTGCTGTTGCTACTAGGGAGAAAACAACATTCATATGCTCAAGGGCATATGCTTTGTTTACATTACACACTTTGCTTAATGCAATTATTTGTTGTTTGCAACTTAATACTTGTGGAGTTCTCGGATTGATTCACCACAAGTGGATTATTAGTCATAGATGCAGTTGGATGGCGGTCTATGTATTTTGTTGTAATGCCTAGAGTAAATCTCATAGTGATCTTCTTGACATATCACGTTTATCTTTATTCTATCAATTGCCCAACTGTAATTTGTTTACCCAGCATGTGTTATTTTATCTATGGAGAGACACCACTAGTGAACTGTGGACCCTGGTCCTATTTACATTATATTGCTATCACCTGTTACTTTACTCATACTGTTTACTTTACTCGCATACTTTATTGTTTTCCACTCGATACGCTCATAACCTTTGTTTCAAGCAAACCGGTGAGATTGACAACCTCATCGCAAGTTGGGAACAAAGTACTTCGTTGTGTGTGTGCAGGTTCCGCGTTGCTACTAGCCGAAGACGAGTCCACAAGTATCGTTAATGGCGCCCTTGTTGGAGTGTTCTTAAGCCAGTCCGCATCACCTTCAGTCGTTTGTCCCTCCTCTCCTGACCAATATTAAACCTTGGTTTCTTAAACTGAGGGAAACTAGCTGCTATACTCATCATACCTTCCTCTTGGGGTTCCCAACGGGCTGGTTATTCACCACGCACAAGGACAATCTGCTTCCACGTCAACCACACGCAGCACCCCCCGCATCGGCAAAATGGCTAAGGACTTCGCGCAGGGAGCACAGACGACGCCGATAGGATGCCAAAATTTTGCGCCGCCGCCGCCATCGACGCCAGCCGCCGCCCGAGAGCTCGCTCGCGCCGTGCTCGCCCGCCCGCGCCAGCCGCCGCCCGTCCATCGTCCATGCCAACAGCCACCGACGGACGCGCACGCCAACCGCCGCTGGCCCGAGAGCTCGCCGGCCCGCCGACCGCCTCCAGCCGTTTGCTCGCCGGTGCCCGCCGCCTCCTGTGCTCGCCAGCGCCCCCGCTGCGACGCCCACCGCCTCCTGTGCCCGGCCGCGCGCCCCGACGATCGCCGTCCCCGTGCGTGTCCTCGCGCCGCCGCCTGAGCCCCTGCAGGTAATTAGTTTAATTTACTAAATTTTTTAGATGTAGTGTTAATAATTATAGTTAGGGTTAATTAGTTAGGATTTTGCTTAGGATTTAGGGTTAGGGTTCCTTAGTTAGGATTTTTCTTAGGATTTTTTTGTTTTTTTAGTTAGGGTTAGTGTTCCTTAATTAGTAATATAAATAGAAATAGAAATATGATTTTGTTTATAGTTAGGATTAATTATAATTAGGATTTTGTTTATAGTTAGGTTTAATTAGTTAGGATTTTGCTTTGTTAGGATTTTGGGTTAGTTATTCTGAGTTATTAATTTCTATCATATATATTTTTTAGTTAGGGTTAGGGTCCCTTAATTAATTTAGAGAAATACAAATATGATTTTTTAGTTAGGGTTAGGGTTCCGTTATAAAATGGGGGGCGTTGGCCGAGCGCCGGCGCGGTGGGGAGGGAAGACCTACTCTTCCCCCACCGCGCTGGCGCCCGGCCAACGCCCCCTTTTTTTGGTCTCGATATCGGCATTACAATAATTTGTAATAATTCTTTGCAGAAACTATGGATCTCGGAAGAGACGAATTCCAGGAAGATATTATCGAGGACATCATCCGCGATAATGATGACGATGTCACCTCGTTGTTTCTAAACAACTCCGGTGAGGGAGACGAACAAAACCGTAGAGATGGCTTCGATGAGGGAGAAGGGGCCGGAGAGGATGGAGGCACCGGTGAGGGAGAAGGTGCCGGAGAGGATGGAGGCACCGGTGAGGGAGAAGGCGCCGGCTCTGACGAGGGAGAAGCTGACGGCTCCGATAGAACCTTCAATAATGCAAAGTCCGGGGAGGTAGATGTGTATTAATAAATTAAGCCTCTGTTGTATAGATGGATTATTTGATTTGTGTATATACATATATTAACGCTCTTTCTTCTTTTAGCCCTTTGGATCGAGCCACTCTTCTGTAAATAGAAGAGGTCCGACCAGAAGGTTGGAAGAACATGAAAGGTACCGGATAGAAGAAATCGGTGAAGATGGCGAACCGATTGCTCTCGCGGCTCACGCAAGTAAATTTACAAGACAATGCGGAGTTCTTGTTAGGGACAACATTCCGATCACCATTCGAGAATGGAAGAAGACAAAGACGGAACCAGTTAAATATGTCCGCAACAGATTGAAGAATATTCTTTGGAAGAAGATCATGGTTAATTTTACCCTACCAGAGGCGCCACAGGTGGATCGAACTGAGGTGGATCCAAATGAGGAGGATTCAAATGAGGAGGATTCAGTTGACGATGATCGGAATCTGAATATCATAGAGCGGAAAGTCAAGAAGTGGACTCTTTCAAAGATGGAACTACAATTCAACAACTGGAAGAAAAGATTGTACAAGGATTTTGTCGACAAAAAAAAAGACTCCGGTGTTCACTGGACAATATGAGAAGATAAAAGACCACTGGGACGCATTCGTGGAGTACAAGACTTCAGAGGCAGCTAAGAGAAGGTCAGAAATAAATAAGAAAAATGCTGCTAAAAAGAAGTATCACCATACTATGGGGCAAGGAGGCTACAAGTCTGGCAAGCCTAAGTGGAAGAAAATGGAGGACGATCTAATTGCTAAAGGGATCATTCCGGAGACATTGAAATGGAATGATCGGTCAAGGGATTGGTTTTACGGGCATGGAGGGAAGTTGGACTCAGAAGGGAAGTGTGTATATACAAAAAAGCATGACGAAGACCCCCTTCCCATTGATGCCCTTAGAAGCGCATCAAAGGATGTTGAAGAGGGAAGGTTCCATCCCGAAAGAGAGAAGGACGAGCTCACACGCGCCCTTGGGAATGAAGAACACCCAGGACGAATACGAACCACACCAGGCTCCAAACCGTGGAAACTCGGGTTTCCTGTGGAAAGGAAGAAATTTCCTGATAGAAGCCGTCAGAGAAGAAAGGAAAGGGAGGCAGACCGCATGTCTCAGATAGAACAAGAGCTGAAGCGGCAATCAGACTTGTTAAATCGGATAAGCCAGCAAGGAACCGCCGCATCTCAGCCACAGATAGAAGCCGGACATGATGCTACCGGCCCACCATCTCAGCGGAAAAGCAGCGTGGCTTCCACGGACCTCCCAGAGGATGATGATGAACCGGCGATCCGCTACCTAGTGGATGATATCACGGAGTCGACATCTTGCGAGCTACATGTGAAGGTCGTGAACATAACCATGAAGGTGGCGGTCGGCTATGCCTTACCCATTGGACCTGATTCAACTTATCATTGCCGTCCAATTCCACATGGCTACGCTGTTGCCGGGGTGGATGAAGTTATGGGCGGATTTGGGCAGCTGAAGCTTGACCACCCTGCGGGTGAAGGGGATTTGTACGAGCTGGGAGAAGCCAAGAAGACCACCGTTCTATGGCTAAAGGAATTAATCGTGCTTCCAAATTGGACGCCAAGGTCTCCAGCGCGTCACCCTTCTCCACCGCCACGTCAGCCTTCTCCGCCATCTTCGCGTCAGCCTTCTCCGGCATCTTCGCCGCATCAGCCTTCTCAGCCATCTCCGCGTCAGCCTTCTCCGGCATCTCCGCTGCATCAGCCTTCTCCAGCATACCAGCCTTCGCCAGCTAGTGAGCCATCTCCGCCACCTCCGCCCACTGAGGCTCAGAGCCAAAAGCGGAAGCGTACCATCGCCGCTCCATCGATGAGTCGTAATCGATCACCGATCCGTCGACAGGAGCCCCTCCCAAGAGTACTTAAGGTTCCTCCCAAGAGACCTTACGACTATACTCCAGAGGAAAATGCAGCGAAAGTACAAGAGAAATCAAAGAACTTCTTTGAAAAGTTGAAGAGAAAGAAGACCGAGCAGTCCGCCGAGCAGTCTCCTCTAGATCCAAAAGTGTTAAAAATGTTGAAGAACCTTCACCAACCCGAGCCAAGGCTTGCATCAGACTATGACCGCACTATTCTCAAGTCAGATGCAGCAAAGCGGTCGAAAGGTAAATCAGTTCCTCAGTTCGGAGAACAGATGAACTCTTGCCCCTCCCTCCAAGTGTATCCCGATGTCCAGTATGATCTAGAGATCATAGCACTGTACAAAGAGGAGGCCAAAGTTGCAGGTATGTCTGTTGCTCAATACTTAAGCAAGTGTGATTTCCCCACGGCTGAAGTAGTAGCATACCAATACCGGCATGGGAGCCCTCTCGTCAGACCCGAGGAGATTCCGAATCTATCAAGAAGAATGCGAAAATTGCATAAGTGGTACTTGGAAGCCTCACAGCATGGGCAGAACTGGATCATACTGGGAATTAATGATGAGCATTACTTTCGTGGAACCGACGACATAAACATCGAATTTGCTGAATTATTTCAGTTATACAATCATGACACCCTCGACAAATCGATGATCAGTGCCTATTGTTTGTAAGTATTATTTTTGTAATTAAGTCTTTAGCTCATCTCGTTCATTGCATGCATAATTTTACTCACTATATTATGCAGATTGAAGAAACTCGAATGCAAAAGAGGACAAATCTATGACATTGGGTTCATTGACCCATATACCGTGAACGAGGTAACTCTCCATAACCATATCAAGGACACGCAGAATAACTTGGTACGGGCGTTAAGGAAACAAGAAACCATGACGAAAATACTATTTCCTTACAACTTCAAGTGAGTGTGTTACTGTCTTATACACATTACTATTTTGGTTACTCGATGTTAAGTGTGTGTTATGCGTGTGCGCAGCTATCATTTTATTCTGCTAGTTATTGAACTTGATAGAGGACGAGTACTAGTCATGGACTCGAAACAAAAATCCCTTGAGACATTAAGGGACATGATTGATACACTCCAGCGGTAATTTCAATCATTATGCATGGCACTATATCAGCTACTTTTGTTCATTTCCTGATATCAAGTAATTACTAACTTCTTTATTCATTTTCTTTGCCGGGCAGTGCTTGGAAACGATTCACGGATAAGGCACCGTGTCCCTGGAAAAAGGAGCTTGAATTTAAAAAAGTACCGGTAAGTACTACTAGCTAGGTCCGCGCATCTCTTTGGTTCTAGTTTCAATACCATTATCATCCTTGATTATTATTTTGATTGAACTCTATTCTCGTAAAGTGCTTGAAGCAAGAAGATGGGAAGAATTTATGTGGATTCTATGTCTGCGAGTTCATGCGAGAGCATTGTTGTGAGAAGAAAAGACTAGAACAACTAGATGTACGTAAACAATATTCACAATTTTATTTTATTACCATCATTTATGTTGAGTTTCTTCATTCATATATATTGATCCCCTTCTTTACATTAGATCGAACTGAAGCGGGATCATCTTCTAGCAACCGAGCGTATACGAGCAATTCAAGAGGAATTGGCGGGATTCTTACTTGATGAGGTCATCGCACCAACCGGTGAATACCATCGGCATTACGAGTTTGGAAAATCGTAGCTGAAATTATATTGTATATATGCATGAACGTGTATAATGTACCATTATGTAATATGTTTGACCAAGCACGATAAAAGATGACACGTACTAGCTTCGATCTCTATATGTATGACGATATTGTGTAATATGATGGTTTCTTTTATATGTGCATCAACGTGTTTCAAATACCCGAAAAAACCGTATTTCAAATGGCTAGGGTTTAGGGTTTTAGCCAAACGCGGCAGGGGCTGCCACATCACCAACCTTTAGCACCAGTTCATATTACGAACCGGTGCTAAAGGTCCATCGGCAGGAGCTAGTCTACACGCCCACGTGGAGACCCTTTAGCACCGGTTCGTAATGCAACCGGTGCTAAAGAGTTAGGGCTGTAGTCCCGGATGCGTTGCACCGGTTGCAAAACCGGTGCAAAAGGCAGTTACAAACCAGTGCTAATGTCGTGTTTTCCACCAGTGTGTCCACGCTTGGATCCTTCGGCGGTGGCGCTCAAAAAAACTGATAGAAAACAATCTCGATTTCAGGCCTGCCTGCCTGGTCGCCGTCTTCTCCCTTGTTATTGTCCCCATCGCAATTCGATTCATCTCCCTCCGGAAAGCACATCGACCAGTCTCCCTTGCGGCAGGTTCATCCGGGAAGCGGTAGGCCCGTGCCCGTCGTCCAAGGCGAGCAGGACGCGATCGGGGCAGAGTTGCTGGCGGCATAGACGGCCGGATTTCTGACAGCGGTGACTCGGAGCAGAGCTTCGAAGAAGAGAGCAGGTCAGGGATGGCAGGTCATAGCAAGAGAGGCTCGGGGGAGGAGTTTCTGCTAGCGTCGATGGCCGGGTTTCCTGTCGGCCGCCAGCGTCAGACTTAGAATTTTTTTGGGTTTAGGCTGAAAGCGTATTTAGGTGAATTGAAAGCGTATTTGTGAGCCACGGACCATACCTGTAGCAATATTATTAGTAGAGATTATGCATAAATATTATTTGAAATCTATTGATGCTCATTATTACTTAATCATTATTTCTTATTTTTAAAATTATTTGGAATTCAAAAAAGTAAAATCATATGTTAACAAAGTCTAAGGGTTAATACAATTCATAGCATAGTGTTATCAAGAAGTCGTGAACGCAGTCTTGGAAGCTAGTAGGGAAGGAATGGAGAAGTTAAGCGTGCTGAGGGTGGAGAACCGTGAGGACGGTGACCGGCCGGGAAGTGGGACCACGAGTATATACTTTGACATAAGAATAAGGGTGATTAGAGATGAGAGTTGAAACTGTCAAACAAATCAAATATCTAAAATAGGAAAATTCAAAAAAAATTTGAAAAAATCTGAAACTTTTTTAGAAAATATTTAAAAATGGTAAAATGACCTCCAGCTCGCAGCGCTCAAGGCGGCCAAGTGGAGAACCTTTAGTCCCAGGTTGTGGCACAACCGGGACTAAAAAGGGGGACCTTTAGTCCCAATTTGTTTTCCTAGTTGCTATAACCGGGACTAAACACCCTTACCAACCGGGACTAAAGGTCGTTTTTCTACTAGTGTTCCCTCGCATGCTCTCTCCCATGGCTGCGTGGACCTCGGCAAGGAGGAGTAGGCAGTGATGACCCACAAGTATAGGGGATCGCAACAGTCTTCGAGGGAAGTAAAACCCAAATTTATTGATTCGACACTAGGGGAGCCAAAGAATATTTATAAGCCTTAACAGATGAGTTGTCAATTCAGCTGCACCTGGAAACAGACTTGCTCACAGCGGTTTATCAGTAACAATAGTTTTATAGTGGTGACAGTAGTAAAATAGTAGCAACAATAATAAAGTAAAGACGGTAATAGTAGTAATAGTAAACAGTATGATTAAATATTGTAGGCATAGGGATGGATGAACGGGCGTTGCATGGATAAGATAATTCATGTAATCAACAAGACATGGGCAATTGCAGATAAATAATGATAAAGCATCGTAGTACTAAACAACCATAGGCATGTGTTCCATATATAGTCGTGCGTGCTCACAATGAGAAACTTGCATGCCATCTTCTATCCTACCAGCCTGTTTGCAGCAGGGCCTCAAGGGAATCTACTGGTAATTAAGGTACTCCTTTTAATAAAGTACTGGAGCAATGCATTAACACTCGGTGAACACATGTGATCCTCACATCACAGCCATCCCCTCCGGTTATCCCAATTGCTGTCACTTTGGGGCCTCAGGTTCCGGACAATGATATGTGTATACAACTTGCAGGTAAGACCATAAACAACAATTATCATCATAAAACAATAACAAGTTCAGATCTGAGATCATGGCACTTGAGCCCAAAGTGACAAGCATTAAGTACAACAAGTTGCAACAATGTCATAAGCACTAACAATAAATACTAGGCACCATGCCCTAACAATCTAATAGCAAATTACATGAATGATCTCATCCAATCCCTACCATCCCCTTCGCCTACATCAGGAATTACTCACATATGGGTGGGGGAGTCATGGATGGTTGATGGAGAGACGTCAGTGATGATGGTGATGAAGATCTCCTCCAAATCCCCGTCCCGGCAGGGTACCAGAACGGAGTTTCTGGTTCCGAATCGCGGTTTCTGATGGTGGCGGCGCAGCGGAAGTCTATCAGGGAAAAACACCGAAACCCTGATAATTTCAGGTCAAAGGGTATTTGTAGGCGGAAGGAGGGCTCGAGGAGATGGCTGGGGTGGTCTCACCACACCCTGGCGCGGCCAGGCCTGGGCCGCGCCACCAGGTGGTGTGGTGGCCTCCCAGCCCCTCTCCGTCTCGTATTCTGGCTCCGTGGGTCTTCTGGTAAAATAGGAATTTTGCAGTATTTTCCGGGATTTTTCCTGAAAGTTGGAATTCTGCACAAAAACAAGACACCAGGGCAATTCTGCTAAAAACAGCATTAGTCCATGTTAGTTGTATTCAAAACCCACAAATTAGAGGAGAAACATCAGCAAAAGTGTTCGGGAAAGTAGATACGTTTTGGACGTATCAACTCCCGCCAAGCTTAGCTATTTGCTTGTCCTCAAGCAATTCAGTTAACAACTGAGAGCGATAAAAGAAACTTTCACGAACACATTTGCTTCATAAGATGTATGTATTCCCACTATATGATCAAGTACTCAGGCAATTCATAATAAGAAATATGCAACTAATGTTATCTCGTAGTCAAGCAAGCTATGAAAGAGTGCCAATGCACTAATAACAAGCAACATGAAACGTAAGAAGCTACAAGATTGTAATGTTCATAATAATATATGAAAGAGTGGTATCCTGCTTGCTTTTATTTGTGGAGCAAAACATAAATGCTGAGGCACCTCTGAAGTTCAAGGGAAGACTAGAAGTAAAAATATCAAAGATACGAGCATCAAAGTTATACCACAATTAACCGTGTTATGGGACAAGCATATTACACTAAGAATAACAGCTATGCTCTCAAGAAAGTGCTTAAAGTTAGAATATGAAGACTCATCATAAACGTAAAATAAATGCCCTTCGCAGAGGGAAGCAGTGATTTAACATGTGCTAGAGCTTTTCATTTGTAAAATAGAGATAAAAATTTATTTTGAGAGGTGGTTGTTTCCTGTCAACGACTGGCAATGGGTTCTTGTTATCTTCCATACTAAACAAGTGAGAGCGGTTCCGAGTTCTTTGAAAATTTGGCACATTGGTGCTCTTTTATAAAGCTTGGCACTCATCCCCACTTTTTCCTTTCTCAAACCATGGCTAGCCCATTCCATCGGGTGCCCACCAACTTTCACATACCATGGAGGGGTGCCTTTTTCCTTTTTTTTGAATTTAGATTACAATGGTCTGACGACCTCCCTTGCAAAATTAATGATGAGCAGATGAAGCATGCAAGTCGCGGGGTACTTAATTTAATATGGAAGATAGCAATTCCGACCACTACGTCCTCATGAGCTAAAAACAGTGGCACAAAATGAGAAGTATTTGAAAGTTTTGAAAGGTAGCACATGAAAATTTACTTGGAATGGCTTGTAAATACCATGCATAGGAATTTATAGTGGACTCTTTAGGGTTACTTGGTTTTCAGGAGTTGGATGCACGAGAAGTATTCCCTCTCAGTACAAGTGAAGGCTAGCAAAAGACGGGGAAGCAACAATCGAGAGAGCAATAACTGTCATAATCATGCTTGCGACAAAACAAAATTAATATAGGCATAAAAATGATACAAGAACTCTGAGGCAAAGTAAATCATTGAGGCTTAATTGACTTTTTATTCAGTCATATGCATGCTTGAGCATGTGCCAAGTTGATTCAAATGAATCTTTTCAGAGGAGGATACCACAAAGTCATACCGTTTTAGGAATAAAACAATGCAAGCAAGCATCTACATGACATGCTATAAACTATTAGTAAATTGAAACTAATCATATGAGAGTAAGAACTACAAAGCATCCATTAAATAACATATACCTTACATGAACAGACTAAGCACGTTCATATAGATGAGTATATGTACAAAAATGAAAACAAAAAGAGTTCATACCAGCCTCTTACCACACCTCGAATTGTCATATGTCGTCATTATTGCCTTTCACTTTTATGGCTTGAATAATATGAAGTGAATACCAAGCTCCAATGGAATCACGGGAGACTGAACTCTGCAACAAACTTTACAAAACCGAAGAAGAACAACAAATATTTTTGGGTTTTCGAATTTTGCAACAAGAACAGAAGGAAGCATCAAACAAAGCAAAATATTTTTGGATTTTTCAAATATCAAACCAAAAATAGAAAACAACGCAAACCAAAGCTAGAAAACTAAAAAGGCAAACAAAGAGAAACAACAGAAATATTTTTGGTCTTTTTGTGTTTTGGAAAGCAGAAATAAGAACAAGAACAACAAAGAAAAGGAAGAAAGCGAAACATGGATATAGAAAGTACCGACAAATTATGATATATAGATGATGAATCATCGGCGTACCTCCCCCCAAGCTTAGGCTTTTGGCCTAAGTGGAGATCAATCCCAGCTCGGCCATGAAGTGGCATCTCCAAAATATGACGAAGAAGCACCTTCGTCCTGATATGAGCTCAAGGGCGCCGTGGCGTGGTACATAGTGTAGTGGTCAGCTGGCGCCTCCTCTTCCTCCTGGTTCACAACGCCATCTGTGTGTGGAAGCCAAATAACCTAAGCTGCTCATCCAACTCCCCCTTCGAGCGCGACCATGGTCTCCTGCAAATACTGAACAAACTGGGCTACGGCAAGGGAACTTCCCTTTCTTCTCCATCGGTGAATAACTTCTATAAACTAATTTCCCTGCACATGAGTTGGCAGTAACAAAGTGATGGAGCTTCATGGCAGCAAGATCAAGTCTCTGTGGAACCAACAATATATCATTATGAGCAATACATAGTCCTAGAGCAGCAACAATGCGCGCAGCAATAATGCCTCCATAAATAGGTCCCCTAGCAGCTAGGTGACGGGCAACAAGAGCACCGAGGTTATACTTTTTGCTAACATCAAGTGCAGTAGCTAGAAAAGCTAAATGATAGTTAGAGATATTGCTAGTGTTCCCCCTACCAAGAATACTAGTTGCAAGATAGTAAGTAAAATATCTAATAGCTGGGAGTTGAATGTTTCTTATCTTGCCACGCTGAGCTGTGCGGTCATCATCATTAGTCACCCCTCGGTAGAGTTCCAACAAATCAGCTGGTCGATTCTGAATCTTCTTCGCTGTCCCAAATATGGGGATACCTAGAATACCACAAAACTTCTCCAAAGACATGGTGATAGACTTATCATAAATCTTAAATGCAGTGGATGGCTTGAAATGAGAGTTAGTAAATTTAAAGCTTTCAACAAAAATCTTTGTGAGCATAGCATATTGATTACTCTCATCCGTCATGTATGTAGTCAATCCAACCCTGTCAACAAGGAGTAAGAAATCCTCAAGAATCCCTGCATCACTCAAAAAGTTAGCACAAGGGAAGGTGGATGGATGCGCATCTCCATCATCCCCCTCATCGCCAATGCTTGGTGACATAAGATCTTCATCGTAGGATGTCCTAAATTGAGCAGTGGATCTTGAAGGCCTTGATGCGCTTGGTGCTTCTCTTTCAAAGACTTCTCCATAAGTGTAGTTGTCCATTTCCCTTTTCTAAATTTTTTAACAAACCTCATAAAAATGATTTTGAAACAAACAATTGATGGAAACTACTATAGGGAGTTACAAGAGGGCTAACATGCATCAAAATAACACTTCTAAGTAATAGAACATGCATGCAAACTCATTTCACCTGTCACCTATTGACAAGGGTATAAATAATAGAGCCCGTCAGTTAAGTACCCCTGAGGCCCATTAAGCTAGGCCTAATTGTAATACTAGTCGAAATACGAGTTCATGTCGTATGTCGATATTGTAATCTGTATCGGATCCCTCCCGATGCCTGAGACCTGGCCACCTATATATAGGGGCCAGGAGGGGACGGTAAGGGACAGATTGAGAGAAAGCCAGGTTTACACCCACGTTTACTTTCGATAGACACCTTGTTTGACTGATTTTACCTTCGAGTTCATCCGACGCCCTATCTCCCCGATCCTAAGTCCTCCATCTAGGACATTTGTCGAGTTAACCCTCATCAATTGGCGCCGACCATGGGGACTCAGGGCGTTGGAATCATGAATTCGATAGCTTTTTTGCTTTTAGCCAACAGCAATCCAAAAGTCCACAAAATCCAGATACCCTTTGGAACCATCAATTTTCAACCTCACCAGTCAAGTTTCGTGCAAGCATTTGAGAGCATGGATCAGAATATGGATCAGACATTTGGAAGTCTAAATTTTCGTGTCGGATCATTGGGTTCAATTCGCCTTTTAGATCCGATGAAATCGGGTCTGTCGGCAAGCAAGTCCAAAACAGAAACAACGGCAGAATCGTCAGAGGGCTCTTCCAGCGAAGTAAATTCGTCGGTCAGCTCCACAGAAATAGAGGCAGAAGAAAGAAAATTCGCAGAAGGCAGCAAAATCATGGAAAACTTCGACTTAGAAGTACAACTCGAAGATCTGATGATCTGCCATGACGACACTTCGGATAAATCAACAGACACCTGGAAGACAGGGTTAGAGCTTCATGAGGATGAAAGTTCAATCTTCTCAAGCTTCGATAGTAAATTTGATAATCGGTACCAAGTACTCGCTATCACAGAAGACAACTCAGAAGAGCTCGATGAAAACAACAATCCAGTGCTCAACCCAGCAAACATAAATAGGGGGGCAAACCACTTGGCAGAAGGAGAAACCGCGGACTCCCTGGTAAACCGGGAAAAAGTTTGGCTATCAGTCGATGAATGGAGGATAATCAAAATAGCTGTGGAGCACTGCACGCCAATACCAAATAATGCTAGCAAAAATATGCTTTTGGGATACCACTACGCCCTAAGACAGCAGTCAAAATTACTAGCGAAAGAAAGATTTGAAGTACAGAAGAGAAAAGACTCAGCCATTGCAGCAAGTGACGCTGCTCGTAGAGCACGAAGCGACGCATCATACACAAACGGCAAAAGACATCATCGGCACGGATTAACGTACGAGAACCTCGAATACTCAGATAGGCAAAGTCTCTCCAAAAACATCGACTCGTCTTTCTTATCAGTCGACGAGCAAGGGAACATTATACCAAAGACACCCGAAGCAGCGCTGGTGGCAGCTCAAGCATACCTACACACAACGCGACCATGTCCAGGAGATCCAAGGGAACATATGCATCGGGCAGCACTGTAGGGATTAAAGATGGTAGGCAACAAGTTATCAGCAAAAGAGGAGGAGGCATACCGCAACAAAGGAACTCACAAACTAAGATCGCCACGTCGTCACAACAGTCCTCGGCACAGAAGCGGAAGTCGACGATCTAGAATGCCATCACTAGGGCAACACAATAGTCCAAAGAATAAAGGAACCCGACGATCCAGAACTCCCAATAGAGCATATGACTACGAAGACGACGAAAAGGAGATGGGGGTGACATGCTTTACCCATAGGGTTCGCATCACGTCAGTACCCAAAGGTTTCAAACTACCCCATGATCAGCAAAAATATGATGGGTCATAGCAGCCACAGTCATGGCTCTTAGATTATCTACAAGCAGTAAAATTACTGGGAGGAACCAGAGAAACAGCAATGCAAAGTTTGCAATTACACCTCACCGGCGCAGCAAGGTCATGGTTGAGCAAATTAGGAAAAGAAACAATTGGAAGCTGGGAGGAGCTCACAAAACAATTTACGAGTAACTTCAAGTCAACATATAAGCGTCCAGCATCCATAGAAGAAGTCAAAGCCTACGTGCAGCAACGCGGTGAGACATTAAGGGCGTATATCCAAAGATGGAGCATCATCAAAAAATTCGGCAGTCGAAGTTTCAGACAAAAGAGCAATAGATGCATTCATAGTTGGGTTAAGGCGAGGAGACCTAGTCAAAGAGATGGGCAGAATCAAGCCGAAAACAGTATCAGAATTGATGGATATAGCAAATAGATTTGCAGTTGGAGAAGATGCGTGCAACAACAAACAGACACGATCGCCAGAGGATGATAGAGGAAACAGATATGGAGGCCAAAGGAGGAGATCCCGCAATTACGATAACTATGGCTCTCACAGCCAAGTAGCCGCAGGGTACAAGGATAATAGCTACCAAGGGAACGACCGTAAAAGCTCGGGATATCGTGGCTACGGAAAAGAAGACTACAAAAAGTTTTTCAGACAAAAGAATCTAGAGAGTACAACCCATCGCTAGAAGACATGCTAAACGGACCATGTCATATACACTCCGCGTTTGTTGATGGGAAACGAGTATCCAGACACACGATGAAAGATTGCACTACGTTCTTGAAACTACAAGAAGCAGCACTAAACGAGCAAGCCGAAGCAAAACGGTAGGGATACGAAGGAAACACGAGTAACACACCTGCAAATCATCAGGGAAACAACGGGGTTCCTCAAGGTCAAGATCAGCCGAACCAGGGACGCGATGATGAAGGAGGATATGTTCCATCCAAAGGGCACATCACAGCAATGATACAGCCTGTGATAAAGTCGAACAAAGAGGAAAAAAGCATAACTTGCCAAGTTAACTTAGCAGTAACCTCGCCTCCAGCAACAACAGAATATCTACACTGGTCAGAGCAACCCATAGAATTTAGCAGAGATGATCACCCAATAACAGTACCTCGGCCAGGAAACGCGCCTTTGGTACTCAAAGCCCAAATTGGGACATACGATGTCGACAGAGTGTTCATGGATGCAGGAAGTGGCATAAATCTCATATATGCAAAAACCCTACGAGCAATGCACATCTCATTGGAGTTCCTGAAACCAACTAATTGTTCCTTTCATGGAATAGTCCCAGGAAGCGCTAACTATCCACTTGGTCGAATAACACTCAATGTTTTCTTCAGAAATAGGCAAAATTACAGAAGAGAGAAACTCAACTTCGAAGTCATGGACTGGCCATCACAATATCATGCGATCCTTGGGCGACCCGCATTTTCGCGATTCATGGCAGTACCTCACTACACATACCTAGTATTAAAAATGCCAGGACCCAATGGAATTATCACAGTCAAAGGAAGCTTCGAGCTATCAGACCTATGCGACAAGGAATTTCACAAGATGGCCCAAAACTTCGGCATGATGGCAGCTACGGAGAACCCAACTACAAAGCAAAAAGTGCGACTACAGGAGTCACACAGCAACTCGAAGGACACCCAGCAGAGCCAGAAGTTAAGAAACCGCGGGTACAACCGTTAGAACAAGAGAAACCTACAGGAGAAGAAGAGAAGACTTAGGCGACATAGGCAACAAGAAGAACAAAAAGTAGAGTAGAAAAATAAGGCTGCAAAAGCCACGAGTTAATCCAGGGCAATGCCCTCTAGATCCAGAACATGGGTCACTGGCCGGATCTCTTGGGATACCCCATGTATCTTACATTATAAGTATAAATAAAGACAAAATTCCTCCTATTTGAGTTTACATGTCTTTAAATAAAATTGCGGTAAACGCACCAAACGCACAACAAGTAAAACGCTTTGAGAACAAAAACAAAGCTTCTGATAAAAGGAGCCAGAAAACAAAAACTCTCGCGTTGTACACGCAAAAGAATACAAACTTCACAGTAGTGGCTGATCAGAATCATCTACGCCCAAAGGATCTAAATAATGATGCTCGCGGAAAAACGCGGCATCCTCTCGAAGTAACCTAGCTATGAGCCTCCTTGCTGGTTGAAGGGTAGCATCCATATGGACTTGCAACCTAGCTCCCCCTGGAGGCATACTTAGTGACATAGAACTATAATTAAGCCTTGATTCCACTTACGTGTCCAACCAAGCGCAAAATTGGCACCAGCCACTAAGTTGGGCTCTATCAGTTGATGAATTCGCTGACTAGATCTAAAAGCATCGAGTAGCTGCGGAAAGCTTCCAGGAAGAGGATTGCGAGGGAGCATCACAGAATACATGGTAGTCAAAGATCTTCGACAACCATCAACAGCTTCTCCAATGTGCTGAGCATGATCTTGAAGAAGCACAATAGCACGATGGCGCCGGGGATCAGACCACAAACTTTCGACTCCCTCTGATGATCTCTCAAGAGCCGCGATTCGTTCAGAAACCCGACGAGTCTCACCAACGAAGTCCAAGCAAGTGCCTGCGATAATTAGAAGTCATTGGCCACTAGTAATGGAGTAAAAGGGAAAAAGAGGAAGGTTGCAAAGAACCTTACATCGCAACAGCTCGCAAACAGATTCAACAATACCAACAAGGAAGGAGTCGCATTCTTCCAGATGCACAATTCTAGCCGTCAGACCCGACACCTTATCCTCGAGTATAGATATCTGTTTCATAAAGCCGCAAGATTTGCTGGCTTTATCCATAGCCATCTATGTTTGGCGCTTCATCAAAGATAAACGACCTTCAAGGTCCAAAATCCTCAATGAATACTCAGTACATCGACAAGAAGGATGAGAAGGCGAAGAAGCTTCGGAGTCGAAAATATTGACAGGAGATGAAGCCCGATCGCGACCCGACGACCCACCAGCATGCATAGGCTGGAAGCCAAAAGAAAGGAAAAGAGAGCATCTCAGAAACTAAATCAAACATGACATTTGATACGTCTCAAACATACCTATAATTTTTGATGCTCCATGCTTACTTTTACACTATTTGCCTTGTGTTTCGTTACACTTCGTGGCGTTTTTATGCGATTTCCGGAACTAACCTATTGACAAGATGCCACAGTGCCAGTTCCCTGTTTTCTGCTGTTTTTGTGTTTCAGAAAAGCTACATAGGAAATATTCTCGGAATTGGACGAAACGAAGACCCAAACTCCTATTTTTCCCGGACGAAGGACGAGGACCAAAAGAGAGCCGGAGGGGGGCCAGCCTCACCATGAGGGGGCGCGGCCCAGCCCCTGGCCGCACCCCCTGGTGGTGAGACCACCCTAGTCCAGCTCTGACAATGCCCTTTCGCCTATAAAAAGCTTCGGGACGGAAAACCCTAAAACAATCGGCGTTTTTCCTAGAATAGTTCCGCAGCGCCGCCGCCGTCAAAGACAAATTTCGGGGGACAGAAGTCTCTGTTCCAGCACCCTGCCGGGAAGGGGAAGTGCCCCCAAAGCCATCTCCATCGGTCTCCATCACCATCTCTGCCGTCTCCATCGACCTCACCGCCATCTCCATCGCCGTTGTTGTCTCCTGTGATGAGGAGGGAGTAGTTCTCCCCCGAGGCTGAGGGCTCTACCGGTAGCTATGTGGTTCACCTCTCTCTCCCATGATGTGATCTTTATGTGATCGTGAGCTTTGTATCTAGTTGAATTGGTAGATGTTATTATTCAGATATTATGCTACTCTCGTGCTTTATATTTGTAAACTCCGGAGATACCTTGTATCACGATGTGAAGGTGATAGTGTGCGCATCATATGTGTCTCTTTTGGTTAATGTCTCTATGAATTGTTGGTATTTGTTGGAACCATCTAGTGCGTTCATGGTGACAGTGTGGGACAATCTAGTTTGGGGAAATACGGACTTTGAGGAGTGCTTCGTAGCCCTATGCATGATTAGTGTTTGTTATCCATTGGGGAATTGTTTTGAGTTACATATTGATGATAGTATCTATTGGTTCAATTATGTTATATTTGTTGGGAGTGTGTCCACTAGTGAAAGTATGATCCCTAGGCCTTGTTTCCAAGCATTGCACACCGTTTCCTTTCAGTTGTGTTACATATTTGCTTGCAGCAATATTTATTTCAGATTACATTTACTACTTATAATTATCACTACTACTTGTATTTCACTCTCTCTTTGCCGAACTAGTGCACCTATACATCTGACAAGTGTATTGGGTGTGTTGGGGACACAAGAGACTTTCTGTATCGTAATTGCAGGGTTGTTTGAGAGGGATAGCTTTGACCTCTTCCTCCCTGAGTTCGATAAACCTTGGGTGATCCACTTAAGGGAAACTTGCTGCTGCTCTACAAACCTCTGCACTTAGAGGCCCAACACTGTCTACAAGAACAGATGCGTGCGTAGACATCAAGCTATTTTCTAGTGCCGTTGCCGGGGAGGTAAGGTAAAAGGTACTCACATCCTCCTGTGTGAGTGCTCAAAGTTATTTCCTTTAGATTCTGCAATTATATCTTTTTGTTTCTTGTTTTTATTTTCACTAGTTAGGCTTAATGGAAAGTAAAGAGTTCTTTAGTCTTTTTCCTGAGTTTAGATTTGAAGAGAAAATTGAAAAACCATTGGAGCTTAATTTGCATGCTAATAGTGTTGTTAGTATGAATGCTTTGAACACCGTTATTGCTAATGCTATAGAAAAGTCTAAGCTTGGGGAAGCTGGTTTTGTTAAGCATGATATTTTTAGTTTCCCAGCTTTAGTGGAGAAAGTTTGCTCTGATGATATTTTATCTCCCATATGTGATAATTCTTATGATGCTTGTGCTCCTCATCCTTTTAAAATACCTATGAAATTTTTTGATCGTGCTATGAATAACTGCTATTTAGGAGATGGAACTGTCCATCCTGATGATCATTTGCTCTTTATACATGAATTATGCGAGTTGTTCAAGTGTGCAGGTATTTCTATGAACCAAGTTAAGAGGAAGCTATTTTCTTTATCACTGAAGGGCAGAGCTGCGGAATGGTATAAAACACTGAAGGATGGCCAACCTATTGATTGGGAGGAAATTGTACCTCTCTTTTATTCTAAATTCTATCCTTCTAGTGAGGTTTATAAAGATAGAAATTATATTTATAATTTTCATCCGCATGAGGGAGAAAGCATTGCCCAAGTGTGGGGAAGATTGAAGTCACTAATGCTCAAATGTCCTATTCATGATCTTCCCCGTAATATTGTTATTAATAATTTTTATGCAAGGCTTTCAGGATATTACAAGGACTATCTAGATGCATGCTTCGATGGATCTTTCACAAGCAAGGATGTTGACATCAAGTGGAATCTGCTTGAAACAATTCAAAACAATATTGAAGGTTGGGATAGCGACAAAGGTAAAGGATCAGGTATAAAATATGAGTATGATTGCATTAAGTCTTTCGCTGAAACTGCTGATTTTCAAGAGCTTAGTGTTAAATATGGTTTTGATCCCCTAATTATGGTTAATTGCTTTAGAGCCTTTGCTTCCCATATTAATGTTCCCAAAGGAAATGGGGATGTGTATCATGAACCTTTTAAAGACACTTGCATAGAAAGTGATATTGTTATTGATGATTGCAATAAACATGCTCAAATTTTTGAAAGTACTACTTCTTATAAGCATGTTAATTTTTGTGGAGTACACAGACCTTGTGAATAGAGTCACAACAAGGAAGATTATTGTATCCACCACGGGAATGAAGAAACCCGAATGTGGCACAAGGCTCTAGATGAGCTCGGTGAAAAGGTTTGTGAGCTTTACCCTTTTCTTTGTGAATTTTGCGATGACATAGGTCATTTTAATTTTCAATGCTCAAGCCCTAATAGTCACCTTTCTAATCAAATGAGTACCGCAAGTTTGTATTGTGATGACAAGATTACTCTCAATCAGCATGATGAGCTTACTTTGTTTTTGGGGTGTGAAGAGATATCTAGAAAGACTTCTTTGGTAGATATGAGTGTTTTTTATATTACTAGCAAGCAAGCCCGTGCGTTGCAACGGAAGCAAAACAATCTACATTGTAGAGGCACAAATAAGTTTATGTTAGACCACAATGTGTCAAAAAAATCAGCATAGTTTCACGTGGAGGGAATAATATCTCTGGATAGCACCTATCGGAATCGGGCTAGGTCCCCTCCATACCGGCCCCGCCACCTCTCCCTGGCGTCGTCACCCACCTCCGTACCCGGGTCATAGCAGATACACGGGTCTGCGGGTACGGGTTTGGCACCCCCGTACCTGCCTCGCTAGACCCGATGGGTCTAGGTTTTTACCGTTTAGCAACCCCGTGGGTTTTTTTCTTGCCAAACCCTCCTCGTTTAAGGCGGGTACGCATCGGGTTAGCGAGTATCGGATCCCCATTGCCATCCATAATCGTATCCCCGACTATGAAGTTACACGTGTCCACGTTAACTTGATTTCGCGCTTCTGACATAATTAATACAATTGAAATTCTTGAAATTCTCACATTGTGTTTTAGCATGCTTGTGTTGTTTCTTAACTAAGAGAAGCTTTTCGACGTTAACTAAAAGCAACAAAATACATACAATATATATATTATTTAAGTTCTTTTATTATCTCTTGCCTCCATCTTACATCAAATTAGTTCACAACATTGCGGAGCTACCAGTAACGTTTTTGCCATGGTATTAGGGATGTAAAAGTAATCTCGAATATGAAATTCAAAGAGACAATGTTACTTTCTTACGGAGTAAATGCATGGGTGACCAGCAACAAAATTAAACTGTCTGGATAAGGTGATTGGCTGCAACTCTGCCCCAATTATTAGGATTGGCAGCCTCGCCATCACCGGCGGGCCGATCCGCTTGAAACTGTCGTGTCATCTCTATTGGTGTACCTATTCCTCGACTGCATGAACCATCTAGAGTGGGAAATCATGCGATAGTTCGCCAGAGCCCAGAGACATTCGCGTGTCGGCGTGGACGTTTACCTCCATGATCGGCATTGCATTCATGATGTCCTTCGTGTTGTCCAGTGCTAATCTAGCTAATCCTGCCCTTGACCAGCTAAACACCGTTGGCACCTATGAGCACGCGCTGTCATCCCTGGTTTCGTGCAGGGAGCCATACGTTTTGACAGCGGAGGCCACCAGGGAACCGGGTAAGAGCAGAGTGCTACCAGCCCCACGCACAGGAGGCGCAACAAGGATTTTGTCATGCTTGCTGTTGCAGATGTAAGAGCCGGCCTGGAGAAATCCTGAGCGCCCTATCGGGCAGCTGCGTGATGTCGTTGTCCCCGATTGGAGGCAGCGATGTTGGGCACCGTTGGACTGGGCCGAGTCGGCCGTGCTCTATCATGCTCATGCTGGTTGATACCGCCACTAAGAGCTGGCCTGGAGAACCCTGAGCGCCCCATCGAGCAGCGGCGTGATGTCGGCGTCGACAATTTGAAGGCAGCGATGGTGTTCACACATCTGCGTCCACGGCAATTCTAAGAGTCCATTATGCTCACAGCTTCGGCACATTGGATCTGACGGAGGCCATGGGCACCGCTTCCTACTCCTCTTCCAATTCCCTATCATCGTCGTCCCCGGAGGCGGCGGCCTCGCGCTCCATCGCCCCCATACTGGGCGCCGACGCTCCGGTTGTGCTTGACCACGCAGTCCATGGGCATATATCGACAACGGCTTCCACCGGCGGCGCTCTCCCCTCCCCTCGCTCTGCTGATGTGCCTTCCATCGCCAACGTGGGTCACATCTCGCAAAAACTAATCTTTTTTGTGCGCAAGAAAACACTCGATTTCGTTCTTGTTGGTCTAGTCTCCTCCATCACCTCTTGTCACGCATATATGAAAAAGGGTGTGAGCTAGGAAACGCGCACGGTAGGAAATCGTAAACTGGAAGGTGGAGTTGTTTCCTAGCACGGGAGAAGATATGAAGGAACTACGACGAACGAAAGCACCGGTTTTGATCGTTTTTTTAATGAAAACGTATTTTGAGTTGGACGAAAACGTATTTTACGGACACGGACCAGTCCTATTGCAATATTATTAGTAGAGAATAGCACCCTTCATGGTTATCGTCTCTATTGTGTTAAAGATTGCCTCGAAAATACTTACATACAAAATCTTATAAAACATGATGTTTTGCCAAGCTATGACAGGACTTATAGATGTTTCTATCTTATTAATAGAGAGGAGGAATCCTCCAAAGTTTCTTCTGTTGTTCCTGTCAGCAAACCAGATTATGTGGAGAAAATGCCTTTAAAGCCTCTCCCTCCTAAAGGAGAGAGTAAGAAGAGTAAGAAGAAGAAGAAGAAGAAGAAGAAGAAGAAGAGGAGTAAAAGGCGAGAGGAAATGGTATCTTCCCCTAAGCATGTTGCTCCTATTATAGATTATGATAATTCTGATCTTGATGATGTTCTCATGCCTGTTACCTATGTTAGTGATCATGATTAGGAAAAACACTCTACTTTTGATATTGAAAATCTTTTTGGTACCAATTCTGAAAATTATAAGGTTAATAATTGTTGTACCATTAGTACTATCCATGTTCCTTCTTACGATGATATGTTTGATGAATATGCTTTGCGAAATAGCTCTTCTCTAGCTTGTGATGATACTAAACCTCTAGTTTATGATGGTTACAATGATGAGTATAATATTTTTAGTTCACCTACTTTTGAGTAGAAAATTAGTTATGATTACAATGTGCCTCCTATTTTTTATGATTATGGTGATGAGAATAAGTATTCTGTTGAATCTGCTCCTACTACTATTGTTCATGTGGGGAGTATTAATTCTTTTATGCATGTGGCTCATGATAGGGATACTTTATGTGATAGTTATATTGTTAGTTCTAATCATGATGCTACTGAAAGTTATTATGAGAGAGGGAAACATGGTTTGATGGATCTCAATAATATTGAGTTTCCCCTCTTTTTGTTGGAATTCTTGAAGTTGCACTTGTTTTGCCTTCCTATGCTTTTTGCTTTGCGCTTTTATGACTTGTCTCTTTACAAGACTATTTTTCATAGGAAGTGGTTTAGATTTAAATGTGTTTCATATTTGCTTTTTAATGATCTCTATTGCTTCAAGTTCTTTTGTGGCGCATTTGCCATAAGTTCTTCTTGGGCGCCTATGTGAGCATTTTCTGAAACTACTGCGCCTAGCTCAAAGGCGTTAAAGAAAAGCACTCTTGGGAGATAACCCATTGTTTTACTTTCAGTTCTTTTTATTTTATTTGAGTCTTGGAAGTTATTACTACTGTAATAACCGCTCCTTATCCTTTTTATTTCATTGTTGAGCCAAGAGAAACCTCTAATTTGAGTGAGGTAAGATTTGCGGATGTTGCTGTCCTGAAATAGATTTTGCTGCTGTACCACAAAAATTCGTGAAAATTCTCAGAATATCTTCTTGACCTGCGATTTCTTGTGCATATGCCCCAGGTTATATCCAAACTTTCATTAGTTTTACACTTTTTGATTTGAGCAACAGAAAACCCTCGAAAAAATCGACCTTTGTCAGCTATTCTGTTTTGACAGATTTCTACCACTATTTGTGTTTGCCTCTCGATCGCTTTCTTTTTTAGTTCTTTTGATCACGGAATTTTTGGGGAAGTTTCTACAGTAGTATATGCTTTATATGTGGTGGTTTTGAGTTGAAATCTGAACCAAAAGGGGTTGATTCATTATTATGCTTACACTAATGTTGCTAATAGAATTGTGTTGAGTTTTGTATGAAGAAAGTTTTCAAGTGTAGGGATTGGAGAATGATGAGATGAGATGAAGAATGGACAAAAGCTCAAGCTTGGGGATGCCCATGTCACCCCAAGAAATATCCAAGAGGTACAAGCGTCAAAGCTTGGGGATGCCCCCGAGGCACCCCTTCTTCATCGGCAAAAATCAGGTCACCTTTCAAAACACTATATTTTTATTGCTTCATGCATTATGCATTTTTCTTGGAGCATCAGTTGTTTTTGCTTTCAGTTTTCTTTTGTTTTGTTTTCTGCAATTAATGTTTGGATCACATCATGTTTGTTTTGGAGAGAGACTTACTCCGTTTTTCATTTACCAAGAACACTCTATTTTTCACTCTTATCGTTCAACGAGTGTTCTCTTTTTCTGCTACTGCGTTTAGCTTTTGTTTTTTGCCTTGATTTTTGTTCAGATCTTGTTATATCTTTGTATCAAGGTGTATTTTGACCTCTGGTCCATGTTGGTTTTCATCAAAAGAGTTATTTCAAAAAGGTTCGAATGGTGTTGGAAAAGAGAAAAAGTTTCATGCAAAAAAAAAGTGGTACAAAAAGGAGCTTCTTTAGACTGCGGCTTAGGCTTTTGCATGTCGTGCTTGATGTCATTTTGATAGTATGCTTAGTGGTTTTGCTGTATCATGACTTGTCTCAAATGACTGAGATTGCTTAATGAGCCTTTGAAAAAATAATGCGTTGTTTTTATTATTTGGAAGCATTAATTTGGTTTTGGGATTTCTATTTTCGTGCCCTCGGGTCCTTAGTTGTACTCAGTTTTCCCCACCTCCTTAATTTTTCCTCAGTTTTGCCCAAACCCTTGTCTGAAACCCTTACAAGGAGCTCGGACGGGAGGAATCCCGTTTAGTTGACCGTTCCGTGCTGACGAGTGGGGCCGCATCGTGTGGGGCCGCGTCGTGTGGGGCTGGTAGAAAGGGACCGCGTGGGACAGGACGAGACCGTGTTTGGTCATACGAGCGGAGCTAGGCCCGTAGCGTGTGGGGCCGTAGCGTGTGGAGCCGTGTAGGTCCGGGACGTGGGCACGAGTGGTTTCTGTCTCTTTCGCCCAGATTAGCATTTTTCAATGCACATTTTTCCTCTCTCTCGCTCGATCTCATTCATTCTTGATTGCTCAAATTGGTAGCAAATCTAGAGCAGCTTCTCCTTCTGTTTTTTAATGCCATTCATTTCTTTATGCCTTCGTTTTTACCTAATCAGGTACTCCCTCCGATCCATATTACTCTTCACTAATACGGATGTATCAACCACTAAAATGTGTTTAGATACAACCACATTAGCGAAGAGTAATATGGATCGGAGGGAGTAGGAAATCTAGGGCACAAATCTAGAGAAAATATACGATAAGCTGCATACAGCAGCCAACATAGCATAGATAACAGTAGGGACCCATAACAGTACTACCGACCGAGATCCAACATAAGCTACATTTTACATGAATGGGATTAAGCTTGGAGGCTGCGCAGGTGAATCCCAAGTGCTTTGTGTTTGGCCATGAACGCATGCACGTTCACGGTCGTTCCAACTCTAGCGCCGCCAATGGCTCTGCCAATGGATTCAGCATGGTTCACCAGGCAGTTGAAGTTGGTGGCACGGAGCCTCCTGTTGCAGAAGGGGCACCTGTAAATGCCTCGAGCAAAGTGGCGATCGTAATGGCCGGACTGCAGCCTCCTGAGGATGTGACGAGTCTTGGTGTGGAAGGACTCGTTGTCGCTGTCGACATCGCTGCTCTGCACCTGTCACGTAGCACCAAAGATCAAAAAACACGAAGTCAATTGCAGCGATGATGGAACAGAGAGTGAACAAAAGATCATGCATGATAATATGGGCACGAAAAAAAGAGGTAGCCTCAGTTACATTGGACACACTTATATCCAGGATTTGAGTCAGTGAACCAAAAAGATCATGCACAACAAATTTGTACACACCAATTGTTCACTGACCAAACCCTGAATCAATTTGTGCCCAAATATTCATCATCATCGGCACAAATTAACCGGATGGGATTGATTACTCACATAAGTTAATCGAATCTTAAACAAAAGCAAATCACAAACACTAATAACGCAAGATCTAGAACTAGGAACAGATGAACCCTAATAACGCAAGATCTAACACGCAAGATCTAGAACTAGGAATAGACAAACCCTAATAACGCAAGATCTAACACAAAAGGATTGAACTAGGAACAGACGAACCCTAATAACGCAAGATCTAACACAAAAGGATAGAACTAGGAACAGACGAACCCTAATAACGCAAGATCTAACACAAAAAAGGATTAAAATGGGATAAGAACAAGGGAACAAAGGGTTACCTCCTCGTCGTCGATGATGATGGTGTCGTAGGGGTTCTCCGGGGCGACGTACGGCTTTTGTTCGTACGGGTCCCAATCGACGGGGGCCTGGACGGGGGTGGCGGCCGATGCGCCGGCGGCTGATGCGTCGTCGGCTACGTCGGAAGCAGCGACGGGGGCCTGGTCGGGGGCAGCGGCCGATGCGTCGGCGGCCGATGCGCCGGCGGCTACGTTCGAAGCAGCGACGGGGGCCTGGACAGGGGGCGGCGGCCGATGCGCCGGCGGCTGATGCGTCGGCGGCTACGTCGGAAGCGCCGACAATGGGCATCTCATTCTTCTCCATCGCCGGGGTTTTTCTTCGGGGTTTTTTCGACGCGAAGTGGAGAAGATGATGGGACAGGAGAGGCGGTTGCAGTGAGAATGAGAGAGTGGGTGAGCGTCGAGGGAGAGAAAGAGGGGCTCTATAAAGACGAAGGTGGCGTGTACCGCAACACGCGTCCGCTATGCATGGCTGTAGCGTGCACCGCGACACGAGGCTAACCCTTCGACGTTTGGTGTACTCAGTTCTAACCTCGGGCCTTATACAGAAATTTTATCTCTACTCAGTTTTCCCCTCGAGTACTTAGACTGGCAAGTGCAATATACTCAGTTCTACCCTCAAGTAGCTGGTCAACAGAGAGTCAACAAATGAGATTAACATAGCTAATTGAGTCATTTCATGCGCAAAAAAATCCAAAAAAAATAAAAACATAGTGGCACCTACTCATGGAGTCTTCCTACGCAACCTGCCACCTAGGAAACCTTAACAAACATAGATAAATAAAGTTTTACCACAAATTGCCACTTCTCAGAAACTCTAGTAGCTATGAAGATGCATGGTTTTCCACTCAAACCCCTTTGCAAAACATCTACCCCAAAACATAGTTTGTCTAAATGAGGCCATAATTGTCACACTCATGTATATTTGAATTGCAAATAATTTGATGTAGCCCAATATGAATTATATTGTACAAAACACGCATTTTTCATTTTATAATTCTTTTGTTTGAATCCCTTAGTCTATTTACTATTTACGTGCCCTTGGTTTCTTAGTACTACTCAGTTTTGCCCTCAAGTACTGTCACAAATGCTCACAGAAGCCCAAACTTATCCTGATTGGTTGAGACATTGTCACACGAATCGACTCCACCAACCGTTGATCCACTGATCTAACGGGCAGTATACCCCTCTCCGTCTCTTCGTGGCCACCCCTCTCTCTCTCTCTCTCTCTCTCTTCGTGGCCACCCCTCTCTCTCTCTGTCGGTGGATCAATGGTTGGTGGAGTCGATCCGTGTGACAAGAGACATACATTTATGGATTATTTTGCCACGTAACTATATTCCCTCTATTTATGCATTATTTTCCACGATTTAAAAATGTTAAACTAAAAAGTGGTATAATTTTGGTGTAAACAAGAGACATACATATTTGCGGATTTCGGTGAATGGATTATTTATCACCCCTCTAACAATTATCAACTATCTTCAGCATTCCTTTTCTTTTAGGGAATATAGTTTTGGTAATTTGAAACGGCCCAAAAGTGGTATAATTTTGGTAGAAACATGAGACATACATATTTGGCATATTTGGGGGATTTCGGTGAATGGATTATTTATCACCCCTCTAACAATTATCAACTATCTTTAGCATTCCTTTTCTTTTAGGGAATATAGTTTTGGCAATTTGAAATGGCCCAAAAGTGGTATAATTTTGGTAGAAACATGAGACATACATATTTGGCATATTTGGGGGATTTCGGTGAATGGATTATTTATCACCCCTCTAACAATTATCAACTATCTTTAGCATTCCTTTTTTTTAGGGAATATAGTTTTGGCAATTTGAAACGGCCCAAAAGTGGTATAATTTTGGTAGAAACACGAGACATACATATTTGGCATATTTGGGGGATTTCGGTGAATGGATTATTTATCACCCCTCTAACAATTATCAACTATCTTTAGCATTCCTTTTTTTAGGGAATATAGTTTTGGCAATTTGAAATGGCCCAAAAGTGGTATAATTTTGGTAGAAACATGAGACATACATATTTGGCATATTTGGGGGATTTCGGTAAATGGATTATTTATCACCCCTCTAACAATTATCAACTTTCTTTAACATTCCTTTTCTTTTAGGGAATATAGTTTGGGATATAGTTTTGGTTATTTGAAACGTCCCAAAAGTGGTATAATTTTGGTATAAACATGAGACATAAATATTTGTGGGATTTCGGTGAATGCATTATTTGTCACCCCTCTAACAATTATAAACTATCTTTAGCATTCCTATATTCCCTAACACTTATTTTTTTTGGTAATTTCGGTGAATGCACACACTAACTTTGAAAACAACTACAAGTACATGTAACTGAATAATGGATTTGTAACAAGGGATCCCTTGTAATAACTTCTAGCGCCTGATGAGCAATGATAAGAATCCGATCGCAATTATACAACAAAAAAAAACAACCAGCCATCAGATTAGCTTGCTTCTTCAACTCGATCAGCTGCCTTAACTGCTTGTTCATTTTCTTCAGTTCTCCCTTCACTTCCACCAGTTCTACATTGAGAGCATTAGGCATAATCGGAACGGCTCCTCTCTCCACTGCATTCTCTACAGCAAGTCCCCCCCTCCCAAATTACGCTCCCCAATAGCGCCAATTGATTCCTGCAATTTAAGCCTCTGAACGTACACATCGATCCACTTGAAATACCTGCATTTGAGGGAATAACAAGAAAATCAAGAGAAAACAGAGCAATTGGAGCGAGATCTAACCTTATCCCCCTCTCTATATGGCAAGCTCTCGCATGCAAGGAACTCACATCCACGGTTGCCGTTGTCATTCGTCTTACAGATCGACCGCTTCAGAGGCTCCTGGCGTGGGCACTCAGGGCATCTTGTCAAAGGCACGGGTCCATACTGTGGCCATGAAGAACGGGAGGTCGAAGAGAAACTAGACATCACCCGCCTGCCGGAGAAGGGCTGCCGCTGGCGGAGAAGAAGAACAATGGGGCACGGGGAAAGAAAGGGGAAGCAATGTGTAACGCCCCAAAACCGGCACCTTGCAGATTATAGCGATCACGCCACAATCTACATGATGTCGCTTTGGAAACGCACCACCAAGCGCCGCGTGCACATTGGAGCGTGCACGTGATGCGGGTGGAATCGAGTAGCAACAGTTACACAAGTTCGCGATGGAACCCACGAAAAGAATATATAATATAACTGCAAAGACTCCACGAGTCAAAATATCCAGATATACATACAAAGATCCAAATCATACATAAAGCAAATAGTATCCGAGTACGGACAAGAATACAAATGGGCCTAAGAGGCCTGGAGATAAATGATGGCGTCCAAACCCTGCCCAGGCCAAGCCGGAAGGGTAACCTTGCTAACGTCGGCGCTCCCATACCTGTCAAAATTGTCGGGCCAAAGGTTGCCGAACAAGGAGGGAGAAAGAGAAAAAGGAAAAAAGACGAGGGTGAGTACCGAGGCACGTACTCGCGAGACTGGAATTCAGCTGTGCTCGCCTACAGGCTATATGGTGGACTTAGCGGCAACAAAAGCACTAAACTACAGAGACACACTATAATATCCGTCTAAATAGATAAGATAAGAGAGCGCATAAAAGTAACCAACTAGAAACTAACACCAAACATAACCCAGCCGATGAATCGTCCCTTCGCACCCAACGAGGAAGCAATTGCAAAGGCACTCACACAGTTAACTAGTTTTATTGCAGGTTTGTTGTTGTAGTAGTGCTAACTTACTACACAAGCTTGTTAGTATTGAAACAGCAGGTGCAAGTTGTTCTATGATCGAGTAGTACAGTTCCAAGTCGTCCATAACCGCGAACACGGCTTTTCGAAAAGATTTAACCCTGCAGGGGTGCCCAAATGTACCCACACGTTCGATCAATCCTTCCGGCAAATCTCGCACCCTTAATAAAAACAGGTGTGCCATTAGGATAGTCACGACTCACACTCTCCTTCACTACAAACAAGTCCAGGAAGCCACCTAAACCAAGCTACCCATGTCGAGAGTCCGGCCGAATCTCCGAAACGGACTCAGCTATTGCGAGGACTTGCTAAGAAGGAAACAGTGCCCGCAGGATGATTCCAACTTCGCAAAAGTGCCGCACCTATACGGACGTGCAGAACAAAGGGGTTACAAGCCACCCACGGCTTCCCCCAAAGTAAAATCGATCCATAAGATACAAGCTGCACGCCCGACAAGAACCAAATGGAAACACATCGAACTAGTTGTGGCCACTGGACAAGTATGTAGATTCCGGCAGTGATCGAGGGGAGGCCCGTAAACGTACCCACATATGGTTAGAGCGCTCAGTCTCAGAACAGTTCATGCGATCTCGGGGTCCTAGGGGACACAAGTGAGCCGTCGTAAAACTGGCAAAATGACTCACCGATGCCTCTGCTTAATTCAGTTTTAAGTATTAACTTTAAAGTAAGCCATGATTATCTCCAACAACATATATCCATAAAGTAGAGCATGTGATAACTTTCCCAACCCGATAAGACAACACCACTTGAATCAACCTGAACATGCCTACGACTCGCAAGGCCAACTCGAACAACAAGCACACAGTTAATAGGATATATGGAAGGTTCTATGGCTTTGCTTTGGGTAAACAGGTAGATAGGACACGTGACTCGAACAAAGCATCGCGACACAAGGCTAGAATATAGAGCTAGCGAGAGCAAAAGTATTAAATGGGTAGAGAGAAAAGGGCTCGCCTGAAAAGATGGTTGAAGAACACCCGAAGAACTTTGTCGTTGCTCGCATCACCACGAAGCGACGGCGGCCATGGTGGCGGAGGTCTTCAGGCTCGTTTCTGGCTCAGGAACTTGCAGAGAAGAACCAAAAAAAGGGGAAAGAGTGGTGGCGGCACCGAGGGAGGAGGCTAGGGTTTCACAGGGAGGTCTCCGTGGGGAGATTAAAAGGGAGGATGGAGTCACGCGCTCGGCGTGGTCTCTACAGGGAAAAGGAGGTCACGCACAACGCGTGCTTGGTGGGAGTCGACGATAGAGGAGCGAGCTTTTCGTGCTCGGTCAAGAAAGAAAAAGTAGGCCCGGTTGCAGAGAAAGGAGTGGATCCAGGGAAGACTGCAACCCGTTTTTATTTCAGTTTTTCCCAAAGTTCAAAAAGAAGAAGAATAGGGAGAAAATAAACATGAGAGGAGGGGAAAGTTTTGCAAACAAGTTCCAACAATATTTTGAAATCTTGATTTTTGGCACAAAACAATTGTTAAATATTTGCAAATATTTTGGTTTGTTAATCTTCAATTGAAATAAGAAAAGGAGAGGAGGGTTTTATAAAACCATACAAGCGAAAATAAGAAATAGTTTGTACCAAATAAATTTAAGTTTTTGACAAAAACATGCAAGGTTATAGATGCATGATGATGCACACGTCACGATGACGCAAAAAAGAAAAAGAACAAACAATTCTAATATTGGGGATTTTCCGGGTCGTTACACAATGGCACGGGCACGGGCGCGAGGCTGGCTCGGGCTCCCATTTTGCAACGGTCACCTGGGTAAGTTGTGGGTCCGGCACTCTAACGTGGACAAGTTGTGGGTCCCACGATGATCTGGATAAGTGGAGACGTGTCCACTGCGGGGCACCAACAGCGGCCCCACTTGCCAGCACCAACCAATGGTCAACTAAACGGGATTCCTCCCGTCCGAGCTCCTTGTGAGGGTTTCAGACAAGGGCTTGGGCACAACTGAGGAAAAACTAAGCGGCTGGGGAAAACTGAGCACAACTAAGGACCCGAGGGCACAAAAATAGAAATCCCTTTGGTTTTCTCCTTTGATGCTTTATTTGGGTTGACTTGGCACATGCTTACACATGTTGACTACAAAATAAGTCACCTATAGCCTCTATGATCATTTAGTTTTTGACTTGTGATACCACTTTATGCTTCTTTCAATGATGTTTTATCGCTATGCATGATTATGGCCATTATTGCTCTCTTAGTTGGTCGCTCCCAGTCTTTTGCTAGCCCTCATTTTGTACTGAGTATGAGCTCTACTCGTGCATCCAACTCCTAAAAACCAAGTTTGCCAATGAGTCCACTATAAATTCGTATGCATGGTATTTGCAAGCCATTCCAAGTAAATTTTCATGTGCTACCTTTGAAAAAACCTTCAAAATACTTCTCGTTTTGTGACACTGTTTTCAGCTCATGGGGACGTAGTGGTCGGATTTGTTATCTTCCATATTGTTTATTCCAAAAAGAAAAAAATAAAAAATAAAAGAAAAAAGGCACTCCTCCATGGTATGTGAATGTTGGTGGGCACCCGATGGAATCGGTTAGCCATGGTTTGAGAAAGGAAAAAGGTGGGGAGATGATGAGGGTATAGATAATAGAGCCCGTTAGTTGAGTACCCCTGAGGCCCATTAGACTAGGCCCAATTGTAACATTAGTCAAAATACGAGTTCATGTCGTATATCGATATTGTAATCTGTGTCGGATCCCACCCGATCCTCGAGACCTGGCCATCTATAAATAGGGGCCAGGAGGGGATGGTGTGGGACAGATTGAAAGCAAGCCAGGTTCTACGCCCACGTTTACTTTCATAGCCACCTTGTTTGACTGAGTTTACCTTCAAGTTCATCCGACGCCCTGTCTCCCCGATCCTAAGTCCTTCATCTAGAACATTTGTCGAGTTAACCCCTCGTCAATTGGCGCCGACCGTGGGGACTTGATGGCGCGGTGATGAATAGTGCCAAAGAGCTTGTTGGCGTGTAATTAATGAAGTAAATGACCAGCCAGTTGGAAACCCCAAGAGCAAGGTGTGATGAATATAGCAGCAAGTTTTTCCCTCAGTAAGAAACCAAGGTTATCAATCCAGTAGGAGGACGAAATACGACTGAAGGTGATGCCCGCTAGCTTGCGACAGCTCCGGACAATTTATAGGGCGCCTCGTCCGAGCTTTGCTTTGCGAGCGGCAACGTGGAACCTGCACACAACACAACCAAATACTTTGTTCCCAACTTACGATGAGGTTGTCAATCTCACCGGTTTGCTTGAAACAAAGGGTATGAGCGTATCGAGTGGAAAGCAATAGTAATATGCGAGTAAAGTAAATAGTGTGAGTAAAGTAAACAGGTGATAGCAATATAAAGGAAATAGGACCGGGGTCCACAGTTCACTAGTGGTGTCTCTCCATAAGATAAAATAATACATGCTGGGTAAACAAATTATAGTTGGGCAATTGATAGAATAAAGACAACGTGCATATGATGAGAGGATCACTATGAGATTTACTCTGGGCATTATAACAAGATACATAGACCGCCATCCAACTGCATCTATGACTAATAATCCACTTGTGGCGAATCAATCCGAGAACTCCACAAGTATTAAGTTGCGACCAACAGATAATTGCATTAAGCAAAGTGTGTAATGTAAACAAAGCATATGCCCTCGAGCATATGAATGTTGTTTTCCCCCTAGTAGCAACAGCACATCTACAACCTTAGAGGTTTCTGTCACTCCCCCAGATTAAATAGAGGCATGAACCCACTATCGAGCATAAATACCCCCTTTTGGAGTCACTAGCGACTACTTGGCCAAGATAGCTACTAACAACGGAGAGCATGCAAGATCATAAACAACATAGAGATAACATAAGATAAATTTCAGTACATCAACTCAATCATAACACCAATATTCATCGGATCCCAACAAACACAACATGTAGAATTATATAACGGTGATCTCGATCATGTAAGGCAGCTCACGAGATCTAAACATGAAGCACATGGTGGAGAAGACAACCATCTAGCTACTGCTATGGACCCATAGTCCAAGGTAGACTACTCACTCATCACTCCGGAGGCAAGCATGGTGATGAAGAAGACCTCCAGTGGCGATTCCCCTCTCTGGCAGGGTGTCGGGAAGAGCTTCTGGACCCTCCTGATCTTCAGGTCGACGGTGGCGGCGGATCGCGATGTGTTCTGGAAAAGTGATCGGGTACTTAGGTTTTTTCCGTTGGGGGGTCTTTATAGGCGAAGGGGCATCGTCAGGAGTGGGCCGAGGTGCCGTCACACATAGGGGGCACGGCCAGGGGCCAGGCCGTGCCGCCCTGTTGTGTGGGGCCCTCGTGGCCCCCACTCCGTCTCCTCTTCGGTTCTATGGAAGCTTCGGTGAATTTCTGGATGTTCGGCTTTTGTTTTGTCCAATTCCGAGAATATTTCCTGTGTAACTTTTCTGAAACACAAAAACAGCAGAAAACAGGGAACTGGCACTGTGGCGACTTGTTAATAGGTTAGTTCCGGAAAATGCATAAAAGTGCCACGAAGTGTAACGAAACACTAAGCAAATGGTGTAAAAACAAGCATGGAGCATCAAAAATTATAGATACGTTAGAGACGTATCAGCATCCCCAAGCTTAACTCCTGCTCGTCCTCGAGTAGGTAAGTGATAACAAAAGAAATAATTTTTGAGGTGACATGCACCTACACAATCTTGACCATATATGTAAGCGTTGTGCGCTGGGATCAAAAGAACTTAAAACATGGGCATGAAAGACATAATCCTGATAGAAGAAACTTAGCAACCATGTTATAACATGAAAATGAACACAAACAAAAGATCATGAAAATGAAACAATGAAAGTCAAACGTGTGTTCAAATCATAAGGAAAAACATACAAATGGTTTTCAGCTTGTCCTTCATGGAGAGCAAAACATAAATGCATAGGACACCTTCAAGTTTAAGAGGGCGACTAGATACAAATAATTTAAGAACAAGTGAAACCATGATCATGAATCAATCAATGAAAACTTTGCGACAATGCACATTATACTCAGAATGACAACTATGCTCTCTTAATGGTGCATAAAGGTAGAAGGTGGGGACTCAACATAAAAGTAAAAGAAAGGCCCTTCGCAGAGGGAAGCAGTGATTGCAAGTTTTATAAACCTTCAAAAAAATTGGTACTTACCGGCTTTGAGCTCTCATTGCCCCCATCATAAGCATCTTGAATGTTTAAATTTAATGCGAGAACACTTATGCTGCATATGCTTGACAAATCATAAGTTGAAAACCTCGTGTCCCGTGAATATGAGTACCCAAACCTCATGCTACTTTACTTAGAGTCCCAAGCAAGCTCTTGTCATTGTAAGTATACACGTATCATCAAGAACCGCCAACGGGGTACCTCCGTGCTCGATGACATGGAACAAGCCCACATCAAAATGACAGGACAAGCAGACAATGAACACCTCAACATCTCTTTTATTTACTATTTGTATAGCTTTTTATTTTGAGATGCGTCGTCGAATGTCCACTATGGGCATGCTGCAAATTTCCACCATGACTTATGCATGGCTTAGATTGGCGGCCCAGGCATTTCTCTAACACATATACAAACTCCATGATCCCGCAAGATTCCCAATTCATTTCACACCGTGAGTATCCATAAACAAAAGATCACGATATTAACTCAAATAAGAAGTGCAATGTTGAAAGCTTGACCCATGACGGCATGGCTGGGCTAATTCCCAACTTACAACTTGCAAGCATAACAACTCAACATAAGAGACCACAATATCAAAATTTTAAAAACGAGAAAAATAAAGTGTGCCATCCGGTTCGTGAGATCTTTACTGACCAATTTTCGCATAACACTGGTAAGAGTTTAATTTGAAGAGTAGATAAAAGCAAGTCAAATGTACTTTGGAATAGCAAATTGCTAATAGGTATGTATGGTAGACACTTTGGCAAAACTTTGTTTTTAGGAGTTGGATGCACGGGTAGAGCTCATACTCAGTACAAAACGAGGGCTAGCAAAAGACTGGGAGCGACCAACTAAGAGAGCAATAACGGCCATAATCATGCAAAGCGACAAAGCGACATTAAAAGAAGCATAAGATGGCATCAAAAGTCAAAAACTAAATGATCATAGAGGCTATTGGCGACTTTGTATGAGTCTAACATGTGTGAGCATGTGCCAAGTCAACCCAAATAAAGCATCAAGGAGAAAACCAAAATAATGCTTCCAAATAATTAAAACAACGCATGATTTTTTCAAAGGCTCATTAAGCAATCTCAGTTATTTGAGACAAGTCATGCTACAGCAAAACCACTAAGCATGCTATCAAAAAGACATCAAGCACGACATGCAAAAGCCTAGGCCGCAGTCTACACAAGCTCCTTCTTGTACCACTTTTTTGCATAAAGTTTTTTCTCTTTTCCAACACCATTCAAACTTTTTATAAACACCTCTTTTGATGAAAACCAATATAGACCAGAGGCAAAAATACACCTTGATGTAAAGATATAACAAGATCTTAACACAAATCAAGGCAAAAATCGAAAGCTAAACGCGGTTCTAGAAAAAGAGAACACTCATTGAAATTATAAGAATGAAAAATGGAGTGTTCTTGGCAAATGAAAAGCAAGGCAACTTCTCCAAAAGGAATTTGTTGGGGTCCAACCATTTATTGCAGCAAACTAAAATAAACTAAACTGAAAACTAAAAACAACTGACGCTCCAAGAAAAACGCATAATGCATGAAGCAATAAAAATATAGCGTATTGAAAGGTGACCTGATTTTTGCCGATGAAGAAGGGGTGCCTCGGGGGCATCCCCAAGCTTTGACGCTTGTACTTCTTGGATATTTCTTGGGGTGATGCATGGGCATCCCCAAGCTTGAGCTTTTGTCCATTCTTCAACTCATCTCATCATTCTCCGATCCCTACACTTGAAAACTTCCTTCATACAAAACTAAACACAAATCTATTAGCAACATTAGTGTAAGCATAACATAGAATCAACCCTTTTTGCTTCAGGTTTCAACTCAAAACCACCACATATAAAGTATATACTACTGTAGCAACTTCCCCAAAAGTTCTGTGATCAAAAGAACTCAAAAAGAAAGCAATAAAGCGGCAAACACAAATATTGGCAGAAATCTGTCAAAACAGAACAGCTGACAAAGGTCGAATTTTTAGAGGGTTTTATCTTGCTCAAATCAAAAAGTGTTCAACTAATGAAAGTTTGGATATAACCTAGGGCATATGCTTGACAAATCATAAGTTGAAAACCTCGTGTCCTGTGAATACGAGTACCCAAACCTCATGCTACTTTACTTAGAGTCCCAAGCAAGGCTCTTGTCATTGTAAGTATACACGTATCATCGAGAACCGCCAACGGGGTACCTCCGTGCCCGATGACATGGAACAAGCCCACATCAAAATGACAGTACAAGCAGACAATGAACACCTCGACATCTCTTTTATTTACCATTTGTTTAGCTTTTTATTTTGAGATGCGTCGTCGAATGTCCACTATGGGTATGCTGCAAATTTCCACCATGAATTATGCATGGCTTAGATTGGCGGCCCAGGCGTTTCCCTAACACATATACAAACTCCATGATCTCCACGAGATTCCCAATTCATTTCACACCGCGGGCATCCGTAAATAGAAGATCACGATATCAACTCAAATAAGAAGTGCAATGTTGAAAGCTTGCCCATGACGGCATGGCTGGGCTAGTCTCCAACTTACAACTTGCAAGCATAATAACTCAACATAAGATACCACAATGTCAAATTTTTAAGAACGAGAAAAAGTAAAGTGTGCCTTCCGGTTCGTGCGAGCTTTACTGACCAATTTTCGCATAACACTGGTAAGAGTTTAATTTGAAGAGTAAATAAAAGCAAGTCAAATTTACTTGGAATAGCAAATTGCTAGTAGGTATGTATGGTGGACACTTTGGCAAACTTGGTTTTTAGGAGTTGGATGCACGAGTAGAGCTCATACTCAGTACAAGGCGAGGGCTAGCAAAAGACTGGGAGCGACCAACTAAGAGAGCAATAATGGCCATAATCATGCAAAGCGACAAAGCGACATTAAAAGAAGCATAAGATGGCATCAAAATTCAAAAAATAAATGATCATAGAGGCTATTGGCGACTTTGTAAGAGTCTAACATGTGTGAGCATGCGCCAAGTCAACCCAAATAAAGCATCAAGGAGAAAACCAAAATAATGCTTCCAAACAATAAAAACAACGCATGATTTTTTTAAAGGCTCATTAAGCAATCTTAGTTATTTGAGACAAGTCATGCTACAGCAAAACCACTAAGCATACTATCAAAAAGACATCAAGCATGACATGAAAAAGCCTAAGCCGCAGTCTACACAAGCTCCTTCTTGTACCACTTTTTTGCATAAATCTTTTTCTCTTTTCCAACACCATTCGAACTTTTTTAACTCAACTATTTTGATGAAAGCCAATATGGTCCAGAGGCAAAAATACACCTTGATAAAAAGATATAAGAAGATCTGAACAAAAATCAAGGTGAAAACTGAAAACTAAACGCAGTAGCAGAAAAAGAAGAACACTCAGTTTTTGATAAGAGTGAAAACTAGAGCGTTCTTGGCAAATGAAAAGCAAGGCAACTTCTCCAAAAGAAATTTGTTGGGGTCCAACCATTTATTGCAGAAAACAAAACAAAACTAATAATTAAAACTAAAACAACTGACGCTCCAAGAAAAACGCATAGTGCATGAAGCAATAAAAATATAGTGTCTTGAAAGGTGACCTGATTTTTGCCGATGAAGAAGGGTTGCCTCGGGGGCATCCCCAAGCTTTGACGCTTGTACTTCTTGGATATTTCTTAGGGTGATGCATGGGCATCCCCAAGCTTGAGCTTTTGTCCATTCTTCAACTCATCTCATCATTCTCCAATCCCTACACTTGAAAACTTCCTTCATACAAAACTAAACACAAATATATTAGCAACATTAGTGTAAGCATAACATATAATCAACCTCTTTTGCTTCAGGTTTCAACCCAAAACCACCACATATAAAGTATATACTACTTTAGCAACTTCCCCAAAAGTTTCGTGATCAAAAGAACTCAAAAAGAAAGCGATAAAGCGGCAAACACAAATATTGGCAGAAATCTGTCAAAACAGAACAGCTGACAAAGGTCGAATTTTTAAGGGGTTTTCTGTTGCTCAAATCAAAAAGTGTTCAACTAATGAAAGTTTTGATATAACATGGGGCATATGCACAAGAAATCTCAGGTCCAAAAGATATACATAGAATTTTCACGAATTTTTACGGTGCAGCACCGAAAACGGTTTCAGGACAGCAACATCCCCAAATCTTACCTCACTCAAATTAGAGGCTTCTCTTGGCACAACAATGAAATAAAAATGATAAGGAGAGGTCATTATAGTAGTAATAACTTCCAAGACTCAAATAAAAGAAAAAGAACTGAATGTAAAAACATTGGGTTATCTCCCAAGAATGCTTTTCTTTAATGTCTTTGAGCTAGGCTCAGTAATTTGAGAAGATGCTCACATAAGAAATATGAATGGAAGCCAAAAAGAGCATCAAGGAGCAAGTATAAAACACATTTAAGTCTAACCCACTTCCTATGCATAGGAATCTAGTAAGAAAATAAATTAAAGAAGCACATAGTCACAAGTATGGGTAGATAAAACAAGAGCAAATTCGGAACTTTCAATATAAAGAGAGGCATTTTAGTAACATGAGAATTCCAACAACCATATTTTCCTCTCTCATAATAATTTTCAGTAGCATCATGAACAAACTCAACAATATAAATATCACACTCACCCTCCTTTGTTAAGCATGGAGGGCGATCAAATAAGGTATTAGTTAAAGAGTTACTCTTATTGGGAGGTAGACATGGGTAGCTCCATTCTTCCTCCTCTTGATCATCACTCTCCTCTTCTTTTTCATCCAATGAGCTTCCAGTTTCAGCAATTTCTTCTTTCATAGGCTCCTTCAAGGCATTAGTCTCTTCCGTTGGAGAGCATCTATTGAGATATTTAAGAATATAGCCATTTCCTTCCTTGTAATTATCAAAGCAAAATTTAAGTATATCATAAACCTCATATTTATAAGGTGCATCATCAGTATTTTCAAGCAAATAAGCAAGTTCGAATGCACCCTTCCAAGCAATAAATTCTTCAATTTGTTCCACATCATAAAAGTCATAATTTCCATTAATATAAGAAGATATGGTAACATCATCATTATACTCACATTGAAAAGGGAGGTGTTTATACCTCCTATAGCAACAAGATCTATCAAAGCAATAAGTAACATTATAAGTAGAGCACACATTTCTAGCAATGATATAAAATTTATCTATTTGTTCCCATAAGTGTTTCCCTTTTTGTGACAAGCGGTGTTCCTCATAATGTTTTTGTTGCTCTTTCGTGAACACACCTTGCCAAAAAGATTTAGTTTCAAAGAAACCGACCATTGATAGAAAGCATTATAAAGCAAGACAATAACAGACCAACAAAAATAACAACTATAGTAGGAACTAATTTTTTTGTGTTTTTGATAAAAACGAAACAAGTAAAAATATAGTAAAGCAAAACTTAAAACAAAGTAGAGGATGTGCGTGCGAAACTCCCCTTGCAGAAGTCTTCTTTCCTCCCCGGCAACAGCGCCAGAAAAACTTGTTGATGGCGTGGTGATGAATAGTGCCAAAGAGCTTATTGGCGTGTAATTAATGAAGGAAATGACCGGCCAGTTGGAAACCCCAAGAGCAAGGTGTGATGAATATAGCAGCAAGTTTTTCCCTTGGTAAGAAACCAAGGTTATCAATCCAGTAGGAGGACAAAATATGACTGAAGGTGATGCCCGCTAGCTTGCGACAGCTCCGAACAATTTATAGGGCACCTCGTTCGAGCTTTGCTTTGCGAGCGGCAACGTGGAACCTGCACACAACACAACCAAATACTTTGTTCCCAACTTACGATGAGGTTGTCAATCTCACCGGTTTGCTTGAAACAAAGGGTATGAGCGTATCGAGTGGAAAGCAATAGTAACTAGCTGGGTGGCCCGCGCAAATTGCGCGGCTAGAAATGAGATTGTTTCAATCTTCACATCTAATGTACTTATGTTCTTACCGATACAATTTTTTAGAACATCTGGTCTCAAATAAGTAGTCAAAATAATCAAGTTAATTTATGCTACTCAATTTATAGTGGCTCCCTACAACCCGACCCGAGTGATAATTTTGTTATGCATCCTTGAAGGTCAAAACAAATACTACTTCTGATTGCTTATGCATCTTTTTGAAATATTTTACCCACTCTAGTATAAACCACAATTATTGAGATAAGCATTATAAACTGATGTTTTTTGTGAAATAGTTTAGTTCTTTAGTCCTCAGCGTATTTTACTATATATATGAAATATCTGAATGTTTACTCCATGTAATCATTTTCCATGTTGATGGGAGAGCTTAGTACGAATACCCTTTCGTGTTCCAACATGAGGCATCCTCATATGGATGCAACAGCCCATGTGGATAAAGCAGTCGATTCCTCCTCAGCCAAGAGTCATCTGAAATAGGAATACATATGTCACATGCATATTAGTACTTCTTCAATACTGGGATTAGTATTCTTATATTAATTTCATGAAGCTATATGTAACAGATGTAGCTCATATTTTGCAAAGAATTGGATGAATTACCTCAGCCACCTCTAATTTAGTATAGTGCGACCGAAGATCAATAGTCGACCAAGCAAGATGAAGAGTGGTTTCACCTGGCCGGTGAAACTACCAAGAATGCAAGTGCTCATATTACTATTCTTATTGCATGTATTCCACAAACCATTATCTAAAACGTCGGATCTGAAACCTGCAAAAACAAAGAAGAGGTGAAATACTAAAAACAAATATTGTAATATTTTAGGTGAACTGAGCAAGCACAGGATTTATGTGCAACATACTCATCAAAAATAGTGATTGTTAGAAAATAATGGCGTGATCTAAAAACAAAATAATACTATATATTATTTCCACTAAGAACTGTTCAAATTATTACACTTAATGCTGATTTTTTTACCTTCTAGATTCAGACACATCTTCTATCGTGCTTCATGCCAATTCACCAGGCCACCATGACTCTTGTGAGTAATATCGGATAGATACTCAACAGTAAAGAAAAAGGTGTTCCTTTATTTCACTTGTCGTTCTCTCCATCTGGTCCTTGCTTTGATGCGCGGATCATCCTTTCATCATGGACGCAACAGTCTTGTGTAAGAACAACACAATGGCTACAGGTAACATGCAGTGATTCTACAGGCTCATGCTATGATCGTCAGCTATGATTTTAAATCCAGAATTATGTACGTTGGTTCTATTATTAAAAAGCAAATAGATGAAAGCTAACCAATTAGAAAATAAGGGAAAAGGCTCAAGAGGATAACCTCAACATTGTATCTCCCTGGTTGCTGAAGATAGTACTGATGTACATGACACCTTCTTCTTGACCACTTGCGTGCTTATCATTCTATCTTGCAAACAGCAAAATATATTTAAAGTTTAGCCACAAAACCCGAACATAATTTCTGCTTCCCTGGATAGGGGATACACACATCCTACTGTATTATCTGGTGAGAGTAAACTGAAAGTACGCTCGTACGTATCCTAGTAAACAAAACCATGACATTTTGCTTTTAAAAGAAAGACAGATCTTTGGTGAAACTGAATCTCCTGAATGAATCAGTGAATAATATAGAACCTATCAAACTTGTTTGGACGACCTAGCCTTGCATGATGGAAATTTATATGTATATACGTTATAAATACCATTGTGCATGTCAGGTGATTCCGTAGCTCAACACACACATATCTTTATTTATCCTGGCCCAAGGATGTAGATTAAGGCATGTCGTGCGAGTGCCAACGACATCCCTGCTCAAGTACGCCCGGAAGACAGCAGTTCATCCTCGAGCAGGTCCTGCCCGTAAAGATCTATCCTAGATGGCCTCCACGCTCCATGACATCTAGAGCGCTTGATGAATTGCAGCTATAGGCCGACCATCGGCGCGTTGTATCAGCCTAAACTTCGTCTCGTACTTTTGCAGCAGCTGGGCGCCGGCCACCAGCGCCTCCACATTCATGACCTCGAGAGTGCTTGAGGAATTGCAGCAATAGGCCGTCCGTCGGCGGGTTGTACCAGCCTAAACTTTGCCTCGTACTCTCGCAGCAGCTGGCCGACGGCCGCTGGCGCGTCGTAGGTTTTCGTCTCGTCGATTGGTACCATGGCGGCGGGACAATGTCCCCGTTCTGGGCTCTGCGGCAGACGTTTGGTATTGTTAATTCGAGGATGTTGGAAGCCGACGTCTGTACGCCGGACTCCTGCAGAGAACCGTTCTATTCTGTTTCCTTTCCTTCTAACTGGGATTGCTTGTGCGATGAAGGTTTAATTTTGGTATTGTTATTAGTTCCAGGAAGCTTGAAGGCGTCGTGCGTATCCTGGACTGCTGCTACAGCTCGGAAGCTGCCTATTTCCTATACTTCCTCTGTTCGGGATAGCCTATGCGATTGTCTTTTTTTAAACATAGATCTGAGTCGTTGCTTATTGTAGTTAAATCCCAGCCGTTGGTTGTTAATTATTTTAATAATATAATAGATATGCGAGTAAAGTAAACAGTGCGAGTAAAGTAAACAGGTGATAGCAATATAAAGGAAATAGGACCGGGGTCCACAGTTCACTAGTGGTGTCTCTCCATAAGATAAAAAAATACATGCTGGGTAAACAAATTACAGTTGGGCAATTGATAGAATAAAGACAACGTGCATATGATGAGATGATCACTATGAGATTTACTCTGGGCATTACAACAAGATACATAGACTGCCATCCAACTGCATCTATGACTAATAATCCACTTGTGGCGAATCAATCCGAGAACTCCACAAGTATTAAGTTGTGAACAACAGATAATTGCATTAAGCAAAGTGTGTAATGTAAACAAAGCATATGCCCTCGAGCATATGAATGTTGTTTTCCCCCTAGTAGCAACAACACATCTACAACCTTAGAGGTTTCTGTCACTCCCCCAGATTAAATAGAGGCATGAACCCACTATCGAGCATAAATACCCCCTCTTGGAGTCACTAGCAACTACTTGGCCAAGATAGCTACTAACAACGGAGAGCATGCAAGATCATAAACAACATAGAGATAACATAAGATAAATTTCAGTACATCAACTCAATCATAACACCAATATTCATCGGATCCCAACAAACACAACATGTAGAATTACATGACGGTGATCTCGATCATGTAAGGCAGCTCACGAGATCTAAACATGAAGCACATGGTGGAGAAGCCAACCATCTAGCTACTGCTATGGACCCATAGTCCAATGTAGACTACTCACTCATCGCTCCGGAGGCAAGCATGGCGATGAAGAAGACCTCCGGTGACGATTCCCCTCTCCGGCAGGGTGCCGCGAAGAGCTTCTGGACCCTCCCGATCTTCGGGTCGACGGCGGCGGCGGATCGCGATGTGTTTTGGAAAAGTGATCGGGTACTTAGGTTTTTTCCGTCGGGGGGTCTTTATAGGCAAAGGGGCATCGTCAGGAGTGGGCCGAGGTGCCGTCACACATAAGGGCGCGGCCAGGGGCCAGGCCGCGCCGCCCTGTTGTGTGGGGCCCTCATGGCCCCACTCCGTCTCCTCTTCGGTTCTCTGGAAGCTTCGGTGAATTTCTGGACGTTCGGCTTTTGTTTCGTCCAATTCCGAGAATATTTCCTGTGTAACTTTTCTGAAACATAAAAACAGCAGAAAACAGGGAACTGGCACTGTGGTGACTTGTTAATAGGTTAGTTCCGAAAAATGCATAAAAGTGCCACGAAGTGTAACGAAACACTAAGCAAATGGTCTAAAAACAAGCATGGAGCATCAAAAATTATAGATACGTTAGAGATGTATCAGGACTCTAGGCGTTGGAATCATGAATTCGACGGCTTTTTTGCTTTTAGCCAATAGCAATCCAGAAGTCGACGAAAATCAAGAGATGGAACTGACGTTCGGAAGTCTAAGCTTCCACATCAGACCTTCGGGTTCAACCCGCCTTTCGGATCCGACGAAATCAGTTCCATCGGCGGGCAAAGCAGAGAGGATGACAGCATCTGGATCGTCTATAGGCTCTTCTAGCGAGGCGAACTCGCCAGTCAGCTTAGCAGCAACAGAAAATTTGCAGGGAAAATTAGAGGAACCCGACGAAATTGGGCAAGAGACCATTGTGGAAGAAGCAGTGGACAAATCAAGGGATATCGCCAGCATGAGCAGCGGCGTCTCCAGGAGCATACACCAATTATGCGTGATCATCACTGAAGCAGCAGAGGAAGAAAACAATCATACTGGCAACAAGGAGGTCGACATGCAAGTCGATAAAATAATAAGCAATGGCAAGAGAGAGAAGGAGAAAGTGCATGTTTCGGCTGGAGAGTGGAGAATGATCATGACAGCTGTCAACCGCGGGACTGATGTACCCGCAGATTCATGGAGAGAAGTTTTAATGGGGTACCAATACGCGCTGCACCAGCGCAGGAAAAAGCTAAGGCAGGAAAGAGATATGATTATGAGAAGCCTAGGTCACAACAGCACACCAAGTGAAGGATATTGGAGCGAATATACCAACTCATCAGAATCTAGCATGGAGAGGCACAAAGACCCGAAGCACAATAGAAGGACAACAGCACGCGCAGTGGAAGAAAGCTATACGAGAAGCCCAAGCACGAACCAACCAGAAGAGGAGGAAGAATTCGTGCAAGAAACACCAGAAGCAGCACTGATAGCAGCACAAGCATACCTACTAACCACGCAACCAAAACCTGGTGACCCATGGGAACAAATGCATCAAGCTGCGATACGGAGTCTCGGGTTAGTAGAAGAAAAACTAAAGGGAAATATTTCAGAGAAAAAGTCGACTCACCGCAGTGAAAGGAAAAAAGAGGAGATCAAGCGCAAATCCACGCGGGACGAAACTAGCAAGTCCTCAGAAGACGAGAAATGCCAAAAGAGGAAGGAGGATGCAAGGAACATAATAGCACAAGCAAGGGTAAATAACTCACATTATGCGTAGAGGGAAGAAAACTACGAAGACGACGAAAAAGAGATGGGCGCGCTATGCTTTACCCACAGGGTTCGCAAAATGCGAGTACCCAAAGGATTTAAGTTACCACATGATCAGGAAAAATATGATGGGTCAAAGGAACCAACGCTATGGTTGTCAGACTATCTACAAGCAGTGCAAATACTAGGGGGAACAAGAGCAACAGCAATGCAAAGTTTGCAGTTACACCTCACCGGCGCAGCGCGGTCCTGGTTAAATACCCTACCCAACGATTCCATCAGAAGTTGGGGAGAGCTAGAAAGCTAATTCGCAAGGACTTTTCGCTCAACATACAAGCGACCAGCGTCATCGGAAGAAATTAAATCGTGCATACAGGGAACAGACAAAACTCTGCGCTCTTACATACAACGCTGGAGTGTCATTAAAAACTCCGCAGAGGACGTCTCCGATGAAAGAGCAATAGACGCCTTCTCAGCCGGACTTCATCGCTCAGACCTCATGGAAGAGATAGGAAGGATAAAGCTGAGAACAGTTTCAGAACTGATGGAGATAGCTAACAGATTCACTGACGGAGAAGATGCATATAATAACAAAAGGGGATGTTCACCGGAAGTCGACAAATCCAGCAGGCAAAGGCGACGGTACCGCAACGGCGACAGCCATGGAAGGAGAAATCAGATAGCCGCGGGTTACGATGAAAGGAACAAGGAAGGTTACGAAAATAGAGAGTTTCAGGCAAGAGACAACATGGAGAAGGAGAAAGCAAGGTACTCGGGTCTCTCAGCAGAAGATATGCTATATGGTCCTTGTCGCATCCATTACGCATACTTGGACGGGAAAAGAGTCTCCAAACACCAGATGAAGGATTGCAGAACCTTCCTAAGGCTACAAAACGCCATGGATTCAAACCAAGGAACACGACAGGGAGGAAAAATAACAAGTCAAGGATATCAAATGCAGCGACTCGCAAAGCAACTGGAGTCAAAGATATATATATCAGCAATGATTCAACTAGTACCGAAGTCGAAGAAAGAGAGGAAGAGCATATCAAGACAAGTCAACTTGGCAATATCATCGCCGCCAGCTACCACAGAGTACCTAAAGTGGTCCGATCAACCAGTTAAATTCAGCAGAGCAGACCACCCAAGGAAAGTACCCAGGCCAGGGCATGCACCAATGGTACTAAAAGCACAAATAGGGGGATACGACATTGGGAGAGTATTCATGGATGCAGGAAGTGGCATAAATCTAATATATGCAAGAACCCTGAGGGCAATGTGCATTTCACTAGAAAATTTAAAGTCGACGGATTGTTCTTTCCATGGAATAGTACCAGGAAGTGCAAACTACCCTCTTGGGAAAATAGAACTCAACGTCTGCTTCGGAAATAGCAACAATTATCGCAGAGAGAAGTTGGAATTCAAAGTTATGGATTGGCCTTCATAGTATCACGCAATCCTGGGGCGCCCAGCATTTGCAAAATTTATGGCAGTACCTCACTACGCGTATCTTATGCTCAAGATCCCAGGACCCAAAGGAACGATCACGGTGCAGGGCAGCTTTGAGGTATCCAACACCTGTGACAAAGAATTCAACAGACTAGCGCAAACCTTTGGCATGACATCAGAATACGTGAGACTAAAAGGCGAAACCGACCATAACGTACTACCCGACGTCGGGCGATCCCTGCCAGATCAGGCTTTCGATGCAACTCAAGACTCGAAGAAAATCCAGGTCCACCCTACGGACCCAAGGAAAACTACCTCTATAGCAGTAAACTTGGATCCCGTATAGGAAAGCGCGCTCGTCGAGTTCCTCTGTGAGCGCTGGAAAATCTTCGCCTGGTGTCCTTCAGACATGCCAGGGGTTCCCAGGGAACTCGTTGAGCACGCACTAAATGTCGATCCCAAAGCAAAACCAGTCAAGCAACCATTGAGAAGATTCGATGAACCCAAAAGGAAGGCAATAGCATCAGAACTGCACAGGCTAGAAAATGCGGGGTTCATCCGAGAAATCAAATCATCGACTTGGGTATCTAATCCAGTTATAGTCCCCAAGAAAAACACGGATGTGCAAAGAGTGTGTGTCGACTATACGTATCTCAACAAGCACTGCCCAAAGGATCCCTTCCCTCTACCTCGCATTGATCAGATAATTGACTCAACAGCAGGGTGCGAAAGGCTTTCCTTCCTGGATGCATATTCTGGCTATAACCAGATCAAGTTGAAGAAAGAAGACGAGGAAAAAACAGCTTTCATAACACCTTACGGTGTGTTCTGCTACCAAGTCATGCCTTTCGGCCTAAAAAACACAGGAGCAACCTACCAGAGGATGATGCAAAACTGCCTCGGAAGTCAAATAGGACGAAACATTCAAGTCTACATTGATGACGTGGTTATCACCATGAAAAAAGAAGAGTCGCTAATCAGTGATTTAGCAGAAACCTTTGACAACCTAAACAGGTACAAGCTGAAGCTCAACCCGACAAAGTGTTCTTTTGGGGTATCTACTGGGCAACTCCTCGGGTTCCTGGTATCCGCAAGAGGGATAGAGGCAAATCCAGAGAAGATCCAGGCAATACTAATAATGGGGAAACCAACAAAACTGCACGACGTACAAAAGCTCGCAGGACACGTCACGGCTCTAAGTCGATTTGTGGCACGGCTACGGGAAAAAGCACTTCCCTTCTATGCATTGATGAAAAAATCAGACGATAAATTGAGTGGACCGAAGAAGCAGACATAGGTTTCACACAATTGAAAAAAGTGCTTTCCACACCGCCGGTATTGGTCGCACCAAAGGAGAAGGAGCCATTGTTACTCTATATTGCAGCAACACATCAAGTGGTAAGTACAGTGCTAGTAGTTGAAAGAAGTGAAGAAGGAAAAACCCATGGGGTTCAGCAGCCAGTATATTTCGTCAGCGAGGTGCTATCTCCAACAAAGCAAAGGTACCCGCACTATCAGAAACTTGCATACAACGTACTCACATCAGCACGGAAACTACGGCAATATTTCGCGGTACATCCAATCATAGTGGTCAACGAAGCACCACTATCAAATATATTGAATAATCCTTTAGCAACAGGACGTGTCTCCTTATGGGGAATTGAGTTGTCACCCCTGAACATCACGTATGAAAAGCGGAAGGCGATTAAATCACAAGTGTTACCAGACTTTACAGCAGAGTGGCTGGAATTGCAAAACACAGGACCACCAGACCTATCGAGTGTATGGACAATGTACTTCGACGGATCAAAAAGGGTCCAAGGCGCAGGGGTAGGAGTAGTCCTGATATCACCACAAGGCGACAAGTTGAAATATGTGCTAAGGATGAGTTTTCCCCAAGCCTCCAATAACGAAGCCGAATATGAGGCGTTGCTCCATGGGATGAAAATGACCAAAGCATGTGGAGCAACTCGACTGAAAATATTTGGAGACTCGAACCTCGTCGTCCAACAAGTGATGAATAAGTGTGATGCCATCAACGACAATATGACAGCATACAGGAACTTATATTATTATCTCGAGGGAACATTTGATGGATGCGAAGTTTCGCATATCAGTAGAGCAAGCAACGAGAAAGCCGACAATTTAGCAAATATCGGGTCCCAGTGTTTACCCGTACCACAAGGAGTTTTTTGGGAGGAAATCGTAGAAAGGTCAATAAAAGGAACCAAAGTTTCGACTATAGGAGAGCAAGCCCAGCATCAGGCAACAGGCTCGGGGGCTGGTAGCAGCGGGGCAGTTGAACCCGAAGAAGTCATGATGATTGAGGAAACCTGGATGCAACCATACTTGGCATACATGGTAAACAAAACACTACCCAAAGACACAGTACAAGCGAAAAGGATAATACGACAATCCAAGGCTTTCGTCGTGCTGCAAGGGAAATTATATAAGAGAAGTATAACAGGCATCCTACAACGATGCGTCATGCCTCAAGAAGGGCAAGAAATTTTAAGAGATATCCACGCAGGAGTATGCGAACATCACGCTAGCAGCAGATCTATTGCAGCCAAAGCTTTTTGTGCAGGATTTTATTGGTTAACAGCGATCAAAGACGCAAAAGACATAGTAAGAAAATGCGAGGCTTGTCAACGCTTCGCATCTCGACCGCACGTGCCAGCAGCAGAGTTGCAACCAATACCTTTATCTTGGCCATTCGCACAATGGGGTCTCGATATGGTCGGGAAACTACATAAATCTTGGCCAGGAGGGCATGTTTATATGCTGGTAGCAGTCGACAAATTCACCAAGTGGGTAGAAGCAGCCCCGGTGACAACCCAAGATTCCACAGTTGCGATCAACTTCATCAAGTCCATAGTTTTTCGTTTCGGAGTACCACACAGCATAATCATGAATAATGGGACAAACTTCACATCAAAAGAGTTCAAGAGTTACTATGAAGGTCTGGGAATTAAATTGAAATTTGCATCTATAGCGCATCCAAAGTCAAATGGGCAAGTCGAGAAAGCCAATGGTTTAATATGCAATGGGATAAAGAAAAGGCTGCTAGCGCCACTCGAAAAAGCCAAGCACGCTTGGGTAGATGAATTATCCTCCGTACTCTGGAGTCTACGAACTACACCAAATGCAGCTACTCAGGAAACCCCCTTTTTCCTGGTCCATGGTGCAGAAGCCATGCTTCCAGTTGAAATAACTCATGAAGCTCCAAGAATCGCGGCATATGATGAGGCAACTTCTACAGAAGCACTTCAGGATGATGTTGATGCACTTGACGAAGCAAGAGATGTAGCACTAGCTAGAGCTACTCAATATCAGCAAAATCTATGAAACTACTATAGTAGTCAAGTTCATCCACGATCTTTCGTGGTAGGAGATCTAGTACTATGACTAAAGCAAGATAGCCATGGAAAACTAGAGTCCCCATGGGTGGGACCTTACATTGTGACAGAAGTAATACCAGGAGGAGCTTATCGACTACAAGACAAGAAAACAGGGAAGGACGAGAGCAACCCGTGGAATGCAGAGCAACTACGACAGTTCTACGCATAGGCAAACTAAGGCGATCAAGGAGTTTTTCGAGTTATGACCCTCTGAATCCAGAACATGAGGCCATAGGTCAGGTTCATTGGGTCAAATTGACAATATGTAAATATTTTACTTTACACTCGGGGGGCTAAGACCCTCGAGTTGTACGAAATAATATTAACAAGTTTTATGATTATCTACGACATACTCTAAGGTTGATTGCAACCCGATATTTCGGCAGCACAATAAACGGTTCAAAGGAACCCGATAAAAAATTAAAAAGCATTCCTCGGACTCATGATTTGTTCCCATGGTAAAACACATAATTCCAGTACGATTGTTCCTTACAGATAAGCACGATGAAGAAATAGCTGGATTACATAACAGAGAAATCTAGTGAAACTACGCTTTGGCTTCATACTCCTTCTGGCACTGGATGCCGTCGTAGATTCTCACGTCGAACTTCGACGTGCCAACATGAAAATCAAAGGTCATGAAGAACCCCTGATGGAGGTCATGGTCCTCCGCGAATCGCGACCAGCCGCCCTTGAAGAACTGTTCACCGGCGCCGTCGTACCACACCTCCACTTCATATGGAGTTCCTCCACCAGAGTGTTCGCGGAGAACTGCTTCACGCAGTTCCCGCCCATCCATGAAATTCGTGAATTTCAGTGGCAGGCGCTGAATCTCGCGGCACTGCACGTTGCAGATACAGAAGAAAGAGTAGATCCTGGGCGACGAAGAAGAAGTACCAGGAGAAGAAGCACTTGGACCTGGTACAGCAGAGGGCACCTTGGGCCTATTCTTGCTCCCAGCCGGACGGCTGGGGCGTCACTTCACCAGAGCAGAGGATGATGCCCCCATGGCTGCAGCAGTAGTTTTATTTTTACTCCCACGTGGGCGGCCGCGACCTCGCTTCACCACCGGAGGGTCGATGTTCAACTGAGATTCATTCGCATCGGCCATGGGGGACAAGTGTCAAGAGATGTAAAACCCTAGATGGGATGAGAAGACGATGCGGCAGAGGAAGATGGAGGAATTAGGGTTTTCACCCTGGTCAAACGGGCTTTATTTATAAGCACGTGCTAATGGGCCCCTGAAGTGGCAAGGCCCAAAGTAAATTTCTGGATTTTTTACAGTGAAAATAGCACAGAGAAGTTAAAGTATAAAGAAAAAAGTTATGTATAAAAAGAGAGAAAAGGGATCAGAGGGTTCACAAAATCCTATCAAAACGACCAGGCTTCCCTTGTCTTCGACTCGGGGGCTTGCAATGAACATAGAAGGAAAATCCATTCAAAGTGAGCAAAATCAGCAAATGATACGAGGAGAAGTGCATGGAGCAAATTTATCTATTCTCTTGAGCCTATACCCGAAAAATTTCGGCTATAGCCTCGGGGGCTACTCCTATCAGGAACGCTATCACGCACCCGATAGAAATAAGTCGACAAAAGGAAATAGCAAGGAACTTTGGTTACATCGCCAACAAAACATTGATTACTCCTATCGGGAGGTGGTCACAAAAAGTTAAAAAGGATAAACTCGAAAAGTTGCGTATATTGATTCAGTCAAACAAAGGCTGCGAATTATAAATCTCAAGTTGCGTCATCGCGACAAAACTTGAATGTCGTGGTTGAAATATATCATGAAGGTAAGACCCCAGGATCCATCCTGTGTGGCCCGGTATACGCACATGGATGTGCTCTGCTGGTATGTATCCGTGTCTACGACGCGAAGAAAAATCCTGGTGAACGCACTGGGTACCTTGAGAACCACTGGGATTCATTCTTTGTAAGACCTAAATGCGGCAAAAGAATGGGTTTGACCGGTTTCCCGAATTCAAGTCCAAGGGGATTGAATTTGAAGTAGGTGATGAGTATCTGTTCCGGCAGTTAACTGACCTCTTGATCCGTCAGAGTTGTCAGGCTTGTTCATCAAAACCCCTTGCAAAGTATTATAGTAAGTCGATAAGACCAAGTCGAAGATTTAAAGATATGAAAAAGTCGAAGAATTGATCAAGTTGAAGAATTGAAGATCTGAGATTCAACTTGAATCTGCAATTCTGGTAGAATCTTGGGGGCTACTGACGAGGGTATAGATAATAGAGCCCATTAGTTGAGTACCCCTGGGGCCCGTTAGACTAGGCCCAATTGTAACATTAGTCAAAATACGAGTTCATGTCGTATATCGATATTGTAATCTGTGTCGGATCCCACCCGATCCTCGAGACCTGGCCATCTATAAATAGGGGCCAGGAGGGGACGGTGTGGGACAGATTGAAAGCAAGCCAGGTTCTACGCCCACATTTACTTTCATAGCCACCTTGTTTGACTGAGTTTACCTTCGATTTCATCCGACGCCCTGTCTCCCCGATCCTAAGTCCTTCATCTAGGACATTTGTCGAGTTAACCCCTCGTCAGGATGAGTGCCAAGCTTTATAAAAGAGCACAAGAAGTGCCAATCTCTCTCTTAAAAACTTGCTTCATTTTTGTATGGAAGATAGTAAGAACCCCATTGCCAGTCGTTGACAAAGACAACCACCTCTCAAAACCCAATTTTTAACTCTCTGTTTTACAAATGAAAAGCTCTAGCACATGTTTAATCACTGCTTCCCTCTACAAAGGGCCTTTCTTTTACTTTTATGTTGGGTCACCACCTTCTACCTTTATGCACCGTCTAAGAGAGCATAGTTGCCATTCTAAGTTTAATGTGCATAGTCCCAAAGTTTATCATTGATTGATTTATGATTTTGGTTTCACTTGTTCTTAAATTATTTGTATCTAGTCGCCCTCTTAAACTTGAAGGTGTCCTATGCATTTATGTTTTGCTCTCTCATGAAGGACAAGCTGAAAACCATTTGCTATGTTTTTCCATACGATTTGAACACACGTTTGACTTTCATTGTTTCATTTTCATGATCTTTCGTTTATGTTCTTTTTCATGTTATAACATGGTTGCTAAGTTTCTTCTATCAAGATTATGTATTTCATATCCATGTTTTAAGTTCTTTTGATCTCAGCACTCAATGCTTTACATAGATGATCAAGATTGTGTTGGTGCATGTCACCTCAAAAATCATTTCTTTTGTTATCACTTACCTACTCGAGGACGAGCATGAGTTAAGCTTGGGGATGCTGATACGTCTCAAACGTATCTATAATTTTTTGATGTTCCATGCTTGTTTTTACACTATTTGCCTTGTATTTCGTTACACTTCGTGGCGTTTTTATGCGATTTCCAGAACTAACCTATTGACAAGATGCCACAGTGCCAGTTCCCTCTTTTTTGCTGTTTTTATATTTCAGAAAAGCTACACACGAAATATTCTCGGAATTGGACGAAACAAAGACCCAAACTCCTATTTTTACCGAACGAAGGACGAGGACCGAAAGAGAGCCGGAGGGGGGCCAAGGGGCCAGCCTCACCATGAGGGGGCGCGGCCCAGTCCCTGGCCGTGCCCCCTAGTGGTGAGACCACCCTGGTCCACCTCTGACGATGCCTTTTCGCCTATAAAAAGCTTCAGGACGGAAAACCCTAAAACAATCGGCGTTTTTCCTAGAACAGTTCCGCAGCGCCGCCGCCGTCGAAGACAAATTTCGGGGGACAGAAGTCTCTGTTCCGGCACCCTGCCGGGACGGGGAAGTGCCCTCGGAGCCATCTCCATCGGTCTCCATCGCCGTCTCCGTCGTCTCCATCGACCTCACTGCCATCTCCATCATCGTTGCTGTCTCCTATGATGAGGAGGGAGTAGTTCTCCCCCAGGGCTGAGGGCTCTACCGGTAGCTATGTGGTTCACCTCTCTCTCTCCCATGATGTGATCTTTATGTGATCGTGAGATTTGTATCTAGTTAAATTGGTAGATGTTATTATTCAGATATTATGCTACTCCCGTGCTTTATATTTGTAAACTCCGGAGATACCTTGTATCATGATGTGAAGGTGACAGTGTGCGCATCATGTGTGTCTCTTTTGGTTAACGTCTCTATGAATTGTTGGTGTTTGTTGGAACCATCTAGTGCGTTCACGGTGATAGTGTGGGCCAATCTAGTTTGGGGAAATACAGACTTTGAGGAGTGCTTCGTAGCCCTACGCATGATTAGTGTTTGTTATCTGATACGTCTCCAACGTATCCATAATTTTTGATGCTCCATGCTTGTTTTTACACCATTTGCCTAATGTTTCGTTACACTTCGTGGCACTTTTATGCATTTTCCAAAACTAACCTATTAACAAGTTTCCACAGTGCCAGTTCCCTGTTTTCTGCTGTTTTTCTGTTTTAGAAAAGTTACACAGGAAATATTCTCGAAATTGGACGAAACGAAAGCCAGTCGTCCAGATATTTCACGGAGCTTCCAGAGAACCGAAGAGGAGATGGAGTGGGGCCATGAGGGGCCCTCACACCAGGGCGGCACGGCCCAGCCCCTGGCCGCGCCCCCTATGTGTGAGGCCACCTCGGTCCACTCCTGATGATGCCCCTTCGCCTATAAAGACCCCCCGACGGGAAAAACCTAAGTACCCGATCAATTTTCCAGAAACACATCGCGATCCGCCGCCGTCGTTGACCCGAGATCGGGAGGGTCCAGAAGCTCTTCCCGGCACCCTACCGGAGAGGGGAATCACCACCGGAGGTCTTCTTCATCGCCGTGCTTGCCTCCAGAGCGATGAGTGAGTAGTCTACCTTGGACTATGGGTCCATAGCAGTAGCTAGATGGTTGTCCTCTCCACCATGTGCTTCATGTTTAGATCTCATGAGCTGCCCTACATGATTGGGATCACCGTTATGTAATTTTACATGTTTGGTTTGTTGGGATCTGATAAATATTAGTGTTATGATTGAGTTGCTATACTGAAATATATCTTATGTTATCTCTATGTTGTTTATGATCTTGCATGCTCTCCGTTGTTAGTAGCTATCTTGGCCGAGTAGTTGCTAGTGACTCCAAGAGGGGGTATTTATGCTCGATAGTTGGGTTCATGCCTCTATTTAATATGGGGGAGTGACAGAAACCTCTAAGGTTGTAGATGTGTTGTTGCCACTAGGGAGAAAACAACATTCATATGCTCGAGGGCATACGCTTTGTTTACATTACACACTTTGCTTAATGCAATTATCTGTTGTTCGCAACTTAATACTCATGGGGTGTTCGGATGATATCCCCGTGGGTGGATTATTAGTCATAGATGCAGTTGGATGGCGGTCTATGTATTTTGTTGTAATGCCCAGAGTAAATCGCATAGTGATCTTCTTGACATTTCACATTATCTTTATTTTATCAATTGCCCAACTGTAATTTGTTTACCCAGCATGTGTTATTTATCTTATGGAGAGACACCACTAGTGAACTGTGGACCCCGGTCCTATTTCCATCATATTGCTATCACCTGTTTACTTTACTCGCATACTTCTACTGTTTTCCACTCGATACGCTCATACCCTTTGTTTCAAGCAAACCGGTGAGATTGACAACCTCATCGTAAGTTGGGAACAAAGTACTTGGTTGTGTTGTGTGCAGGTTTCACGTTGCTGCTCGCAAAGCAAAGCTTGGACGAGGCGCCATATAAATTGTCCGGAGCTGTCGCGAAGCTTGCAAGCATCACCTTCATCGTATTGGCTTTTTCTTCTTCGAACGATAAACCTTGGTTTCTAACTGAGGGAAAAACTTCCTGTTGTGCTCATCATACCTTGCGCTTGGGGTTCCCAACTACCTGGCCATAATCATCATCATCAACTACACGCCAGCCATCAAGTCTTTTCTGGCGCCGTTGCCGGGGAGGAAAAAGAAGACCTCTGCAAGGGGATTTTTTCGCACGCACATCCTTTACTTTGATTTAAGTTTTGCTTTATTTTTACTTGCATCGTTTTTGTCAAAAACCCAAAAAATTAGTTCCTACTATAGTTGTTATTTTTGTTGGTCTATTATTGTCTTGCTTTATCATGCTTTCTATCAATGCATAGGAAGTGGGTTAGACTTAAATGTGTTCTATATTTGCTCCTTGATGCTCTCTTTTTCTTCAATTCATATTTCTTATGTGAGCATCTTCTCAAATTACCGAGCCTAGCTCAAAGGCGTTAAAGAAAAGCACTCTTGGGAGATAACCCAATGTTTTCTTTTCAGTACTTTTTCTTTTATTTGAGTCTTGGAAGTCATTACTACTGTAATGACCTCTCCTTATCATTTTTATTTCATTGTTGTCCAAAGAGAAGCCTCTAATTTGAGTGAGGTAAAGATTTGGGGATGTTGCTGTCCTGAAACTGTTTTCGGTGCTGCACCGTACAAATTCGTGAAAATTCTTTGTATATCTTTTGGACCTGCTATTTCTTGTGCATATGCCCCATGTTATATCCAAACTTTCATTAGTTCAACACTTTTTTATTTGAGCAACATAAAACCCCTTAAAAATTCGACCTTTGTCAGCTGTTCTGTTTTGACAGATTTCTGCCAATATTTGTGTTTGCCGCTTTATCACTTTCTTTTCGAGTTCTTTTGATCACGAAACTTTTGGGGAAGTTGCTAAAGTAGTATATAATTTATATGTGGTGGTTTTGGGTTGAAACCTGAAGCAAAAGAGGTTGATTATATGTTATGCTTACACTAATGTTGCTAATAGATTTGTGTTTAGTTTTGTATGAAGGAAGTTTTCAAGTGTAGGGATTGGAGAATGATGAGATGAGTTGAAGAATGGACAAAAGCTCAAGCTTGGGGATGCCCATGCATCACCCTAAGAAATATCCAAGAAGTACAAGCGTCAAAGCTTGGGGATGCCCCCGAGGCACCCCTTCTTCATCGGCAAAAAATCAGGTCACCTTTCAAGACACTATATTTTTATTGCTTCATGCACTATGCGTTTTTCTTGGAGCGTCAGTTGTTTTATTTTTAATTATTAGTTTAGTTTTGTTTTCTGCAATAAATGGTTGGACCCCAACAAATTTCTTTTGGAGAAGTTGCCTTGCTTTTCATTTGCCAAGAACGCTCTAGTTTTCACTCTTATCAAAAACTGAGTGTTCTTCTTTTTCTGCTACTGCGTTTAGTTTTCAGTTTTCGCCTTGATTTTTGTTCAGATCTTCTTATATCTTTTTATCAAGGTGTATTTTTGCCTCTGGACCATATTGGCTTTCATCAAAAGAGTTGAGTTAAAAAAGTTCGAATGGTGTTGGAAAAGAGAAAAATATTTATGCAAAAAAGTGGTACAAGAAGGAGCTTGTGTAGACTGCGGCTTAGGCTTTTTCGTGTCATGCTTGATGTCTTTTTGATAGTATGCTTAGTGGTTTTGCTGTAGCATGACTTGTCTCAAATAACTAAGATTGCTTAATGAGCCTTTAAAAAAAATCATGCGTTGTTTTTATTGTTTGGAAGCATTATTTTGGTTTTCTCCTTGATGCTTTATTTGGGTTGACTTGGCGCATGCTCACACATGTTAGACTCTTACAAAGTCGCCAATAGCCTCTATGATCATTTAGTTTTTGACTTTTGATGCCATCTTATGCTTCTTTTAATGTCGCTTTGTCGCTTTGCATGATTATGGCCATTATTGCTCTCTTAGTTGGTCGCTCCCAGTCTTTTGCTAGCCCTCGCCTTGTACTGAGTATGAGCTCTACTCGTGCATCCAACTCCTAAAAACCAAGTTTGCCAAAGTGTCCACCATACATACCTACTAGCAATTTGCTATTCCAAGTAAATTTGACTTGCTTTTATTTACTCTTCAAATTAAACTCTTACCAGTGTTATGCGAAAATTGGTCAGTAAAGCTCTCACGAACCGGAAGGCACACTTTACTTTTTCTCGTTCTTAAAAATTTGACATTGTGGTCTCTTATGTTGAGTTATTATGCTTGCAAGTTGTAAGTTGGAGACTAGCCCAGCCATGCCATCATGGGCAAGCTTTCAACATTGCACTTCTTATTTGAGTTGATATCGTGATCTTCTGTTTACGGATGCCCGCGGTGTGAAATGAATTGGGAATCTCGCGGGGATCATGGAGTTTGTATATGTGTTAGGGAAACGCCTGGGCCGCCAATCTAATCCATGCATAATTCATGGTGGAAATTTGCAGCATACCCATAGTGGACATTCGACGACGCATCTCAAAATAAAAAGCTAAACAAATGGTAAATAAAAGAGATGTCGAGGTGTTCATTGTCTGCTTGTCCTGTCATTTTGATGTGGGCTTGTTCCATGTCATCGGGCACGGAGGTACCCCGTTGGTGGTTCTCGATGATACGTGTATACTTACAATGACAAGAGCCTTGCTTGGGACTCTAAGTAAAGTAGCATGAGGTTTGGGTACTCGTATTCACGGGACACGAGGTTTTCAACTTATGATTTGTCAAGCATATGCATCATAATTGTTCTTGCATTAACTTTAACCATTCAAGATGCTTATGATGGGGGCAATGAGAGCTCAAAGCCGGTAAGTACCATAATTTTTGAAGGTTATACAACTTGCAATCACTACTTCCCTCTACGAAGGGCCTTTCTTTTACTTTTATGTTGAGTCACCACCTTCTATCTTTATGCACCATTAAGAGAGCATAGTTGTCATTCTTAGTATAATGTGCATTGTCCCAAAGTTTTCATTGATTGATTCATATTGTTGGTTTCACTTGTTCTCAAATTATTTGTATCTAGTCGCCCTCTTAAACTTGAAGGTGTCCTATGCATTTATGTTTTGCTCTCCATGAAGGACAAGCTGAAAACCATTTGTATGTTTTTCCATATGATTTGAACACATGTTTGACTTTCATTGTTTCATTTTCATGATCTTTTGTTTGTGTTCATTTTCATGTTTATAACATGGTTGCTAAGTTTATATTGTCAAGATTATATCTTTCATACCCATGTTTTAAGTTCTTTTGATCCCAGCTCGCAACGCTTACATAGATGATCAAGATTGTGTAGGTGCATGTCACCTCAAAAATTATTTATTTTGTTATCACTTACCTACTCGAGGACGAGCAGGAGTTAAGCTTGGGGATGCTGATACGTCTCCAACGTATCCATAATTTTTGATGCTCCATGCTTGTTTTTACACCATTTGCCTAATGTTTCGTTACACTTCGTGGCACTTTTATGCATTTTCCGGAACTAACCTATTAACAAGTTGCCACAGTGCCAGTTCCCTATTTTCTGTTGTTTTTGTGTTTTAGAAAAGTTACACAGGAAATATTCTCGGAATTGGACAAAACCAAAGCCAGTCGTCCAGATATTTCATGGAGCTTCCAGAGAACCAAAGAGGAGATGGAGTGGGGCCACGAGGGGCCCTCACACCAGGGCGGCGCGGCCCAGCCCCTGGCCGCGCCCCCTATGTGTGAGGCCGCCTCGGTCCACTCCTGACGATGCCCCTTCTCCTATAAAGACCCCCCGATGGGAAAAACCTAAGTACCCGATCAATTTTCCAGAAACACATCGCGATCCGCCGCCGTCGTCGACCCGAGATCGGGAGGGTCCAGAAGCTCTTCCCAGCACCCTGCCGAAGAGGGAAATCGCCACCGGAGGTCTTCTTCATCGCCATGCTTACCTCCGGAGCGATGAGTGAGTAGTCTACCTTGGACTATGGGTCCATAGCAGTAGCTAGATGGTTGTCCTCTCCACCATGTGCTTCATGTTTAGATCTCATGAGCTGCCCTACATGATTGAGATCACCATTATGTAATTTTACATGTTTGGTTTGTTGGGATCCGATGAATATTGGTGTTATGATTGAGTTGCTATACTGAAATATATTTTATGTTATCTCTATGTTGTTTATGATCTTGCATGCTCTCCGTTGTTAGTAGCTATCTTGGCCGAGTAGTTGCTAGTGACTCCAAGAGGGGGTATTTATGCTCGATAGTTGGGTATATGCCTCTATTTAATCTGGGGGAGTGACAGAAACATCTAAGGTTGTAGATGTGCTGTTGCCACTAGGGAGAAAACAACATTTATATGCTCGAGGGCATATGCTTTGTTTACATTACACACCTTGCTTAATGCAATTATCTGTTGTTCGCAACTTAATACTCATGGGGTGTTCGGATGATATCCCCGTGGGTGGATTATTAGTCATAGATGCAGTTGGATGGCGGTCTATGTATTTTGTTGTAATGCCTAGAGTAAATCGCATAGTGATCTTCTTGACATTTCACGTTATCTTTATTCTATCAATTGTCCAACTGTAATTTTTTTACCCAGCATGTGTTATTTATCTTATGGAGAGACACCACTAGTAGATGTGTCCAAACAGTGCGAGTAAAGTAAACAGGTGATAGCAATATAAAGGAAATTGGACCAGGGTCCACAGTTCACTAGTGGTGTCTCTCCATAAGATAAATAACACATGTTGGGTAAACAAATTACAGTTGGGCAATTGATAGAATAAATATAACGTGCATATGTCGCAAGGATCACTATGAGATTTACTCTGGGCATTACAACAAAATACATAGACCGCCATCCAACTGCATCTATGACTAATAATCCACCCACGGGGATATCGTCCGAACACCCCATGAGTATTAAGTTGCGAACAACAGATAACTGCATTAAGCAAAGTGTGTAATGTAAACAAAGCATATGCCCTTGGACATAAGAATGTTGTTTTCTCCCTAGTGGCAATAGCACATCTACAACCTTAGAGGTTTATGTCACTTCCCTAGATTAAGTAGAGGCATGAACCCAACTATCGAGCATAAATACCCCCTCTTGGTGACAAGGGTATAGTCAATAGAGCCCGTTAGTTGAGTACCCCTGAGGCCCGTATAGCTAGGCACAATTGTAATGATAGTCGAATACGAGTTCTTACCGTATGTCGATATTGTAATCTGTATCGGACCCTACCCGATCCTCGAGACCTGGCCATCTATATATAGGGGCCAGGAGGGGACGGTGTAGGCCAGATTGAAAGCAAGCCAGGTTGAACACCTAAGTTTACTTTCGACGCATACCTATTTCGACTAACTTTACCTTCGAGTTCATCAGACGCCCTATCTCCCTGATCCTAAGTCCTTCATCTAGGACATTTGTCGAGTTAACCCCTCGTCAGCGAGTGTTCTTGAATTTTTTGTTCTGGCAGAATCGTGATTCTGAATCGGATCGGAAATGCTCTGGCAGAATCGTACCGTAGAATCGAGTCGTAGAATCTAAGATTCTACCCGATTCTACCAACTCTAGATTTTTTATATTTCCGTTAGTTGAAAAGGGGTTATGAGTGTTTATTCCATATGAGAATGAAAAAAGTAATATATCGCAACTTAAAAGGAATAAGTGCACAACGTCAAATAGAATTTAGCATACATGATTGGTCTCAAACGTACAGGTTCATAAGGACATTGGCACAAATGTGCACGTTCAGCCTGACCAAATATTATTAAAATATTATTCTTCATTGATTGTGGATGGTATAACACTAGTACTGCCTCTTAGATATAGAAGGACTTAATTGATGTCGTCATCGCCATCTTCACGATTGTAGTTGTCGAAGTCATAGCCATCAAGATCTTGGTCCAATCCAAGATCATCTCCACCTGTGAACAAGCAAAAAATAATGGTGATTTGTAATAATACAATGAAGGAACTAATATGTTAATATTTGAGTGAATTAACTCCACGTACATGCTTCAGTTAAATTGTTGACCATATTCTCAACTTCCTGTTCAGGATCAGTCTCTTGTTCTTTCTCTGATTCCCTATGGGCAATTTTGTCTAGAGCACGCAACCAATTCTTCTCTTGAGGAAGAACAGGGTCCTCCTTCTCAGTTATCCATTCATCATCAGAAGATACATCTTCTGCATCATAGGTCACCTTTGCACGTCTAATTCTTCTAGCTTGCCTATCTAGCAACTTCAGGTTATACATGACAAAGACTAGATCATTCATCTTCTCTTGGTGCAATCGATTTCTTTTTTTCGAGTGTACCTACATAAGTTTCATAATAACATCATTAGTGTGTTTCACATTAATATGCTATATAATATTTCAAATAAAAAATAATAAATGAAGTTCTTACTTGCTCGAAGGCACTAAAATTTCTCTCACAACCTGAAGAGCTACAGGTTAAGCTCAAAATTTTAATAGCGAATTTTTGTAGCTCAGGGACTTCGTCTCCATATGAATCCCACCAATCCGCTGGTACAAAAAAATAAAAGTATGTTACTTACACGAAACAATAACACGACTATAAAGTTAACATGAACTTGTGCAAAGTAACTAACCAGGAGCCTTCTGTGTTCTAGTCATGACTGCTGATTCCATTCCAAACATTCCTAATCCATTTTTAAATGCATCAAGTTGTAGGTCTATCTTCACTCTTTCATCTAAATCAGGAACCATTTTCTCAAGACATGTGTAAAGTCCACGTTTTACTTCTGCAGCCTTAAAATTGGCACTATAATGACAATGTGGATTTAGGTAGTACGCAGCAGCATGCAAAGGCCTATGGAGCTGTGTTTCCCATCTTGCATCAATAATCTTGAATATTTGCTTATACCTGTACAGAGAAAATGCAGAATAGTAATAATCCAGTATATATGTTATACTAGAATCTGTAGCATCGAGCATGAATCAGTGATGTACCTCTTCTTCACATTGCCAAAATTTTGCTTTATCTTTTCTTTTGCACGACTCATCTCATCGTAAATGAAAGGCATTGCGGGCTTCTCATCTGAGTCAACTAGCCGAAGAACTCTTATAAGTGGCAATGCAGCCTTCAGACATAGAGCAACATTAGGCCAAAACCCACGGCTATCCAATACAATTTGCTGAACTTCCTTGCCTTCTTTTGTAGCAGCAAATTTGCTACCCTTCCACTTGTTAGAGCTAAACATGTTTACTAACGCACCTTTCAGTTCATGTAGACAACCCAATGTCAAATAGGCAGTAGCAAATCTTGTGATCGCTGGCCTAATTAACTCTCTTCCTTTAGTGAACTCTCTCAGGCTGCTCATAGTGGAGAGTAACTTAGAGTAGTGTCATGCACATGTCATTAGTATATGTTACTACCTTCATAGTGGGTAGTAACTTATGTGTGGTGTCATGCAAGGTGTCATTTATTAGGTTATAGACTCATTTTGCTTTGGGGTGTGTGATGTTATAGTAACATAGCTAGTTACCACAAGCCTCTCTCTCTTCAATTAATGACCTGCCATGTCACCATTCTATCTTGAAAAGTGTGATGTTACTACCTAAGTTACTCCCACTATGACTAGTCTCAGCCAACTAAGTGGCACTGTTCTCGAATAAATATATGTGCAGAATTTTTGGCCCTTTGCGATTGTTGTGGTGTGCATCTTAATACTTTTCACAAAATTTTCAAGAATTAGATCAATGCAATGTGCAGCACATGGTGTCCAGAATAACTTTTTTCTCTTCTCCATCAATAGATCACCAGCTGCCTTGTAGTTAGCCGCATTATCAGTCACAACTTGCACAACATTATCCTCTCCTACTATCTCAACAACATCATCTAGCATTGCAAAAACTTTGTCGGCTCTTTTGGAAATATTAGAAGTATCAACAGAGGCCAAAAAGACAGTACCCTTTGGGCTGTTCACCAAAAAATTGCATATGGATCTTCTCTTTCTATCGGTCCAGCCATCAGACATAATTGTACAACCTGTCTTTTTCCACTCTTCTTTAAATTCAGCAACCAGATTCATTGTTCTTTGAACTTCTAGCTTGAGATATTTTACTCTTATTTCATGGTAAGATGGAGGCTTTAGATTTTTACCATATTTTCCTATCATCTGCACCATCTTTACAAATTCTGGATTCTTGACGGCATTGAATGCAATAGCGGAGGTATAGAAAAAACGACATATCTGAATGCAAACTTCCTCTCTCTCCTGTTTTTTGTAGAATTGATTCACAGTTGTCTGGGATTTACCCTTGTTAGCTGAATGATCTCCATCTTGACCTTGGTCATTCTCTGCTCGAGTATTTTGTTCTTGAGAACCGCTTGCTATCCTCTCTAATTTCCTCTTCTTTGCATCAGTCTCTTCTTCTTGACAATTTAAAAGCTTCAAGAACATTACTCGGACATCATCAGGTACTTTCATACATGGCTCTACATTAAAGTGAGTCCCTGCCAAATGATGCTTCAACCTATATATCCCTCCTCCTCTAGTGACAGAGCAATATCTGCATTTGACGGTTTTCTTTTCACGGTCAACTTCCTCTCCATGACCCCATCCGATGTCAGATCGATTTTCAGGAGCATTTTTCCTTTTCGTTCTACTGCCAGTTGACATATTGCCCTAAAACAAATAATCATGAAAAAATTACGTAATACTAATTAGAAATAAGGACCATGTATAAGCTAGCTAGCTAATTACTATCTACTATTTTAAGCCAACTACAAATCGATTTGTTGTTGCACGCATGCATGCAACCCTTCACGCCACCCCAGATCTGATTTAAATAAAATAAACAATGGAAACAAGCTGACCTCGATTACATGTGTAGTGGAGCACTTTGTGACCTCCTCGGCAGCCCCTTTTCTTCTCCACGTTCTTATCACCTTGGCATGGATCTCATAATTTCTGTCAGATGTAGATGAGAAGATCGAGGGAGAGAGAGACAGGCACAGCCGCCACAAACTAGATCGGTATGCGCCAGGACGACAGACTTAATAGGGTTAGCACATGGCCTGTTGGCCGTCCATCTTAAAAAATAGGACTGGATCAGAGCTTGAGTAAGAGTCGTTCACATTTACGACTCACCATGCGATTTCAGACGATCCAACGACTTAGAGCGCGATCCTACATCGACTCCAGCAAAAACGACCCAGCTTACGTTTTGAATCGTTTCCAACAAGTAAGATCGTAAAGTCGGCCGATCCTAAGATTTGAGTCGCGATTCTGACAACATTGAACTCAACATAACACCAATATTCATCGGATCCCAACAAACACAACATGTAGAATTACATAACGGTGTCTCGATCATGTAAGGCAGCTCACGAGATCTAAACATGAAGCATATGGTGGAGAATACAACCATCTAGCTACTGCTATGGACCCATAGTCCAAGGTAGACTACTCACTCATCGCGCCGGAGGCAAGCATGGCGATGAAGAAGACCTCCGGTGGTGATTCCCCTCTCCGGCAGGGTGCCGGGAAGACCTTCTGGACCCTCTCGATCTTGGGTCGACCACGGCGGCGAATCGCGATGTGTTTCTGGAAAATTGATCGGGTACTTAGGTTTTTCCCGTCGGGGGGTCTTTATAGGCGAAGGGGCAGCGTCAGAGGTGGACCAGGGGGGTCTCACCCCTAGGGGGCGCGGGCCAGGGCCAGGCCGCGCCGCCTCATGGTGAGGTCGGCCCCTGGCTCGGCTCTGTCTCCTCTTCGGTGTTTTGGTAGCTTTGTTTAATATCTGGACGTTCGGCTTTTGTTTCGTCCAATTCCGAGAATATTTCCTGTGTAACTTTTCTGAAACACAAAAACAGCAGAAAACAGGGAACTGGCACTGTGGCATCTTGTTAATAGGTTAGTTCCAGAAAATGCATAAAAACGCCACGAAGTGTAACGAAACACTAAGCAAATGGTGTAAAAACAAGCATGGAGCATCAAAAATTATAGATACGTTTGAGACGTATCATTCATTCGACGCCCTATCTCCCCGATCCTAAGTCCTTCATCTAGGACATTTGTCGAGTTAACCCTCGTCACCTATAGAGCTAAAATACTCAAGAAATACTCCACTAAACAAAATTCTAATTGGACAATCGAAGGAGTCACATACCGGAGAACAAATACTCCAAATCTCAGCAGCAAAGATGGGCTGAGCAAGGAGATCGAAAAATCGTGAGGAAGAACAGCAAGAACACAGGTTTGAGCTGAGGTGTGGAGATATTTCGGGAGAGAGAGTGAAGTGAGGGTGGAGAGGTAAGTGGAGGGCCAGAGCCCCCCCTCACCATGTCACGGCGCGGCCAAGCCTGGGCCGCGCCATCATGTGGTGAGGTGTCATGGTGGATCCTCCTGAGGTGTCCCAGGTGCCTCTCTGCCCCATTTTTGACATAAAAATTTAAAAACAAATTTCTGGAATTTTTCGAGAAACTTTATTTTCGAGGATTTTTCAGAAATTGATAAGAGAATAAAACTTGGGAAAACGAAGATGGAATGATAGAAAGCAAATCAAAACCAAGCTTACAGCAGCTCTAAGATATTCTAATATGAAACTAAACAGCGGAAACAAAAATGAACGAGGTGAAAACATAGCTTTGTTCATTCGAAAACCGCTTTGTTAACAAGGTTGATCAAGTCTTGTTACCAAACCACATTTCTATGAAGCAAAACTTTGCATTTCACTAAATGATTATGTTACCTCGACCTTGCTAGGCATAGTCCCAACCATAACAATTTGATATTCTTCTTTGGGCTTTGGCCTTGAACAAATAATTTGACCAACTCTGATGGTCTCAATATTCTTGATTGAATTTAGAGCATATTTTCTATCAATCTTCTTGGGAAAATAGACTGTGTGTTCTTTATCATTGACATTAAAAGTCACTTTCCCTTGGTTACAATCAATAACAGCACCTGCAGTGTTTAGAAAAGGTCTCCCAAGAATGATAGACATATTATCATCTTCAGGCATTTCTAATACAACAAAGTTAGTCAATATCAAACAATTATTAGCAACTTGAACAGGAACATTCTCACATATACCAATAGGAATAGTAGTAGACTTATCAGCCATTTGCAAAGATATATCAGTCGATATCAACTTTTCTAGATCAAGTCTCTTATAGAGAGAAAAAGACATGACACTAACTCCGGCTCCCAAATCACATAAATCAGTTCTAACATAATTATTTTTAATAGAGCAAGGAATAGTCGGTATACCTGGATCTCCAAGCTTCTCCAGAACTTTACCATCAAAAGAATAATTAGCAAGTAAAGTGGAAATTTCCTCACTAGGAATCTTCCTTTTGTTAGTAACAATATCCTTCATATACTTTGATTAAGGAGGCATTTTAATAGCATCAGTCAAAGGAATTTGCAAAAATAAAGGTCTCATCCATTCACAAAATCTGTTGTAGTGTTCTTCGTCTTTGGATTTGTGTTTCTTACCAGGAAAAGGCATTGGTTTCTGCACCCAAGGTTCTCTCTCATTACCATGCTTGCTGGCAATGAAGTCTTCCTTAGTGTACTTTGCATTCTTAGCAAGCTTCTTCGGTTCCTCTTCAACTTCTTCTTTATCGGAAGCATTACCACTTTCGGTTTCAGCATCAGAAATAGAAACACTATTAGGATCCTTACCTGTTTCTGAAGATTCTGCAACTGTTTTATGCTTCTTCTTCTTCTTCTTCTTCTTCTTGAGAGGAATACCATCACTTGTAGCACGTTGAGAATCTTGCTCGATCCTCTTAGGATGCCCTTCAGGATATAAGGGATCTTGAGTAGTAGCACCTCCTCTAGTGCGTATTTCACACGCTTGTTTTTCTCTTGCAACATTATCTAGCAAATCTTTTTGCACCTTGGTAAGCTGATCAATTTGAGTCTGAACCATTTGAAAATGTTTAACAAGCATCTTCACATCATTGGAGGTTCTCTCCACAATATCATGTAACTTGTTAATAGCTCTAGAATTTTCCAACAAATGATTATGCACTCTCTTATTAAAATTATCTTGCTTAACAATGAAATTATCAAACTCATCTAAGCATTGATCAGGAGGTTTAGAGTAAGGAATATCTCTATTATCAAAGTGTTGGAGAGAGTGTACCTCAATAGTGGATGAGCGAGGAATTGGCTTACATAATTCTTCTATAGGTGGTAGATTCTTCACATCTTCAGATTTAATACCCTTCTCCTTAAGAGATTTCTTCGCTTCCCTCATCACTTCATCATTTAATTCAATCATTCCTCTCTTCTTTGGTGTCGACGCTAGCGTTGGTGCTGGTGTTGGCTCAGCCATAGTCCAATCATCATTATTCCGGCTTATTTTAGCCATTAATTCTTCAGCTTCAGCAGGAGTCCTTTTCCTGAAAACACCACCAGCATAACTATCCAAATATGTCTTAGATTCAACAGTTAGTCCATTATAAAATATATCAAGGAGTTCATTTTTAGGCAATGGCTCTCCAGGCAGTACTCTAATTAAAGAGCAAAACCTTCCCCATGATTCTGGCAGTTTCTCTCCTTTTACCTGCTCAAAGTCAAAGATTTTCTGCAAAGCAACATGTTGAGCACTAGGAGAAAAATAATTCTGAAAGAAAGTGTTAACCAAAGCAATAGGACTATCAATAGATCCAGGAGACAAATTATTAAACCAAGCTTTAGCTGCACCTTTCAATGAAAAAGCAAAAATCTTAGCAACAAAGTAAGTACGCAGCTTAGTATCATCAGAAAACAAATTACTCAAAGAAGAAAGCTCATTCATGTGCTCCATAGCACTCTTACTTTCAGTACCACAAAAAGGTTCTTTCTCAATAATAGATATGTAAGATAAACCCAAAGAGAAATCATAGTCCTTATCACTAATATTTATGGGAGAAGCAGCAAACTTAGCAGGAGATAACTTATATCTAACAGCACGTCTTGCAAGAAGATCTCTAATAGCACCAACATCACTAGTAGCATGAAATTCATCAATAAAAGCGTCATCTAGCTCAATATAAGCATCATCAAAATCGTCACTAGGGTGTTCCCTAGACTCAGGTGAACTAGCAGGTGTAACAGTAGCGTTCCCCATTTGCTTAGTTCTAGCAATTGTAGCCTCTAAAAAGGAACCTAACGAACCACTCTCATCAAGCACAATAGAAGCATCGTCAAAACTATCAGTAGCATTTTCAAACTCGGCAGAAGAAGTAGCATGTGCATGCGGTGGTGTAAGCAACTTACTCATAACAGATGGTGAATCAAGAGCAACAGAGGTGTTCAGAGTCGTACCTCTTCTTGTAGTGGATGGCAATATATGAACTTTTCCATCACGAGGTTTACCCATGATGAATGGATTGCAACGAACAATATGAATCCCAAGTGAACTTACAAATAAAGCTATGCTCCCCGGCAACGGCGCCAGAAAATAGTCTTGATGACCCACAAGTATAGGGGATCGCAATAGTCTTCGAGGGAAGTAAAACCTAAATTTATTGATTCGACACAAGGGGAGCCAAAGAATATTTATAAGCCTTAACAGATGAGTTGTAAATTCAGCTGCACTTGGAAACGGACTTGCTCGCAGCGGTTTATCAGTAGCAACAGTTTATAGTGGTGACAGTAGTAAAATAGTAGCAACAATAATAAAGTAAAGACGGTAATAGTAGCAATAGTAAACAGTAGGATTAAATACTGTAGGCACAGGGATGGATGAACGGGCATTGCATGGATAAGATAATTCATGTAATCAACAAGACATGGGCAATTGCAGATAAATAATGATAAAGCATCGTAGTACTAAACAACCATAAGCATGTGTTCCGTATATAGTCGTGCGTGCTCGCAATGAGGAACTTGCACGACATCTTCTATCCTACCAGCCTGTTTGCAGCAGGGCCTCAAGGGAATCTACTGGTAATTAAGGTACTCCTTTTAATAAAGTACCAGAGCAAAGCATTAACACTCAGTGAACACATGTGATCCTCACATCACAGCCATCACCTCCGGTTATCCCAATTGCTGTCACTTTGGGGCCTCGGGTTTCGAACAACGATATGTGTATACAACTTGCAGGTAAGACCATGAACAACAATTATCATCATAAAACAATAAGAAGTTCAGATCTGAGATCATGGCACTCGGGCCCAAAGTGACAAGCATTAAGTACAACAAGTTACAATAATGTCATAAGCACTAACAATAGATACTAGGCACCATGCCCTAACAATCTCATAGCAAATTACATGAATGATCTCATCCAATCCCTACCATTCCCTTCTCCTACAGCGGGAATTACTCACATATGGATGGGGGAGTCATGAATGGTTGATGGAGAGACGTCGGTGATGATGGTGATAAAGATTTCCTCCAAATCCCCGTCCCGGCAGGGTGCCAGAACGGAGTTTCTGGTTCTGAATCGCAGTTTCTGATGGTGGCGGCGCAGCGGAAGTCTATCTGGGAAAAACGCCGAACCCCCGATAGTTTCAGGTCGAAGGGTATTTGTAGGCGGAAGGAGGGCTCGAGGAGACGGCTGAGGTGGTCTCACCACACCCTGGCGCGGCCAGGCCTGGGCCACGCCACCAGGTGGTGTGGTGGCCTCCTAGCCCCTCTCCGTCTCGTATTCTGGCTCCGTGGGTCTTCTGGTAAAATAAGAATTTTGCATTATTTTCTGGGATTTTTCCTGAAAGTTGGATTTCTGCACAAAAACAAGACACCAGTGCAATTCTGCTGAAAACTGCGTTAGTCCGTGTTAGTTGTATTCAAAACACACAAATTAGAAAAGAAACATCAGCAAAAGTGTTCGGGAAAGTAGATACGTTTTAGACGTATCAGACAGCTTCTTCGTCGTCGGTCCCGGCTGTGTCCGGGCTCGTGCAGGCCACAAGCCCTCCGCCAAGGCTTGGCGTGCGACGATGAAGCAGGCGGAACCCTCCATGTCATGCCCTCGGCTGGGTCAGGTGGCCAGCCTGGTGGTGCATGCATTATGCGAGCAGTAGGATTCTCCTCCAGTGTCATGAACCATGGATGAATCGATTCACATCACTTTTTTGGTCAGCTCTTATGCATGTTGGTTCCATTCTAGTACGCCTTTTCCAGATTTTGGTATGCTGGATTTCTCCACTAAGACTAGCCACAATGCTAGTATCATAAGATATATCATTCATTCTATATATGCAAAAAGCTGATATGGCACATCAATTAATAATGAGATACAAACTATCCTGATTTTGCAAATTCAAAACCAACATGTGCGCTGGAAGTTGTATTCAAAGTGAAGAAGAAGATTGAATGTTAATTCAAAGTTATTATCCCTTTTCTGTTAATAAAGTGATTTTTATTGTGGGAATATATCCTTTGTTTTTTCTTATAATTTTCAATATCCGATAATCGACGGCTTTGGGGATATCATGGATCTTTTAAAACAACCAAGTGAAATTTAGAATACAAAGAAACCTTTTATGTCGATTTGAAATCAGATTTTATGATTGAACGAGGCAACTATAGAATGGTTTTCATCTGCTAGTACCATGATCTCAAAGCCCACATTATTTTTGCAATCATAGAATGCCAAATTTTAGTACTAGTGACGATCCCTAAAAAAACAGTAAGAAACATAAGTTGGAACAGGTAGCCGTTGGGCCATCAAAGCTTGGATGCCTACTGAAACAGATTACTGACTGTGGTAACTACGGAGCGAAGTGTGGACCCTTTGCAGCAATCACTATTGGACATGATAGTGGGCCCCATGGTGTATATGCTTGTTTTCTTGGAAAAGCAATACATAAAAATACACACTCTATACTTAATGAAAATACACATATTGTTGGACAGGTGTCGCTCTCTCCTGCCAGGTTCCACTAGTCCCATGACCCAAGGAGCATTTCTGATCTTTTGGATCACTAGTCTGATATATGCCTATGGTTTTGAAATGTTGGCCATGACTGAAATTTTGTTTTGTGGCATATCAGAAAATATTTAAATTTTTTATTTTCTATCCAGGCAAAAGACGAGTACTTGAAGGAATCAGAGGTCGTACTCCCGGTCCAAATCAATGGGGAGACCAGGGGTACAATCCTTGTTGACAAATGACAAGGAGTGCTCCGAGGATGACCTGTTTTAGAAAGCAGCCTCAGACGAGAAACTCTCGAAATATTTGAATGGGAAAGGCATCAAGAAGAGGATTTACGTGCCTGGAAGGATCTTGAATGTTATACTAGATCAACAAAAGGCAAGGACCTGATTATTGCTCCGGTTTCTTCTAAGAGTCCCGGCAGATAAGGTGTCAAGTGGGATCCCTATTATATCCCATTTATAGCTTATTTTGCCTATTCTAGTACAAAATTTTGTCTCAAAATTTACACTACAAAAATTAAAATATACTAAAGGTGGGATTTAGGTGGGATCCCACCTGACACCCTACTGGCAGAGTAGTTGATAGAGTATAGAGACTATTGGGATGCAACAGTTTCTGTAAATGTCCATTCCTTTTAAAGTTTGATGTTCTAGGCACACATCTTTTGTGGTAGTGCTATATTTAACCATACTTACATTTACAATGCTTCTATCTTTGAATATTTTCACTTAAAATCAGCAGAAGGTTTTGAAGAAGTGAGACGGAAGGTTTACTCTCGTGAGCTACTGAAAGTACTCTGGAACTTAGCTCAATATGTTGCCCCATTTGTTTTCAGGTTTGAAATTCTGTCTCTGTTCAGTGCGTAGTTGCTTCGCATGCAGGCGAGGAGGATTTGACCATGAACAGAGTCCTCCATGTTGTCATTCTAACAATGAGTTGACGACCTAGCTGAAGCAGTGTTTTTCTTCAGTCTAACACCTAACATGTTATTCTTGTGCATCATGCCTTTTTTACTCTACTAGATTTTCTTACGGCATGCAGAACTGTTATGAGTTCTAAAAAGGTATGTTCTCTCAAACAGGCTCATTTTATTTTGCAATGATTATTTTTTTGTCACGGTTAACACTTCAATAGATTAGATAGGCTGCATTTTTGTTAGGTGTAAATTGTGGATCAGCTTCCTTTGAGTAAGAGTTCTGGTGAACTTTACTACAGTAAGATGCTTTCAGTTGCAAACCGAAAGATGATTGAGGCACATGGTTTGCTTCATTAATTTCTTGTTTCCAAGCCCTAATATATATGTTAGGCCTTAGCTGTAGAGAGCTGGGCGGAGGAATTCTGAGCCCAGCCCATTTCCATTTTCCCTCAGAAGACCTAACCTTCCGCCGTCACCAGTCGCCGCGAGTTCATCGCTCTTCCGCTCCTCCTAGAGGAACAGATCTCCCCGCCAGCGGCCATGGCGGAGGCCGCAATAGCAGCAGGGGATGCGCCTCCCCACCGCGGCCTTCCGGACGAGATCGTCCTCTGGGAGATCCTCGTCCGGCTGCCCCCCAAAGCTCTCCTCCGCTGCCGCACAGTCTGCCGCGCCTGGCGCCGCGCCACCTCCTCCGGCGATTTCCTCTTTGCCCACCACGGCCACCAGCCCGCTCTCCCCCTCCTCTACCTGCTCAACGTCACCGATGACACGAGGCAGACCCTAGACATCGTGCCATTGGACCACCGGGCGGGGGTCGCCGCCGCCGACCAGCTCCGTCCCGTCTCCCGGCTCGGCTCCCGCAACAACCACATGCAGCTGGAGGCGTCCTGCGACGGCCTCCTCCTCCTCGCCACCGTCGACGACCCGTCCTTCGGTCCTCCCCTGTACCACTCCGTCTGCAACCCGGCCACCCGTCAGTGTGCTCCCCTCCCGTTGCTCCGTGGATTCAGCCTCGGCGGGATGTACCCGCACCCTCCTACCGGCGGCTACCGGCTGCTGCTGTACCCCGACGTGATGTGGAGGTATGACGATGAGCGGCGGCCGTCTTACGTCGTTCAATTTGCCTGCTACGTTTACACGGTGGGCTCCTGCGAGCCGCCGAGGCACATCGGGTGTCCGGAGGCGGAGGAGCTGATTCATGGGCTCGAGTCCGTCCTTTGCCGTGGCAACCTGCATTGGTTCGTGGCGATGGTGGAGCGCGAAAGAAGCATCATAGTGGTATTCGACACCACGACCGAGCTGTTCAGGAAGATGCGCGTTCCGGCTGTTCCTGCTTCTACTGACCTGTTTGATGTGGCGGGAACGCTTGTCCTGGCTAGCTTTGACGATGCGTTCACAACCGTTGACATCTGGATGATGCAGGACTACGACAGCGAGGTGTGGGCCTTCAAATGCCGGGTTGAATTGCCGGTTGCAGAGCTCTCCGTGTGGTTTGGATTTAACAAACACTCCACGCTGGTGGTTTCGTCTTCGGATGATAATGATGTGCTCATTCTGGTCCAAACAGGCGACTGGCTACTTCAGATCGACATTGATGGCAAGTTGGTCGCAAAGTTCTATAACAAATTTCTCGGTATTACTCAACTTCGTCTCAAGCAAACTCTAGTTCAGCATGCCTTCTTTCTGACAGTAGAGGGTTATGTTGTCAACACTTGGCCTTTCATCTCACCAGATGATTCTGTTGTGAACACTTGCCCTTCCATCTGAAGGCTGCTTAGTTTGGTGTTGCTTCTTAAAGGCCTAGCTGTTTGTATCCTCATGAACTGCAATATGTATGAACTGTATCCACCACTAGCTTCTTTGTTGATGTATTATCATCCAGAAGCTCCAACTGTTTCATGGTTGCGTTATATTTCTCAATATTCTTTTGGGCTGAAATGTCTGTCATATGCGTTCATGCTAAATTCATTTTTTGTCTGCTTTTGAAATGCTTGCCATTTGATCTGATCAGTGCCTCTTTTTTCTTGAACTGAAGACTTGAGTTCTCTTTAGTTACTTTGTCTAGTGATTGTCTTAGCAGTCTAGCAATCTAGCTGCCTCATGTCTCTGTTTTTTAATTGAAGACTTGACTTGGCTTTTTCTCGATTGCTTCTTTTTTAGAGATAACCCAATGGTATTGTTAAGACACTAAATATATAGAAAATATGCATGTCTTTGATGCGTCAGTTTGTCTGTTTTAATCGACAATGAAGCGAGGCAGATTATCCACTTGTCTGTTGACTAGCAAGTTGCACCTGGTTTTCTGAAGAACTTTGAGCACTAGTTATTATATTAAATGATTGAATTATAGTCATCTTTTCAGGAATGTTTTGCCGCATTTCATTGCTTCTTGAATCCATTGCATCTGGTTAGATGTGGAAATATTTTGTTATATTTACAGCTTTCTGTTGCATCATGTGGAGTTATCATTTGACTTTAGTTGCTAACCAGTTTAAGGATTGATACTTGATGTGATGGTTTGATCTTAACATAAGCTCAAGAAATAGAACTAGTACATTGATAAATATAAGAAAGTTATGTCCTGGTCATGCTCAGGTCAAAGCTTGTGCTCCCCGTCGGACACCGTATGAAATTTCCAACACGACTACCAGAAATTCATGAAAATGAAGAACAACCATAACAGGTCATTTTCCTATTGAGTATGGAAAAAATTTTATATTTCAATGTTTGGATTGGTGGTACTGTAAACGATACAAACTTCGGACATTATGTTTTTGAGCACTATAATTTAAACCCTGATAGTAGAGCTATGCGCCTGAAATACTTAAACCAACCAAAAGGTGGTTCTCGGCATTTCATATGTTTCAAGTGCAAAACAAGGAGATTATTTGTTTATTTATTATGCTGCTACACAAGTTTTAAATTGCCGATGTATGTATATGCATTAGTTCTGCACTTGCATAGTATACTCGAAGAATAGTATACCCGAAGAAATCTGTGAAATCTTTTTTGAACTGTTGTCGTGCATAATCTTCAGTAGCCACCGGGAGTCTTTCATGCCTGACATGCTCATCAATGCCACATGTTGAGATATGGTTTGTCACTAAATCTTCAGGAGCCTGTCCCTCTAAATGATCAGATAATGAACGACTGAAGGTTGTTTGATTGGAGTGCCAAACTCACACCTTTGGGAGCCAATGAAGGCTGTTGAATGAGCAGACAAGATGCAAGGAGCCACTAGGGAAGAGTCTCAATGTAGAATGATCCTGGTACAATACCAGTCACACAAACAGACTGGTTGATTTGCTGGAGTACATTAAGTAGTGACCAGTTCACCACCGCGTTGAAGTTATTGTCTGGGAGATCATTAAGGAGTACACAGACTTCCGGAGGTGGCTGCTGGAACTGAAGAAAGTGGTTGTGGCTGGCCTCAATGGCTATTGACACCAGTGCTAGTATCGTTTAGGCTAGAGGAGCATCCCAGTCCGTGATCGCCATCTTTCTGGGCAACAAGGTGTTGGTGTTGCTGCATAAGTCAATGATCATCCTGTTCTGCTCAGCATTCTATAGTCCGATTGCACTTCTTCAGAATCTAGTTAGATCTTTCCAATATATTATTCTTATACTCCCTCCGATCGGAAATAAATGTCGGTAATTTTGTACTAACTTAGTACAAATTTTATACTAAGTCGCTGACACTTATTTCCGATCGGAGGGAGTATCTCTTTATGCTGTTAGCTTAATTTTCAGTAACGTAATGTATATTATGAATAGATTCTTGATGAGGAGAAAATATCAGGAGAACGAGCCACAGCCAGTGAATTAAACAAGAGAGGAGAAAATACCTGAATACTGGAGTTTTGAGCATAGCTAGTTTCCCATTGTGCTTCATTCATATATGCACGCTGTGTTCGTAATTCATGGCTTTGGTTGCAGCAGGGGTAACCTCAGAGGCCTTGAAAACGAGAGAGCGAGATTAGGAAGGCGATGGTGATGATGTACTAGAAGTTAAGATCTTCTTTTCCTATGCTAACTGGAATGGCTGTTCTGGCTGCTTATTCAGTGGGTGAAACAGTAGGGTCAGGTCAGCATGCTTACCAATCATTGGGCCAGCTAACAGAAAGGTTGAATTCAGACCAGGATGGTAATACATTAACCACATGTTACTATTATACCAGCAAACTTGTTCTTTTGAGAAGGGCCAGCTAACAAGAAGGTTGAGTTCAAATCAACCTCACACATTTCAGCAGATTTCAGCAGAGATGCAATCTTTTGTTTTGAAGTGATGTAGGTCTTTTATTTACAACAACAGAAGTCCAGTTTTCTTTTTAGTGCTTATTATGCTGAGATACCTTTAGGAATTACTATTGGAAACATGTGCACAACAACGGTACTACACCATATAGAGAAAGATAATAAGCCATGTTTAGACTACATGCAGAAAACACTAGTACCTGTTTTCTCACTGAAACAGGGAAAGATTATAAAGCTTTTGCTTAGAGTAGAGTGCAGGCTGAAAATTTTATCTGCTTCTCGTTGAAACAGGAAAGATGCACGAGAGTACGCCTTCCTAGTTCCAGAACAAATCAATGACTGGTAAGCGGGCATCCATCCGTTGTCAAGTAGGCATACATCTAGTGCAAGAGCAAATAATGCGTCTAAATTTTTGAACATGAAAAAGTACAGAGGGACTTGTATGGTGGCACAGTCGACCACAAGTACAGAGGGACTTCCAAAGTCGACCTAAGAGAGGCAGGCTCGAGCATTATTTCAAGATCTCTCGTGCATAACGTTGCTCAGCTTCACATGCGGCAGGACGTTTTCAAGTTTAGAGAATACATATGTGACAGAGTTTTATCGAGTAACAGCCAGCACACGACTCGTGCACCATTTCAATCTACAAAAATCATAACCAACGTATTTGTCAGTATACCCGCAAAAAAAAAACATATTTGTCAGCAAATCATGTCTATCAGTCTGTTGTTTTGTCTTTACATAATTTTGTCACATAATGTCCTAGAGTTAAAAGCGTCTTATTTTAGAGAGAGGTAAAAGGGTATGTCTTAATTTAACACTCTTACTATTCAAAATGAACTAGAGTGTACTCCCTCCGATTGAAAATAAGTGTTGGTGATTTAGTATAATTAGTATAAAGTCACCGACACTTTTTTTTGATCGGAGAAGTAATAAATGTCAAATAGGAAATAATTTTTTTCAGGAGCAAATAGGGAATCACATTTTTTAGTGTTTGATAAGGAATTCTCTCAAGATGAAAAAGAGGCTGGGAGCCTGTGACTGAAATGGGCCTCACGTGTGCCATTCATTTTCCACAAAAACGTGGGCTTTAGGTCCAGGTAAGCAAGCAGGCTAACCGCCCTCCCCTTTAGTCCGCCGCCGCCGCCGCCGCCGCCTCGCTGGCTCGCTCCGTCGCCGCTGCCGGCCATGGCTCTCCGCCGCGCCGTCGGATCCCTCGCCATTCGCTCCCAGGCCTACCTCCGCCGCACCGCCCCCTCGCCTCCCGCCGCGCCCCCGCCTTCCTTCCGCCGCCCGATCATCATCCCCTACCGATCCTTCGCCGCTCCGCCTCAGCAGGTCTTTCTCTTCCCTTCCTCCCTCCCTCCCTCTGCTAACCTAGGTCAGCCTTCCTCCCGCTTCCTTCTCCTCGCCGTCGCTAATCTCGTTCGTGGTCAGCAGGTCAAGAAGCCCGCCAAGGACGATGACGACGCCGAGCCCAGGATCAACAACGACATCACCGCTCCCTTCCTCAGGCTCGTCACCGACCAAGGTAGTGAGGACACACGATCTGCTCACACACACACACCTCCATTCACCGGCCACATGCTGAACATTTCAGTTTCGCAGGACACAGTGTCGTCCCCAGGCATGAGGCTCTTCAGCAAGCTGCTAGGATGGGCATGGACTTGGTTGAGGTACGCTACTCCACAATGTATTTATGTTCCACTTTGAGATAGTCAAAGTGTTAGCCTCATTTGAGGTGTTCAGAGTGTATTTCCTTCTACTCTGAGGTACTACCCAGTTGCTGGCATATATAGGACTAGGGGGAAATGGCTGCATTTCTCATGCTTATGAATCTTGTCTCCATGCAGGTCCACAGGAAATCCGACCCTCCTGTTTGCAAGATCATGGATTTCCACAAAGAGAAGTATAACAAAGACGTCAAGGAGAAAGAACGCCTAAAAACTAAGGTGTGTTTGCAAGAGCCATGTTTAGCAATTGTCTGAGATCATAGGAATTCAAAGTAACAGTTTGTTAGTTTGTGTGAAAAAGGAACGGTCCGTTTGATAGCCAGCAGGTTATCAAGTTGCCACTCACTGTATTGATAGTATCTTTTACAAGATAGAAGATGACCTGGTGGATTTCTATGGAAACAACGCCATCTGGGTAGTTGGATAGCTATAGGCATATTATGTTCATGCTCAGTACAATATATACTTGGGATATTTGTTACTGAAGGGTCTTCTGGTCACTGAGTGTAAATGGCCACAATCGTCAGTACTTCTGCCGTATTGAGGCACTTGGTTGGCTGTTCTGAGCCCGATTTGGGTTGCTGTGATGTGTTTTGGGATCTAGTTAGTTCAGGGGTTATTTCTAGTTACTGGACTATTTTACTGTTGCATCACAAAACGGTGCTTTGGACTTTACTGTTAACGTCAAAATCAGGAATATTTTAAGTGGTTTTGGAAAGTAATGGCAATGCTAAATGTAGCCACAACCACTTTATCAAGGTTTATGGTACAAGGAGTCACAGTAATGTGCACCTCAAATGGGCTTTGACTTCACATCTGAACTATAATAGCATCTCCTTCTCATGTTGTATCTGATCTTCTGCAGTCTGCTATTGTCTTACGTGGTGGGGATAACAAAGAAGTGCGATTTAAGGCGAAGACAGTGAGTTTTCTATGTTGTTCTATTTTTTGTTAATTGTAGGCTATCATCTTTCGTAATGTTTATTGCGATATGGATTGCATGCTTGATTACTGTTTGAAGGTAAAAGGTACAAGCTTTTTCCTCGTTTTGTTGTGGTAGCTGCTACCTGGCAGTGATATTGAATGCTCTAACATAAGTCGAGGAGGAATGCATGCATCATTGCTACCTTGTACCTGGAGTATGTGTTTGCTCGGATCGCCCCATGCTTGTTTCCTGTTTGCTTAGATCTACCTGTTGAGCTCACCCCTTTTCTAAATTATATAACCTTTAAATGTCCCAACAGAGATATATTGTGTTCAGTATAGAGGTCTTGTGCCACATATGCATGTTGAGGAATATAAATTATTGCTTGCAGGAAATAAAAGACTTGAAAGTGAAAGCAGATGCAATCACCAGACTAATGGAGCGTGGTTACAGGGTGAAGGTAAGCTCGGCTTCACATTCATTTTTAGTTCCTTTTGTATGGTTCTGCTAATATTGAGTGGCAACCCAAGGAATTGCTGAAAAAAACTCCTTTTTCTTACTTTGATTTACTTAGTTAAGTTTTGTTACTGAGCAATAGATTATATCTATGTGTTAGGGTTTAGGGTTTAGGGTTTAGGAATTGCTACTTAAATCATCTGGAGAAGGGGAAACCAAACTGTGCGAAATGATTTGAAGGCTTCTGTGGACCTGGAATGCCATGATTATGAAAGCTATTGTGACTTTAGAGACGGAACATAGCTGAAGAGTGGTAACCCTTGGTTCCATGTATCGGTGTTGACTGTTGACACTGTAGAGTAGAGTATGATCTGTGCTGCGTGTGCCTGGATATTGCCAATATTGCTGAAAGGAATGTTGCCTTGGAATCTTGAAAGTATCCAGGATTATGGGGTATGTGTTGATCTGGTGTTTAGGTTGTAGTTTTACATGCTATGTTGGGTCTAGGTTGATTCTGAATGGAGTCGCTTTGGTGTCATGTTATAACTTGACCCTTTGATCTTTGTATATAAACTTACCTCATTCTACCTTGATGATATGGCTTGTTTGTGATGGTAGTATGTAGGTAGTCTCCTTTTGTGCCTATAAATAAATAGTATCAGGCATCACCTATTTCTATTTTCATCGGGTTCCTTTGCATATAATCCAATACGACCTTTGAACTGCCAGCCAACATACTACCTGCTTGGCCTAGATTGTTGTTACAGTATATTAAAACTTCATAGCTGTATATAGTGGATTTATTGATGTTCATATGTATTTCTTTATTTTAAATTTCTTGAACATACTGTGAAAAGCTTAACGGTACTCCTATTTGGCAGTGCATGGCGATGCCTGCAGGTAACGAAGTAGAAGATCTAGGCGGACCACTATCTCGGTTATTAGGACTGGTGAGTACTTTGCTCTGTATTGTTTCCCCATCAACGAAATGTCATTCAATTCAATTTAAGAATTGCTGTGCACAAAAGTAAAGTTTATCTCTTTCTATAATTTCCACCAATTGAACAGATACAAGATGTGTGCATTGTAGAAAGTGGGCCACATTTGGACTCCAAGCACGCGTATGTTATTGTCCGGCATGCGAAGTTTGCAACCAAGAAAGGTGGAAAGAAGGCTAGCAAGGCCATGGAAGACGCAGGCAAAGGTACCCCCCGCAGCACTGCCTCTGAATCACCAGCCATTGCTACAGACAGTGGGGACGTGACAAGTGAATATGGTTTGGAAGTTGACAAAATGCCCGCCTCTCCCTCTCGTGAACCTTCCATTAAAAGAGAAGGGCCAGATAGAGGCTTAAGAAGGGAGTTAAACCCCAACCCAGGAAACAACCGCGAAAACACGCACAACATGAATGCTGGAGGGAACAGGATTAACCCTGGCCAGGGGGGACCACAGTCACCATCAGAACGTGGACTTGGTTCCAGGAGTGGAAATCCTCCCACTGAAAACCGAGATATGGCACCTGAGCAGACCAACAGGTATGCCAGCCGTAGACAGCAGACCAGAGGCGGCGACAACCAAGGTCGATTACAACCACAAGACCCGAGAAGAAATGGGTTCAACGAGAATCAGAGGCCTTTGGAACAGCCCAACCAACCACCACCGCTTCCAAGGTTCAGCCAAGGCAGATCACCACCGCAAGACCCAAGGAGAAATGAGAGAGGAAGCCATATGCCACCAAATAACAACCAGAGGCAATTCCAGCAACCGCATCAGAGTGCCGAACCGGCGGCAGGCCGCGATGCGGGAAATCCTGCTTCGGCAGCAGCCAGGAGTTTGGGTGTCTTCAGTACTCGAAAGCCAGCCACACCCGAGGTGAAGAAGACAGATGGCGCCGCCGCTGGCAAGCCTGCGGCCACAAAGAGCTTTGGAATTTTTAGCTCTCCTAAAAGGGGTTCTGATGGTAAAAGCTCGTGAAAGTGGATTTTTGTGGTGTATTTGGGAGAGGGAACATTCTACCTTGTAAGGAAAGAAGTTTGGTGGCGTCGATCTGGTGAATGTTTTCTGATGTTCTTCCGGGTCATTGCTGCTTTACACAGCCTCTGCGCATTTGTGACTTGGTATACCAAAACTGTTTGTTGGACCTGAGGATTAGTTAGATGTTGGGAACATCACGGTGGGGGCAGCCAGTCAATTGGCGACCAGGGCATTCACCAATGTCGGGGCCATAATTCAGTTTAGAAGATTTTTTCTGCTATTTTTGTCTCGGGATACACTTCATTATGTAACCAAGCTGGCTTTAAACCGTAAATAATGGATCTGCTTCCTTTGAGAAAGTTTTCTGCTACTCAACTTTATACTGTAACAAACCTGGAGACTTTCAACTGCAAGGCACAGTAATTTGCTTACTTCTCCTGATGCTGTTTTGCTACTTTGCTTATCAAACTTTACACTGGCACGCAAAATCTATTCTAGGCCTCAGCTGCTCATCTGTTGTTCGCCAGCAAACACTACGTGTTCAGTGAGATGTTTGAACTAACAGAGCGTGAGGAGAATATAGAGGCAACTCAAGGAGAAGGGCCAGATAGAGGCAACTCAAGGAGTTTCATTTCTACTCCTGTGGATCAAAATTTTGATCAGGATGCGTGCATGGGGGCGGCAGCAAAGCGGCTAACTTGCACTTATGTGATGGAAGACTCCTAGTTTCATAAGCATGCACTGATAATAATCACCGGAAGTTCAGTTTGGCTCCTGGGTGAATATACTCTTCACAAAAATAGCACATTTCAAATATACCAGAAATATATCAAACTTGGCTCCCTTGTGCATATGCTCCCTGACAATAACTAGGCAACTAATATACAACACCTAATATATCGGGCTCTAACTCTGACACTAACTAGGCAAGATTATTGCTAACACAGTGTAGGGTTTAAGGAGACAAATTTTAGTGTTGCTAAGCTCCTCCAGATATAGTCAACACACGGAGGCGGAGAGGGGTTGACCTGCCTATGTGTTTTAGCAAAATAATTGCAACCAACATAACCCATTTATAGAATATTTTTTATTTTCTACGCAAACAGTCTGGAAATAACAAGGAGGCCAAATATTATTGATTCTCGTAAACAAAATTGCAAGATGATAAAATAGAGCTACGGCAGCAGTACACAGCTCCTGGCATACAAACCTATACATCCACTAGCAGAACATTTATTTGGAAACTGAATAACACAAACAGAAGAAGTGCCAAATATAACTTAGGACAAGTTACACACTAGCATATTGAGTGAGAAAAACTGGACCGAGTAGTAGAAAAGGAAGGGTAATGCGTGGAAAGGGAGAAATCAACGTCCAGAGCTTAACATCCATCAGGTCGACGAGACGAACGTGGTATTTCCTCCTCCAGCTTCAGCTCAGGTTTCCTTGGATGGTCTTCAAGCTGTCCCTGCAGGTCTTGCCTCAGTGCTGCCTCGTAGGAACCGGTCAGCCAGACTTCCTTGAGTTCAGATAGATGATCCATGCCAGAAAGCTGATATGACGACCCACTGCAGCAGTCAACTTTCAGCAGCTCAAGTTTTTTCATTGTTTCTGATGCAAAAGTCACATGTAAGCTGGATCTGCAAGCAATGTCAAGGACCTTGAGCTTCTGATAAGGGGGCTCCTCAAGTCCATTGGTAGAGACATGAAAATGCAGCAGGCCATCTTCAAGGCCCTCGACACGAAGGCGCAGAATGCATAGTTTTGGAAGAATTCCAAGAAGCTCTATGGTCTCTTCCCTTAACGTGGCCATCTCCAAATGCAACTTTGCGAGCTTGCTAAGCATGTTGGCCTGTATACATGGCAACCTGTTTGCAAGTCCGTACAGTTTGATACTCTGTAAGTTCTCTGAACCCAATGAGATGTCATCCAAACAGCCTCGGCTTTCTTTGTCGAGCCACACTGACAAGGATCCCAGATGGCCAAGACTCGATATCGCAGAGGAAAACGCCTCACTGTTTTTGCTGCTGATGCCGAACACTCCCAACTTGCGCAACTGGGTGAGATTCTTTAGCATTTTCCGTATGGCCTCCCCTCCTAAAGCACCGATATTGACAACGCCAAGTGTGTGCAATGCTGTCAGTTTACTGATCCCACTGGGCACTTCAACACCAGTTGGAGGACGGCGACGTCGGTGGAACTTGGACAACCAGGATACAGACGTATGTGGCGCAGATGGGTCCTCTGCTGCGATGGTAGTGATGCCACCACGGATGTACTCCAGCTTCTGTAGTCTGGTAATAGTTGCTGGCAGAGTTATTATGGAGGTGTTTGTCACATCCAAAGTTTCAAGCTGCCTCAGATTACCTAATGAAAGAGGTAGATGGAAAATCCCTTGGCATCCTCGCAGGGAGAGGAACTTGAGGCGAGGTAGCAGCTTCACCATATGCTCGACATCGCCGTCCTTTACACCTACTGCATCCTCCAGATCCAACACCCATAGAAGCTTCATATTTTTGGAGATGAAGAATGATTGCCACTTTCCGAACACTGTCATTGACCGTATCCGTGATAAGTCAATCCTCTCCAACACAGTCCTATCTCTGTCCCAGCTTTTGGATATGACAAGATGGCGCCCAGTGCGTTGGGTGTTTGCGATGCGACTGCCAGCGAGTTCAATGACATGGCTCGCCTCCATTCCCCGTGAGAGGATACACTCGCGCAAAAATCCATTGCCTCGGCATAACAACATTCTTACGTCACTCAACCCTGTGCTGTCTGAATTTGGTGGCTGTTGGATTATGCTCAGATTGAGGAGCTTGGAAAAAACCTCCTCCCCGTTCTCCTCGGCAGATTTATCAGCACTATCCCTGGAGTAGCCCTCAGCGATCCAACGTCTTATTAGACGCCTTCGCCGAATATTGTGGTCGCTAGGAAAAAAGGACAGAGAGAACATGGATGGCTTGACAGAATCCGGACAACTACGGAAGCAGGAATGCATCCAAGTAAATAGATCCCATAGGCAGTCAAACTCTGGGTTTGTCTCAATCTCACGCATAAACCTGAGATTGATGGAACGTGCGGTGTCCATCCACCCGACAACATTTGTAGCCAATATGCCGGCCATAGTAACAATTATCAAGGGAAGCCCGCCGCACATTAAAACAAGTTCTCGAAGCACTGCATTTTGACGATAAGACAATGAAGCGGCCGGAAATGGAGTCCTTTTAGATATCTGTAAGTAGAACAAATTAAGAACCGACCTTAATTAGTTACCCACTGAGGTACATACTTAAGCTTGCATAACCATCCCATATAGGGAAGGTATATTATGCATCGGTGCATTTTTGCAACAGGAAATTATATGAAAGTATGGTCATTACTTAAGCTTGCAATGGAGCAAAAATAAAAAGCTTGCCTGACAATCCCACTATAACAAAAACTAGAAATCATAATAGAAAAAATTATGTGTGCATGACATTTTGGATAAACACATGGTCTCCAAACAAGAAATAAATTATAACCAACTTGTACGGGTAATATCTTTTATTAAAAAGAACATAAAACTGTACTATTAATTAGAGTGACACCTCCATGGACAAATCTACCCACATATCATATCATACGACAAATTTTAAAAATTCATAAAGAAGTTAGTGGACTTTCCACCTAGGTATAACCCCTATCCACTACCAGGGAAAAACCTATTGATGGCGTGCGGTTCTAGTCTACTAGTAGCGCGCCACCATCCGCCACCACTACCGTGCTACTGATAATAATTACTGGTAGCATGCTTTCAGTGCACGGTACTAGTAGTTAAGATACTGGTATGCGCAGCCCACTCACGCTTGGTACGCCACCAGTTTGTATAATTCAGGCAAAAAAATTTGGTTGCAGAAATTCGGCACATCACAACAATTGTAATTTACTACGTAACAAGTTCATTACCATAAGACAGATACTATATAACAAGTTCACCACAACCATTACTAGTTCATCGCCGATATTATTTTGCATCATATCCTAGCTACCTCTAACATATGCATAACAAGATAATATATTTCACCATCACCACCGGATCACTATCAGACCGCCACTTAATGGATGAGGTCAATGACAAAGGTCATGTTCCTAGAAGTGCGTCTCGTGCTCCTAGAAGTGACCAACACCACTTGTCCAACTTAGAGGTTTTTGCGGTCGTAGAAATTCTTCCATTCACCTCTGTGGAAGGACATGCATCCGTCCGGTTCCGTATTGTACAGAATGGAGACAGTGCCACCATTTCCAACACGTAGTCCGGAATTTCCTTCCTTAGACATGTCAACAAGAGAGAAAAAGACTCGGGTGCATCAAAATCATTGCTAGCCTCCTTTTTCCCTCTCATAAATATTCTCTTTCTTGTATCTCACATTATAGCACATATGGATTGGAAATTTTGCAGCTTAGTGGCCAAAGGGTATTTGTTCCCATTTGATATCCATCAGTACACGATCCAAATAATCTTCAGGAAAGTTGCAACTATTAGGCTTAACTCGATGGTAGAATATATGGTTCAATCGATGCAGAGAAATTTCATGCAAGAAAGAAACATCCTTGATGTGGTGGGTAATCATACATAAAACGGTCCTAAATTACACCACAACAAATGAAAGGTGTAATTTTGAAATAAACTTTTCAAATGTCCATAGCAAGATCCAATGGTCTTTTCTTCACTAAGCTCTCGTAATGAAGGGCTTCGTAGAAAAGTGGCAAGCCTGGATTCAGGATTTCGTACATTTACGCATTGTGGCCACATAAGACAATGATGATGTGGGTCTTTACTTCCAAATATAAAAAGGACTATGTCAAGGTGACTCGGTATACCTCATGTTATTTAATATTGTGGTAGATATGTTGGCCAGTATGATTGAGCATGCAAAGAGCTTGGGACAAATTTCAGATATGAGAAGGGGAAGTTCACCATTAGGTACATGGGAATACCTATACACTATCTAAGACTCTCAAATGCCGAGTGGATTTTTTTTTAGAAATGCCTAGAGAAACGGTTGAGAAGTTGGAAAAGAAAATTTCTCTCTGTCGACACGTCTAGTCCTCATTGACTCACTACTTAGTAATATTGTACTATATATACTATCATTATTCCAAGTTCCTAACGGGATAATCTGAAGATTAGACTATTTGAGTTCTAGGTTCATCTGCAAAGGGATAATAAGAAAAAGAAAATATAGAGTTGCTTAATGAAATGTTATATGTCATCCAAAAAACCCGGGGGCATTGGTATTCGAGATCACCTGGTTAAGAGTAGAGTTACTTATTAAATGATTGTTCAACTTCTTACGGAGGCTGGATATAGAAAAACATCACGAGGAGAAAATGCGTACTCAAAGGCTATCTCCCAACTTTTTTAAATAACAGAGGATTCACACGTGTGTGCCAGTCCAGTGGCATCGAAGAAATAATTCTTCTGCTTTGGATCATTCTTAATTCATTAAGAATGGCTCAGAGATTTGTTTCAAGGAGGATACATATCTTGGAAATGTCCCTCTCAATGACCAATATCTTGTGTTGTACAGGTGCACAGGTGCGGGGAACCACTCTACCAAATGTGACATTTGGATGGTATTTAGTTGGTGTGCGCCTCGCAACATTGAATGCCCTTCAATGATGAATTCCAAATGAAATCTGCATGAGAATGCTGAATTTTTGGTGGATTTCATGTACAAAGCACTAATATATTTTTATGAGCGAGCTATACATAATTAACATATTTGAAAAATAGAAGTACCACTGAAAATTAATATTCTCATGTGGTACCTGCTAGGAGAAGTAGTCCTAACCAAAGAGAACATCACAAAATGCAACTAGCATGGTAGTACAAAATGTTTGTTTTGTCTTCATGATGAGAGTTATAATCACTTGCTTTTTGAATGCAAGTTTGTGTTCTATTTAATCTGTAGTCCAAGTGGATCTAGATCTATATTCACCTAGTTGTGTTACAAGTATGTTGGAAAATTATAATTTGGTTTTTAATGCTAAGAATTCACCTCCTTTGCAAGTTATTTTTCAGAGAGCACATTGGCTCCACTCTTGATTTACTTCATAAGTTGGAAGACCTTGGATTGTTCTCGGTGGCATGCTTGATTTTGGAGCATGTTGCGAAGGATATCTTTACCCCCGAACAGTTTGTTGCATAATTTTTGGAACTAACCTCCATCGCCTTAGGCATTTTTGCCATCATGCATGAATTTGTGGTGAAGAATATCTTTATGTGGATGCCGAGTTATTCTACGGGTTGACCCTCCATCATCTTAGATACTTATGTAGTTGTATTTTCCCTTTCATTTTCTTATAGTATTTTTTACCGGTTGTATACGTCCTAGCTATGCAAGGCCCTTTTGTGGACTCTTTGGTCGTACCGGATGAATGTGAAGGTTCAAGTTCAGTAAAATCACCCTTTGTAAACATAAAAAATCAAACAACATTAAACTTCAAGAAAATAATATATTTACTCTCAGTATGCTACGGTCCACCATAGTAATAATGTATCGATCAAGGCTAATAGAGTAAAATCAGGACAATAATCTCATGCCATTCTATTATACTCTTGCGTGAAATGAAAAATGTGACCAACTACATCCATGCGGGCAGGAAAATAGTGAAATTATCAAATTATTTGAGCAGAATGAGGTACATATGAAAACCAATAATTGTTTTTTCGATTAAGTGGAGGAATGTATGTAAATCAGGATAAAACATACCTCATGTTTTAATAGATCAATGGCTGCATCAGCTTCTAGAGCTTTGACCTTAAACACAAGGTCTTCCTTATCTGCGCAATATGTTGCAATACTTGCTTCAGTTGTTACTACAATGATAACTGTTTTGGATCTAGAGTATCTAGATACCAATGAAGATTGTATGGAATCCCATTCCTCTGTGGACTGAATACCATCAATGATGACGAGGCACCGACGTGTACTTAGAATCTCAAAACACTTTTGGACGACATTTTTCATGCCCGCCATAGTGCGAGCAAGTACAGTTTCCTTGGCTAGAAAAGATTCCGATTGAAAATCCAAAAGCAATCTCTGTGAGAAGTCCCTTAAATTGAAGGGTTGGGTATGTGATAAACTCACCCAACCATATTCTTGAAATTGCCGATTCTCAAGTATCTGATTGTAGTACAAGTTTCTGACAAGAGCTGATTTCCCAACACCAGGTATTCCCCAAACAGATATAACTCGGGAATGGTTCATTTGTGCCTGAGTTGTATAGTAACAAAGTTGATTCATCTTCAATTTGCATCCAACAAGGGGAGAATTCCTGATCCAATCAATGGCTTCTTTTTCTCTAGAGTTGGGGATCCTATGGTAGGAGGAATAGACATTCCTCAGGTCATGATCAGTTAATAACCCCTTGTTGCTGGTCTCTGGGCTATCATTGTTCGTCTCGCTTTCATCTCCGGTGTCTTGAGAACCCTAAATATAAGTAGTGGTTAAGAAGAAAGAGAAGAAAATTTATTGGTGAGATGTATCGCAAAAAATATTTCTCGACTTCTCGTTGTGCAACTGGAATGAACTAACACGGTTAAGTCCAACAAATGTAGTTTAATTCAATGGCAGTGATAGTTCTCCTAAGATGATGATGCAACAATATAGATTGGTGATTCTAAAATTGATGATGCATCGATCAAAAGAGTGAATCCGAGTGATGTGTGGAAACAATCTTATGGTGCCTTGATCTTTTAGGGTACTTATGTAGTGCACTAAGAAAATAGTGGCTCCATATAAGAAAATAGTTTTGTATCCAGTCGAGAAAAAAAGATGCTATAGAGGCTAATATCTTCTTGTCGGTATGACTGGATATCATTTTTTGGCAGTCACTAACTAGATACAAATGATTCTTATGGCTGCATTTTGTGTAGCACTTGATGTATGTTAATCTACTAATGTAGGAGGCTGAAGTTTTTCATTGGAATTGTTGCCATTCAAGCTGTTTGGTATCAAATCACTATACTTAAAAATGATGATTACCATCCATAACTTCTGCAAGAAGTATATTTAGAGACTGTTAGATTATGTACAATGGTATATAAGTTAGGATTTCCTTATTTATTTCATGTCAATAGAGAAGGTGAAAAACTATAGTAGACAGTGGATCATCACTTAAGTAATATCTAGCAATTATTGTTTGCATGCTTCTAAAATTATGAAGTAAAACATGTGAGTATGAGAAGGCAATCTCTTACGATAACAAAACTATCTTTTCTTATGTTACTAGGAGATCATCTCTTAGCTAAGATAAGGAAAACAATTTTTTCTGTTTCTCTTTCAACTCAACAATTATCCTATGTGGCAAACATCTTTAATCTATTTGTCTCTTCCAAGTAAGAGATTTCTAACATTTTATAGCTCAACTAACATATCCGAACAAAGAGTTTGAGTATAGAACAGCAAACAATGCTTGTTCGTGCCACAAATGGTTCTTGACAGGAAATCCAGTGGTGTGTGCATAAACATATAATTATATTTCAAGGAACAAGTTATTGGCAAATTGTGGGTTTAGATGTCATGGAAAAAAATATGTATGCGCGCACCATTTATGTGCTCATATGTTTGGATCTATCCTCAAGACATGAACCTACGTTTCCCTTAAATTCTCTCTCTTTTTATGATAAGGTTGCAGATTAGCAGAATTGCAAGACTCGATGTGTTGTTGCACAAGGTACACTCTCATAGAAGATGGATGAACGAAGATGAGAATGAAGGAATAGTCCAGTAGCCATACCCAGAACAACCATAGCACAAATCTGAAAACATCTGGTCCGCAACAAAAAACAATCAGCGGATAAGCCGGCACCAGAACACAAACCAAGAGAATGAAATACCCAAAGTCCAAAGTTCACAAGAAGGGACAGTTTAGGAGGATCTTTCAGCAGAGAAATGACATGTAATTAGTGCAAGAGATAAGCATATGAATTAAACCAATATGATGGAGGCGAGGCAAAGGTAGTTGATTAGCACCTACATCAATTCATTTGTCTTACACATTCTCCGCATCAAGGCAAAAGGCAGAATAGTCGCCAGAAGAGAGGATGCCGATGCATGGTCATGCCACCTGCTGGACATCGATTGGACCAGTGCCTTCAAACTGGCATGTAACATTTATTCCATGCTCGATTTTTCCTTAGTCAAGTGCATGTTTTTTCACGTATTATCATCGTGATAATTTGATGGGTTTGTCATCCCCTTTATTTCTGGATTTTTAGTCAAATCTCAATGTCTCAGTCTCCCGTTATGAAAATAGGGGAGTGTCCGAAAACTGGTGCATCCAATCACATCTTGCACTTTCATGTATAGTTGATTAATGCCATTATGTCAGGATATAATTAGGTTTTTTACCTATTATATCTTCTATGATAAGAGTTGTGTCACAACGTGGCCTAATCCACTCAAACCCTTATGTTTCATAGAGACTTAAAGTACCAATAATCAAAATAATCTTATGGTACCTTTGTAGAAAGGGCATTTTTTGTCAGAAAAGAACAATCAGTTTAACAAATGATAACTAGGTGGAATGACTGGTTGAGAGTAAGAAATACAACACATGTTCTTTAACTCTCATTTTGTGTGTCTCACATGGTGCATTATGCTTATGAAATTTAATATATCTGCACTATCCTCTATCTCGATTAGAATTGGTAATTGCATAAATGGGGATGATAACAAAATAAAAATTATATTTGGGTGAAGTATGTGCTTTAGCCTATGCAATGTGGAAGTACTACACGTTATTACTTTTAAGGAGAGAAGAGTTTCGTATTCCTGCAGGTAATATTCGAGGCTAAGCATTAGATTTGCACGTGGTTATTACAATAGCATGCAGAAGTTCGGAGTTCTATGGATTCTAGGTGCAACCATTTAGAATGGTTGCACAAGCGTTGTACAACTGATTTTGCTAGCGACTTCACAAGAGGATTGATGTTGCATGATATCAATGTGATCTTTAGACCTATATTAATATTTTCGGTTGTATCTTACACTCTTTTTTTAAATATTTTTGGTTATTTGGTAGCAGACTTTGTATAGACATAACTTCACAATAATGAATGACTAAGTGCATCAACCGATGTAAAGGCTAGGTTTTGCTATTTTCTAAAAAAATATAACATAAGTATCTGGGATGTAGATGTAGAAACTACAATTACAAAATACTCATTCCACACCAAGAAGAAGACATATCAACAAATAAAAAATAGGAGAAGTCTTTGGCAATTAATATTGGAAAATAAACCAAGAAGATACTCCCTCCATGCCAATCTAAAACATCTTATATTTTGACTGGATGGAATATATAGGAATTTCAGTACAAAAAAGACTCTTTGAACCATATACACAAATGTGCAAATGGTTGAAGTATGCAAACAAAGTTTCACATGTAGCTCTTTTGGATATAGATGCGATTTTCAAGTTATATTTATTATTGTATTTTGATGAATGTATATTGTTGTTGTCATGCATAAATTATTGAAGAATTTATCTATGATGTGACTTGAATATTTTGGAGAAAAGTATCTTACTTTGGAACGACCGAAGGTGGTGCGCCTAATGGAGCATTGTCCCATAGTTGTCATCATGATGGCCTTGTGGCTTGTTATTGCTTGTCAACATGTAGTTCACCATAGTCCCCCACTGCATCTTCATGCCTCCATAGATTTCTTGTCGGCCACACAGCGCATCCCACGTGTGGTGCGGTTCTTCCAGCGACCTCAACTATGGAATCCAACGACCACGAGGTGACGACATGCTGGTGCTTCATGGTTGGGTTGTGGCTAGGAGGCAGGACTAGGCTAGAGCTCCTATTAGTGGCATCGTAGCGTATAGCCGACAAGGTGAACAAACAAAAGGGAGATGAAGGAGTCATGCTTGAAAGGAGGAGCGCGCAACACTGCAGGAGACAAGGAGTTGGAGCTTGGACGCATACATAAGTACAAGAGAACATGGAGAAGTGGTGTTTGTGACGCATAATGGTTGAACATGGGTGGTTCAACATTGTCTTCAAGTACTTGAATCCACTCTATCAATCCATGGGCATGAAGGTGATCAGAGATGAGTGCATGAAGGTTCCTAAGAAAGAAAGGGAGAATCTCAAAGTAACACTCTAGGATGTGGACTACATTAGTCTCACTATATATTTGTGGACTGCAGTTAGACCATAACTTATGTGTGTGTGGTGGCACACTGTATAGATATAGATTTTAAGCTACAGACCTATGTGAATATGCGATTTCTTTCATGCAGTGCACCCACGTCACATTGGCCATGTGATTCATATGTTCTTTGTGAGTGTGCGATAAAATGGAAGATAGAGAACAAGGTAATATTCATCACCATAGACAACACTTAAAAAAGTGTTATTGTTAAAGATTTGAAGGCAATTTTTCACTCCTCGACCATGCTACCTATTTGGGCAGCTTAATTTCCATGCATTGTGCTCTGCAGACATCTTCAACTTTGTGGTGCAATATGGAACAACATGTATGAACAATTTGATAACAAATTTAGAGGAGACGGTGAAGTGCTTAAATAAGTCAACTGGTCGCATGCACAAGTTTGTCAAAATTCAGTGGGATTCAGATCTCACTATTTGTGCTCACTTGATTGAAGATGTTTGTACATGGTGGAGTTCAACCTACAAGATGATAGATACTGACCTTCCGTATAAAGAGGCAATTAAAAATTATGCCAAGTCGGATGCCAACTACAAGTGGGAGCCTTCAAGCGATGAATGTTAGCTCTGAGTTTATTGAAGCCAGTGCTCATTGCTTTTGCTCAACTAGCTACTTTATTTTTAGCACAATCATATCCCACGACAGACATATTCTACCGCCACATTGTGAGTATCAAGATTGCATTGAGAAAAAGTATGATCATATGGATTCTACCTATTAGGCTATGGGAGAAGAAACCATGGATAAGTTCAACAAGTATTGGGAGGAAAAGAACAATGACATTGTGCTTCCAACTATCCTAGATCAAAGGTAGAATATCTTCCTTCAAACATCTATATGACGAGAACATGGCTAAAGACGAGGTAGTAAATGTGCGCATTGAGTTGGAATAGTTGTTTGACAAGTTTGATACCACGAAGAAGCTAGCCTAGAAGTATGCCCCATCATCATCAAAGGTTTTGCATTAGAAGTAGCTCAATGCCTATGCTGGATAGTGACATTCAAACCCACTAATTAAACACCACAAAAAAAAATCATCAAAGTGTGGTTTGAGAAGCTACCTAAAAGACGTGCTTGATAATGTTGTTCCTATTTGAAAATGGGTTTGTCCCTATTTGAATTTACATATTGTGCATTTTACGGTCAAATTTAAATGTACTAGCCAAACGAGGCAGTCCTAGCCAAGTTGAAAAGGAGCGAGCCAAAGATTGGCTCGGCCCGACCTGGACCGAGCCAAAGAGTCTTTGTGTATGTGTGCCAAATGTGGGGCCTATCCATCAATAATGATTGCAATAGAAAAGGATGCAACTGCTCGAGATGTGAAAGTAATGTGGGGTAAATTAGCAAACGTCAAATTAAAAGGGGAAAGTGATCAAATCCTGAAGTAAAACAGGACAAACTTTGATTTGCGAGATTGATGAGTACTTTGGATGAAGAGAGTCATTTAGTACCAAATACTACTTCCTCTGTTCCATACTACTGGTTGTCGCTAAATAAGTGAAAATACACACTAAAATATGTTCAGATACTAATATAGAACTGAGGGGTACTCTATTATGTGGAAGCGATGTTAATCTAGCGGGCGAGGATGAGTCGAAGACCTACAATCCCAGGACTACGAGCAAACAAAGTCAAGGGAGTAAATTTGTTTCTTAAATTAATGTAATGTAACTGATGGTGTTTTCAGGTTTACCTCTCTCAAGAAGGCACAAACAGAGCTTTCAGCCGGCAACTGCTTCAAGTCCAATACTTGGTACGGATGCCCCACGCACAAACTTGCAATTTCGTATTGCTGTGAGGACACGATGATCCAGCTGCCATTCTTTCTATCGGGAAGGAAAGTCTTGATATAATCCCACTCTGCCATGGTGGACAGGTCTTCCAGGACAACAAGGTACCTGTTCTTGTCGACCAGCTGAACGAACTCACTGAGGAGATCACCTTTAGTGGCAGTCGCATCGATACTTGTAAGGACATCAATGCCAATGATTGCTCCTTGACGTTCTTTGTATCTGTTTGCATAGAAGTGAGCCATCAAGGAGCGGATAAACTCATGTGGATTGAATGGATGCGTGAGGTTGACCCAGGCTCGGAGAGTGAAATTATAGCTGATCTCTGGATCACTGTAGGACTTCCTGATGACGGATGTCGTCCCAATACCTCCGCCTGCCCCCCACACTGAAATCACTTGAAGGTCAGCATCGTCCTTCTTGGTGATAAGCTGGGTGAGATCCCCTAAGACGTGTTGCCTTCTCGTGTCGTTTACTACAGCAGCGCGGTGCGCCGACTGTTGCTGCCCGAAGAGAGGCTTGGAGCCAGAGTCGCCGATGAGGCTGTACCGCGAGTTCCTCCTGCTGACATCCTCGACTCTCGCCGTGAGCTGCTCGATTGCGTCAACGGCCATGTCCACTGACAGAGGCGGGGCTAAATATGACGGGAGTGTGGGGTGACACTGCCACCAAAGTTTCTTGTCCATGTTGACGATGAACTCGATACAATCTTCCAGGTCGTAGGCCAGCTCACGCATCTGCCACACCCAGGTCTTCATCACTATGTTTTTGACGCGCTCCTCGTCAGCGACGTTAAGGAATGAATGCAGCATCTGGAACTCGCCGGTGATGAATACAAGGTCATTCTGCGCGCTCTGTGGCAGCTTAGCTGCCTCCTCGATCGCTGACTGGACCTTGGTCAGCGCCCCCGACACCACTGACTTGGCTAAACCAATCACCAGGTCACCCATGACGTTATCTACGTGCTCTCTCAGTCTGCTAACTCCCTTGGTGGTGGTTGTTTCCTTTGGGGTGTAGCTAGTAACCGGAAGTAGTGATTCTTGTACTGGAGTCGAGCATATATCGTCCACTTCAGGCACCTGCAGATGGAATTTTGAAAGCGGAGATCAGAAGCTAGGAAAGCGAAACTACATTTAGGCAATTATCTTGGGAATGTGTTCCTCTCTTAAGCAGAGATGAAATTATTCTAAAAATAATCAAGTGTTGGACTTAAGGTTCTAATATGTGGTGCAACGTGGTGGAAGAAAACTTAAATATTACTTCCGTTCCAAAATATATGCCTTTTGGAAGAATCTCTCTAAAAGGCTTATATTTGGAACAGAGGTAGTATCACTATCATGCAAGCTTTGAAGTAAGTGCCTACAGACTACACGGTTCAAAGTACTCATGTATTCAGAGTAGATAAGTCAGATGAGTTGTCTTCACAAATACTCCTACTGGCACTTGTTGTACTAGCATTATACTACCTCCACGTCAATGAGTAAGGCTTATATGTTTTTTTTTAAAGTCAAACAATGTAAAGTTTGATCAACTTTTTAGAATAAATCATTAACATGCGTAATTTTAAAAAAATATTGTTAGATACACCATGAAATATATTTTCAGATGATGTGTACATAATATTATAGTTGTTGATAGTTTTTTTTCTAAACGTTTGATCAAAGTTTATTTAGTTTAAATCTTCAAAAAATATTAATCCTTATTTGTTGGAATGGAGGGAGTAATGGAGTAGCAACAATTTAAGTGTGCTATAAATGCTATACCTTGTCCGACGAACCTTCGTCTTTTCCGTCCATCTTATTTAGCTTATAAACAATATCCCCAATACACGGCCTTTTGTCAGGTTCTTGGTCCACACAACTCAAAGCCATTTCGATGCATCCCCTTAACTGGTCGGAATATGGCTCAGTTGTTGCTTCTATTCTATTCCTCCATTTTCCATGAACCTGTTAGTTTAGACCATAGTGTATATATATTAAAAAAAAGGAAAAGTGCCATTTCGGAAAATATGCAATTGACTATGGTTCTTAGCTTCCTTACGTGCTCAATAAATTGTTTGGAAGGCATTTCAGCACATTGGGTGTAACCTGAAGGTCCAGTTATTATCTTTATGATTATTACACCCAAGCTGAATATGTCCAATTTATTTGTAATTTTTTTGCTTATTATGTATTCCGGCGGTAGATACCCACTGCATAAGACACAATAGATGTTACCGATACAGTGAAATACAAAAATAGTTCCTTACATTTATAAATGTTGAACACACATAAATGACAAATCTTACATTGTTCCTATGCAACTTTCTGTGACTACTGATTGTTCTTCTCCCAAAAGCCTTGACAAGCCAAAATCGGCAAGCTTCGGTAACATGTTGTCGTCCAACAATATATTAGCTGGTTTTAAATCCAGATGATAGATAGGATTAGGTTTCAACTCATGAAGGTATTTCAGACCCTCACAGATCCCCTTAATTATTGCATAGCTTGTGGGCCAGTCATGGCCACTGTTTTCATCTGTTGGAGAAAACACACTGTATCTCAAAACGCGAATTTAAAGTTGTTACTTCAATTGTTATTATAAATTTATAATACAATAAAGTAAGTGCACAACAATACCATAAAGATAGTCGGCAAGGCTTCCATTATGCATGTACTCGAAGCAAAGCGCCATATGTATTTCATCAGCAAAGATCAATTTTTCTTTATGCCTAACGCACTGTTTCTGAGTGTCATGGCAGAAGCCAACTAAAAGCACAATATTCTTGTGCTGGAGACTTGCAAGGTTGAGAAACTCAATCTCAAATTGCTTATGGTCGAGTCCAGGCCTGGAATTAAACAACTTAACAGCAATCGTTTCACCAGTTTTATGTATTCCCTGCTCAACATCGCACAGACATCGTTTAGTACTTTGATGCAAGTATGTAATAGTGGAAAGCTGAAAATAGTAGTTGACTATGAATAAGCGCGAGGCCAGGAGACTCTGTACAATAATACCTTGTAAACTCTTCCATATGAACCGGCACCAAGTAACCGATTATCAGAGAAACCATTTGTGATCTGTTGCAGTAAGGGCAGTGACACTTGTTTTGGGATCACACTGCTTGCATGGGCCAAGTTATTGCCTCCCTTGGTTGGAAAAAGAATAGAAGGGGCTGCATGTTCACGAGCGACAATGAGGGGAGAAGGGGCCGTCGAGGTATTTGAAGGATCCTGATATCCCGGAAAGGTGGCCATGGTGCTCTTTGCAAAGCACACGGGCCACGGCTGCAAATTAAAGCTTATGTAAAATTAAACTGTGATGATCAAAAAGTGGCATGTACACAATCATCACGTTGTTAAGGACTTGACCTAAAAAAGGGTCCGACTAAAGTAAATGGCCCCTCAGCTGTAGTTCTCATCAGCTAACGTCAGCGTGTTAGTATGTACACTCTTTTTTTTTCAGTTTGATCGATTGGTTTACGATTTTCTTCGAAATCACTCACGTACAAGTGAACGAGCCTCTTCACGTTTTGTTCATCCGTTGGGCCTTCTAGTCCATGTCCTTTACCATTTTTCCCATGTACTGTGCTGGTACGACGACTAGGAGTGAGAGATCAGAGATACAAGGTTATTTCTCTTTTCCTAATTGGTGTGTATTCATCTCAAATGCTTTGTTGTTTATTTCCACTCCGACGTTTGACATATGTGATCCGATGATTGACATAAAAGAAATGGTAAAAGGTAATATGTGCAACAAGTTGCAACCCCACATGCAACTTGAAAACTTAGTTATAGATACCAGTTGCAACCCTACTTACAACTAAAAAGCTTCAACCTACTTGTAACTGGAGAACAACTTAATTGTATCCCCACTTGAGAAGAAAAAACTCAGATGCAAACCCACTTGCAACTGAAAAAAGACTCAGTTGCAATTCCAATTGCAACTAAAAAGAAAAAATCAGTCGCAACCCCTCTTGCAACTGAAAAGAAAAAACTCAGTTATACCCCAATTGCAACTAATAAGAAAAAACTTACTTGCAACCCCACTTGCAACTAAAATATAGACTTAGTTTTGAAAAAAGAAACAAGGATTTTTTTTATTGAAGTGCAAGAATTTATAATAAATTAAATTGTGATATAGATTAACACAAACCTTCCTCCTTGGCATAGCTGTAAGTGGAATCGTTTATCCGCAAGGAGATGCGGCAAATCTTATGCGCTGAACAGGTCGACGCTTGCACCATGCCGCACACCCCATGCGCAGTGTGGGCCGGCCCGGTTAAGCATTAGGCTATGGATTTTCATGTTTCTTTGTTTGTTTTTATTTTTAATTATTTTTTGTTTCTTTTTCTTTTATTTTCTATTTTTTTGTAAGATTTGAAAAATGTTAAAATTCTAAAAATGTGCAGTTTTTAAATAAATATTCAAAATTTGAAATTTTCTCAGATTTTGAAATTTGTTCTGATTTGAAAATTTTCTTATTTGAACTTTGTTATGATTTGAAATTTATTCCAATTTAATTTTTTCTAATTTGTAATTTGCTCCAATTTCAAATTTGTTCCAATCTAAAAGTTGTTCCAATTTGAAATTTGTCCAATTTCTAAAAAAATCAAAAATTTTAAAAACACAAATAAAATAGAAAGGAAATAGTAGAAACAAAAAATGAAAAAGAAATAACAGAAAAACCAAAATAAGTAACAAAGAAAAAGAAAAATAGTTTTTTGGCCAGCCCAACACCACCGCCTGCATGTGCAGCCCGCCGTAGGGGCCGACCTGGTAGGTGGGGAGGACCTCCCAGGAGATGCTGAATTCAGTACGATAATTCCTATTTGGCGCCCAACGCGCCCTTTACGAGTTTGCGTGCAGGTGCAAAGCACTACTGGGCTAGCCCAGTAGTAGCGTCCGGGTCGTTTTCTTTATTTTTTCTGTTTCCTTTTTCGGTTGCCCTGTTTTGTTTTGTTTTTTCCTTTTCTTTTCCTGTTTTGTTTTCTTTTTCTTTTTTCCTTATTTGTTTTTGTTTCATTTTTAAAAATTTGAACATATTTCAATTTTTGTGCAAATTTGAAATATATTCAATTTTCGAATTTGCTCAAATCTAAACAAATATGAATTTTTGTTTAGATTTGAGCAATTTTTGTTCTGATTTTCGAAATTTGTTTAATTTAAAATTTGTTCATATTTTCAAATTAGTTCAGATCTGAACAAATACGAATTTTGTTCAAATTTCAATTTTTTTAGATTTCATTTTATTGAATTTTGTCATATTTCAATTTTTTTAAAAAAAATCAAAAACGTTTTTCAAATTGGAAATTAAACAGGAGTAAAAAAGACAAAAAAGAGGAAAATAGAAAGGAGGCTGCTCATTTGGGCCGGCCCAGCTAAGCATCCAAGCGCGCATCGGCGTGCAACCGACGCGTCTAGCTTCAAATAGGAGCACCCATTCAGTACTGACGTGAATCAATTGTTTCCTCCATTTTTCAATTATTTTATTGGGCCGGTCCAGAAATGTTAGCAATTATTGCAAAACGACGGACAAAAACAAACAAACAACAATTTGCACAAATCCCCGAATAAGATCTGACGGCGGTACAATCGACTAGTGAATTACAAATCCGCTAAAAATGGTTGTTAATAGGGCCGGATCTGAGGCTATGCGATCTTGTGCGGCGGTCAGGGACCCATATCAGGAGGGGACCCATAATTTTGTATACCCTTCTACATATATTCCTACATATCTAAAAAAACTGTAAGACCCGGCCCAGTATGTACCCTGCGGGTTGCGTCGCCGACTCGATTCCTCACAGCCGAACCGCGATCGTAACCTCGCCGATCGCCCCTTCCTCCAGCCTTAGGGCTCATACCGCTAACTTAGGGCCCATATACATTAGATTTAAGACCCATATCGCTAACTTGACCAAGGGCCCCGCCCAACATGGATCCGGCCCTGGTTGTTAAGGGCCTAAGGTAGTAGATAAGAGCTCAAACCTGGGGAAGACTTGTAATCCAGTCCTTGGCTAAGGATGGATAAGCGGTACTCAAGGCGAAGACCACGTGATGCAACCGGACCAATTGAACTGCAATGTGAAAAAAGTAACTTTTAAGAGCTAATTGCACCCGGGGTACAACAAGTTGTTCGGGATGTGCAGATTCATACAACAAGTTGTAAATCGTGATCCCGTGATACAAAAAGTATGCAAGTCGGTGCAAATTCATACAGAATAGTTGTAGAGGCGACATGTGGCTGCCACGCTGTAAAAAAAGTGATTTGCCAGCGTGTGCGTTATTTGTAGAAAACCCCCTATCATATTTTAAGAATTTTTTCTTTGTATCCTCTGTTTGTCTCCTCTGTTTCTGTCCCCAAATCGTAACCCTAAGTAGCGCAGGCGACGAGCAGCACGGAGGCGGCCCAGGCGACGAGCGGCGCGGAGGTGACTAGCGGCGCCCAGGCGACGAGCGGAGCGCGGGCAACGAGTGGCTGATGGATTCTACATCGAGGGCTCGCGCGCAGTTGCGAGGATCGCGGGTGCCCGGCGCGGAGGCTGGCATCGGAGCCGGCAGCAATGTCGTCGGTGGCAGTTCATCTCCAAGTGCGTCGCCACCTGCATTCGCGGCGGCCAGGGCCCCTCGTCGTCTTCAAGGACCAGTTCCACAGCCGCCAGTACTGGTTCCATTTCTTTGTTACTTAATGTTAAATTGTGTCTGAATGTGCTTCTCTGCGATTTGTGTAGCCGGAGGAGCTCTTCTACGTCGCGCAGGACATGCACCGCGCGCTCGCCGCGTTCGCGTGCCGGGAGCAGAAGCGCGACGCCACTCGCCTCTTCGAGCTCGACGCGCTGCACGCCCTCTTCGACGACCTCATCCAGCGCGTCCCAGTGCGTGCCCTCCTCCTCCTCCCGCGCCGCACCGCGCATTGCCAGCAACGGTGTCAGCAGCTCCGGCACCGCCGCCACCTCGTCAGCCGGGGAATGTTTCTTGGCTATCGACTGACGATGTTCTCTGAATGGATAGTTAACTGAACATTGGAGCTGGAATTATCTGCATATTGATTGATTGGTTGGTTGTTTCATGACTATGTTTGCAGGAGATGATAAGGAGAAATTGAGCCTCATTAAGCTAGCCATCATGATTGAAGGGGCCGTGAAGAAAGGCGCTCGGGAACTCAACTTACAAGCAAAACTCATGGCCCAGATTGAGTGGATACCTGATTCAATCGGAATGCTCACTGATCTTGTTAGCCTTGACATTTCGAAGAACCGGCTTGTGTCTTTGCCAGAATCTATCGGGAAGCTTTTCTCTTTGGTGAGAGTTGAGGAAATGTTTTCCTGATACACTGATACAGAAGCATCAAGGCTAAGCTCAAGTGTAGGAATAGTATTCTGTTATGCCTTCTAGGTGTTTTATTATGTATGCTGTGGCACAGGTTGTGTGAGTTAGTTTTGTAGTGGGCAAGATGAATTTTGTATCCTGTACTGTATATGTAAAGAAATAAAGAACAATTTTTTCAACTGTGTCAAACGAGTATAGCAACTGGAAAGTGCAAGAAGAAGAACATGGCTAGCAGGCAAGCTACTGCCGGCATGAAAACTGAACTGCTCATGCTCCACTAAATGGAAACGCAACAAATTTATAGGAATTGAAATATACAGTCACAAGAACACTTCAAAATAGCAACAGTAGCATTTAAACTCAGGTTTGTAAATTGTATATAGCACAAAATCCAGTGTTTAATCACTGTATTACTGGTAATAGAACAAATATTCGCAGGCATCATTGTCACTGTCCTAAATAGCAGAAAAAGCATATATTCGCAGGCATCATTGTCACTGCCTAAATAGTAGAAGAAGCATATTTTGCAACATCACTGTGGTGCATTTTGACTAATCTGCACCTCTTCTAGTACATTTTCGTTTAAGTCGGGAATTGCACTTCTTGCACCATCATCACCACATAGCAGATGGTAAAATGAGCCTGGACCTGTGTTGTAATTCTCCTCGCTTATTGTTCCTCTTCTTGCTTCTTCCTCTGTAGTTGCTCCCCTACCACCTCTTGCTTTTCCTCTACTTGTACCTGCAGTGTTGGTTGTTGAATCATCAGGCCTACTGGCTTTTCTTTTGTTTCCCCTTCCTCTCTCAAAAGCAACTGATCTACCCCTGCCTCCTCTTGCTGAAGCATTTGCGCGCCCTCTTCCTCTGGTTTGTGCAGTTGTTACTCTTGTCTTGGCAGTAGGAATTGAATCCCTTGCTGCTGCCACAAAATCACTCATATCTGGCAATGGATGCTGCACTCTTGGAACTACCACATGTGCTCTCTCCTACAAAATGATTTACAAATTTCAGACATACATATATATGACAATGTGGAGCACAAAAATACAATGTCGAGTACACAATTAAATCAAAGATATTTGTAATAACCTCCTGGCCCATCTGATACACCATCATATCTACTTGATGGCTAGGATCAAAACTAGGATCTGCATGTTGAGGAGGAATATGCTGCAAAATATGAGAACACACCATGTGTTAGTACCTAAATTACATTTTTGGCAGATTTGGAAGGTTTTAGTTCAAACCTCTAGTATGGTTGGATCATCTGCCTCATCATGGACATTGTCTTCATCAGTGCCCACACTTCTAAGCAACATATACTTCTCATGGCCTTTCTTGTTGTGGTCAGCCTTGCCACAAATTGAACAATGCATAGTGGTTCCTGCCCTTGTCACAAATTTTGCTCCTTGCTTTTCTTTTTCTTCAGGTGTTTTCTTCCTATTTTTCTTGGGCCTGCCCATAACTTTTGTGAACAAAGGAGGGTGCACAGTTACTCCATTCATTTTCTCCCAGAAACACTTAGCTCTCAGTGGCAACAAGGTGTGAGCATATGCTTTCTTATATGTTTCAATGGAGTAGCAGTTGTGGACAAGACTTTCAGGGGAGATCCTATCATTTCGACAACAAGCAATTGCATGATGGCAAGGTATCCCGCACAACTGCCACCTTTTGCAATCACAAGTTCTTGTCTTGATATCCACAATATATTCTCTCTCATATTCTCCAGTAGTAACTTTGAAAATTCCTCCTACTGCACTATGGACAGTACATTTTGCTGATATTTCAACCAGTTTGTCTAATTTCTTCTTGATCTTGGGACATATGGTTCCATGCCATTTCTCACATTCCTTCAGCTTTCCTGCATTCCTATTCAATATCTTGTAAAAGATTGTTTCTAGCATGGACAACATGGGCATTTCCCTTGCCTCAAGAATGTAACTGCAAAATAGACAGCTATGCATAAGTATAAAGACACACTTGGCAGAAATAAACAACAAAGCATAAACAAAATAAAAATTAATTTGTACCTGTTGAACACTTCAGAGTGATTGTTTAACAACATATCACACTTGGGGAAATCACTAAAGAAAGCTTTTATCCATGTATTGGGCTGTAGTTCCTCCACCCATTTGAATGCATCCTCACTATCCACCTTCAGTTTGTCCATGTTTCTCTGCCAAGTAGGTATGCTAGTTGATCTTGCAATGGCCCATAGGTCATTTTTTAGTGTCTCCCCTTTATGCTTCTTGTGAAAATTTTGATATAGATGCCTAACACAAAATCTGTGTTCTGCATCTGGGAATATTTTGCCCACTGCATTTATCAGCCCCTTTTGTTTGTCACTCATGATTGTGAAATGTGCAGTGTTTGATATGTTCAAATCATCTCGTAATGTTGTCAAGAACCATTCCCATGAACTGGTGCTCTCAACCTCAACAAGCCCCATTGCTATTGGGAATATGCAATCATTGGGATCAATCCCTACAGCTCTTGCAGCCATCATAAGACCAATACAAAGTTGCTAAATGTTGCTTTGAAACTGAACTGGTGCCATCTTTACTGCTATTTGTACTTAGGAAAAACTTAGAGCCTGGATTTTGTTTCCTCAACTCTTGCCCATAGTCCCATAACAAGCTGAACTGCTCTGCCTCATCACCATGGATAATTGTTAGTGCCTGTTTCCTTGCTCTTCCAAGCTTGAATCTACTAGGGGACATGTTGAATTTTCTCTGAACTTTTGCAGCAAATGTTTGCAACCCCATCTGTTGGTTATCCCTAAATTCTTCAATGAAACATTGAGTGAGAAAAGGTGTTGTGAGTACCTTGAGCTCCCAAACTCTTTCACATGTGTGATTACCACAATATTTCCTCACTGTAATTGCCCCTTTTCTCCTACTGTCCTCTGACACCTTGATCATCCATGGACACTTCCCTTCAGTAGTCTTCCCAAGGCAATCAGCATCAAGTCTTTTTGATTCATTTCTTGACTTGTGGATCTTAACTCTTTCATTTATGCTATATGTAGTCAAGGCCTTCCTAAACTCTGGCATACTTGAAAAAACCATGCCAACTTTGAAGCTTGGGTTATCCATATCGACCTCTGCATTAAAAGCCCTGAACTTGTACTGTAACTCTGCCTCTTGCTCTTTTGTCAAATGCAGATCTTCATGTTCTAGACCACCATCATCCTCTTGCTCAACTATTTCAACTTGCTCATTATTGTCATTCACATCTTTGTCAACCCAAGCATCAAATATGTCGTCATCTCCATCTTCACAGTCATAGTCAGAGTCATAGAACTCTGAATCAGTTTTAGCACTATCTTCAAATTCCTCATTTTGCACTTCACCAGAATCATTTTGTACTTCACCTAACTGATTCCCATCTGAACCACTAGCAGTACTGTCCAATTTCGCATTTTGTACTTCACATGACTGATTTCCACCTGAACCACCTGCACTACCTCCATCACCACCATCAGTATCTTGCACTTGATTCGGCCTCACAAGCACATCATTTCTCAGACTCTTCAGATAACCAGTATGGTCTACTAAAATGTTCAAATTCTTGTGCTCCTTAGCTGCTGCACACATTGTTGCAATATGAGAATCACTCTCAATGCAGTATAAACCATCTGTAAGTTCTTTATCAGGAAGGCACCAGTACACTGAGACTCCATCTATTTCATAGCCAAAAAAACTGATGAACTCATGAATCAGAAGCAATGAGAATGTCTGAGTGTTACAGTTGTCAAAGTAATCACTAGTACCACTGATATAATCAACATTTCCTCGCAAACCACAAAAAAACCCATTATGCTCCAGTACCACAGTAAACAAATCAGGATCACCAACTGCAACACATGGATTCAGTCAAAAGTACATTCAGTAATATAGCAGAAGTCACACAATATACCAATGCATGTTTTAGATTTACATGTTTGTGAAACAATAGGACAAACTAAGACTATGAGTTGATGCTGTCATATATTCAGGCAACAATTAACAAGTACCTTCAGGAAATTATATGTGGGTTTTGCTATGTGTTACCTTCTCCAAGTAACCAAAACTCGACGAACAATGTAACAGAACCATTTGACATAGACAAAAAATGCTGGCGAAAGAGAGGAACATAAACATAGATTTTCTCATGGATCCATGCGCAAATGGAGACCTATAAATTTACACCCTTTAACTACAGTCATGTATGATTCTCTGAGGAAGAATTGAAAAAAGTGACATAATTCTGCATCTGTTTTTCTTGTTCTGGATGCTTGCATGCCACTATGCATCCTTAGCGAAGCTACTAAACAGTATCAGCACAGAAGGCAGTTCTGAAAATATCAGAGAGCTCTGAGAGAGCAAGAGGATGATCAGCTACAGTTCCTGGCAAACAGAAACATGCCATTGCACTTTCTGAAGGTTCAGCGTGGGCTCCTACGTTTGCACATGAAATCACAAGAACTGAAGACCAAAGTTCAGTCAAAAGTGCAAATTTTGAGTCGGCGTCAGAACAAGGTCACATACAACAAAATTCAGTCACAGACAACAAGTAGACCAAAGTTCAGTTAAAAGTGCAAATTTTGAGTCGGCATCAGGACAAGGTCGAACTCACCTACAAACTGAATAACTTACCCAAATCATTGCTATAACATGAACAAATACCAACCATGTGCTCCTAAATCCCAGAACTGACCCAAAAAATCACATAGATGCAATCACAGACAATAAGCTTCATGACCAGGATCCTAGAATTGATGCGATCGATGCAATCCCAAACGTACGGCACGGAGACGCGCGAATTAAGGCGTAGGCTTTGCCGGACCGCCGTAACCCATGGTCCATGGTCGATGTCGACGGTGGGCACTACCTTGACTGTGCTGCCACTACTATAGCATAGCACAGTACATCTCGTGGAAACGCCAACTGAGCGATGAAGACGGGCCATGGGGAACAGGATCTGGATAGCCTGGTCCTGCCCAGCACGGAAATAGCGCACAGTGACCTGCAGTCTCCCTCGTGAAAATTCTCCAAAATCGATTCTCCAAAATCACATGGCTACAGGAAACAGGACATGCTTCAATTCTGCAAAATCGACACCTAATCGCTGAGAAAATCATACGTACACAGTAACAGCACCTACACCTTCTCGATATCAATGCCCAGTTCAAGGATTATGCATCCCTCTACCCTATCGACATGGATAGCCGAATCCGCTCTTCACCGCGGTACTGAAACCTACGTCTTCCTGCTGAGCGGAGATCAAAACGATGAAAACACTACCGTAATCGGGAGCCTCTTGGTCCCAGTTGCGGCGTTGCGGACGGTCGCCCATGTTGCGGCGGCGAGATCCTCGCCGTCTCCGTTCTCGTCGCGTCGATACTTACACGCCACCAAATCAGGAACGTCGAGGAAGGAACTGCCCAGAATAAAGGGGTAATTTACGGTGGACCTAGGTAGAAATAGGATAGATTGTAGGTTCCTTTTTGTAATTTGTCGACGGCTGTCGATTCCAATGAAGATCAGGTTTTTGTTAAGGGTTTAATTGCAAAAAAAGAAATCCAACGTGGCACAGCCCGGTGACATTTTGTATGAGTTTGCACCGGCTTGTATACTTTGTGTACCACAGGGTCACGGTTTACAACTTATTGTATGAATCTGCACATCCTAAACAACTTGTTGTATCACGGGTGCAATTAGCTCAACTTTTAACTATACGGTAGACAAGTTGAGCCATTCATATATGTCTCAAATTAAGGTGCAATAACTGTAAAAATATGTACATATGTACTAAGATCAGGTGTTTTTTCTCGGCCGGAATTTCCAAAATCTAGCCGAAAACCGATTTACTGGTGACCACGGGTAACTCTTAGTACCAAACGTTATTTTCCAATATTTATATAATTTGCTTAAATTTAAGAATTTTGACAAATTTTGGACAGGTTTATAAGTTCGTTTGAAAAATCTAGGACGGTATTGTCCAGTATTTCCAAAACCCGGATTTACAGGTTTCTACTGGTATTTTTTCCCTGCCGAGAAAAGTAACTTTGTCTCTGATAAGTACTCTTGTAAAACCAAAAAACGAACATTGCCGTAATGTCTAGGGCACAAGGTCTCTATCCTATCATAAGGGACCACTTAAACATACTATCATGAAATCTTTAGAATTTGCCATCTATCATCTATTAATACACGCTCTTAACACTACGATAATTCACATGTCATCTGTTTCAAACCGATGAGCATTTTTTTGAGGGAAACCGATGATCTATCATCACTCCTTCAATTTATCAAGACGTGTTTAAATCTGATTTACATTGTAAAACAGATCTGAAATATGACTGATACATATTCTTTATTTTCGATGTCCTCTAAATTTATGCAAAGCATTGGCACTACAATTACATTATAAATCAGGGAGCAGTTTAGCTCTTCACCTCTGCTTGACCTCTAACAGTAGACCAACTGATCTAGCTTTACAAAGATCTGATCCATCCATGGAAACAAAACACGGGCAAAATGCCCCCAGCGGCCGATCTGCTAGATTAAGGCCCGATCTGGCACTACACCTATATCTGTGATCAAACTAGATTACCAGCAGGTTCTAAAGCAGTAGTAGAGTTAAAAGGGGGGGGAGAGCAACGGGGCACTAACCTTGAAAACACCTGCAGTAGCGCTTGTCAAACGCAATGGAAGGAGAATGAGCAACTAGCTAGTCTGCTCTTGGTTTGATATATGTATACATCCCTAGACCCCAGTTGGTGAGGTGCACATGCATGCAGCCGGCCAGACTAGATTTAAACCGCAACCACTTGATGCGATGACAAAGTCAAACAATCATTGTCGACATAACCATATGTTAGTGATTTGTTTACTGACACAAACGGCTTGACACCATCACACCACCAAACATGACCAAAGAAACCTATTTTTTGCAAGGACCTAAACACACAACTAATCGCGATGGACGGGGACGTCCGCTGACCGAGAAAAGAAAAATGACGAAAGCGACACGGGAGTTGAAGAAAAAATGATCAATCACGCGAGGACATTTCCGACGGAGCTTCGTTGCTGCCGGGGAGAGAGAAGTGCTCCAGCTCGGGGTCCTATACTCCTACTATTGTTTCATGTTTCGCACCCTCACTGGCTAGTTAATTGGAAATGATGCATAAAGGATTTTTCAGTGGAAATGATGCATAAAGGATTTTTTTGTGGAAAGGGTGCTAGCTTCTGCTATGTTTCTAGTTCAACAGCCTATGTAGACTACTGCAACACTGAAACATGGTCTATTATATGGATAGATGAGATGTTGAAGCAACTAGGTTACGAGAGGGATGGGATGCTGCATATTTACTGGTCTCCTCCTGGGATGGCAATTTGTGAGGGTTTAGTGTGCATTGAGACTGATGTAGACATTGTGTCCATGATTAGAGCTACAAAACAGCACAAGACACTATTTCTTTTTATTGATCACTCAGATTTTGTGAAGGGGCTCAGAGAAGAAGTGATTATAAATAGAGGGCCACCTGTCGTAAGTCCAAAAAACTCATCAGTGAGAGATGTAGCTACAGCTAAAGGAACTTCAGGTATCATAACCTATTTTTATTTGAACATTATTATTTCCGCACTTCATATTAGTACTTGTTTTCCTGAAATATTTCCATCTATTTCAGGTGCAAAAGAAGGGCCATCAAGAAGAGTTGCAGATCTAGAGTTTGATGCCGCCAACTCAGAAGATGATAATGACAGTGATTTTGTGGACAGCGACTATGATGCAGAGGACGGAGATGATGATCTCTTTCATGATCATGTAGACAAAGATGTCAATGACAATAATGAAAAAGAACATACTGCAGATTTAGAGGATGACAATGCAATTGATGATGATGATCTTAATCTAACAAAGGAAGAAGTGGAGCAGCTGCAGTACAAGTTTAGGGCATTCAACCCAGAAGTGGACATGGATAATCCTATTTTTAAAGTGGGAATGTTGTTTGCTGATGTAAAGGAATGCAGAAACGCTTTGGCTTCATACAACATCAGAAATCGAGTGAAGGTGAACAAGATCAAGAATGAACCAGGCAGGCTTGAAGCTGTTTGCTCAGAAGGGTGCCCTTGGTGGCTCAAAGCTTCTAGTGATAGCAGGTCTGGTGGTTTTATTATCAGAGCATATGTAGGGGAGCACACATGTGAGGCAAAGTGGGAGTTGAAGGCATTGAGTGCTCCTTTCTTGACAAAAGCCTTCATGGAAGAATTTAGAGATAACAATAAGATGGACCTTAAGACTTTTGCTAAAAAAGTACAGAGAGAATACAATATGTGTCCTAATCGATGGAAGCTGAGCAGGGCTAGACGAGAGGCACTAAGACAGATTCATGGTGATGAGGCTGGGCAATTTCGTCAGCTTTGGGATTATGGCCAGGAATTAAGGAGGTCAAATCTAGGTTCAAAATTTTTTCTCTCTACTAATCAAGCGAAAGACAATGCAGATGATGAAGCAAAGGAACATTTGGCAACATTGTACTGGTCATATGATGCATGCAAGAGGGGCTTCTTGACAGGGTGTAGGCCATTGATATGTGTTGACGGATGCCACATTAAAACTAGATACAAAGGTCAGTTGCTCACTGCAGTAGGCATAGATCCAAATGACTGTATTTTCCCGATTGCGATGGGATTGGTTGAGGTGGAGTGCACATCTTCTTGGGAGTGGTTTTTGACATCCCTAAGGGATGATCTCAATATTACAAACACTTCACCATGGACAATAATGAGTGATAAGCAGAAGGTATGTTTTTTAAAAATCTTCGATGTCTATTACACGTATCTATTAATTTTCCATTGATTGAAATAATTTCACATGCTAGGGACTCATCAATGCTGTCAAGAAAATTTTTCCAGATGCTGAACACAGATTCTGTGTGAGGCATCTCTACCAAAATTTCCAGAAGGCGGGACACAAAGGAGAAGTTCTAAAGAATGATCTATGGGCCATAGCAAGATCAACCAGCATTCCAAAATGGCAACACAATTTGGATAAAATGAAAGATGATAGTACATCAGCATATGAATGGGTAGAGGAGCTCGTACCAAACACATGGATAAAAGCATTTTTTAGTGATTTTCCTAAGTGTGATATGCTATTAAACAATCACTCGGAAGTTTTCAATAGGTAACCTTACATTTTGTTATTTTCATTTCTCTGAATTAAGTTATATGCTTTTGAACTTAGCATGCAGAATTATCTTTCCTAAACAGCTACATATTAGAGGCTAGGGAGATGCCAATTCTGTCAATGCTAGAAACCATTTTCTACAAACTAGTTCAGAGGATAGAAAATAAACAGAAGGAGGCAGAGAAGTGGACAGGGACAATTTGTCCGAAGATTAGAAAGAAACTGGATAAATTCATCGAATGGAGCAAACCTTGCGAGGTATTGTCAGCTGGCAATGGACAGTACAGAATCAGCTCAGGTGAATTAGAGAAGGAGTACAATGTTGACCTTCCAGGAAGAACTTGTACATGCAGAAGATGGCAAATTTCTGGAATCCCATGTCACCATGCTCTTGCTATTTGCAGAAATGACAGGATAAACCCAGAGTCATTGGTTCACAAGTGTTATAGGATAGAAACATACTTTCAGGCATATGGATATAACATGGTGCCACTAAGAGGAAGGTTGCACTGGGAGAAAATGAATGGAGTGGAAGTTAACCCTCCTTTGTTCACCAAAGTGATGGGTAGGCCTAAGAAAAACAGGAAAAAAGGAGTAGAAGAGAAGATTAAAAAAGGAGTCAAACACATTACAAAGCATGGTGTCACTATGCATTGCTCCGTTTGTGGCAAAGCAGACCATAACAAAAAAGGGCACGATAAATTCATGGAAAGACTACAAATGGTGCAAGAGGAAGTTGTTGCAGAAGAAGGGGATTTAGATGACCCTTCTTATGTTCAGGTACACATTTATTTCAGCAACACTATTTTTTCTTTAATATGTTCCTAAATTCCTTTATGCTTGCTTGTGAAGCATATCATGCGACAGAATCCAAATCCAACTATGGATCCAACACATCAGGTTGAGAGCATGGTGTACAAGATGGGACAAGAGGTATGTAATTTTTTTGCTCAATTCTTATCATATATTCATGTATTTTTATTTTCTTGGTTTTCCATGCATTTTAGATAAATCTTCTGATTTTTCCATGTATCTTTCATCAGGAGAGACAACATGTTTCAATCAACAGGACTCAAGATCCTTTACCAGAGGAAAGCTCATTTGTAGCTGATGCTAGGGCATCAATTCCTAAGCCCAGGAGCAGGGTCACAACTGCAACACAAAGAGGAAGCTTGAGAGGAAGAGGCAGGGGACGAAAAAATGTAAACAATGCAACAGATGAACAGGTAGCAAGGGGCAGGGGCAGAGGCACGGGTACTAGAAGGAAGAAGCCTACTGCAACTAGTAGTTCAGAACTTGCTGAAGATAACACAAGGGGAAGAGCAAGAGCAAGAAGATCGTACAATACAGGCAGAGGGAGTGCACACTATTTGCTTCTTGGTGATGATAGGCAGGATGCAAGCCAACCAATCCCAGATCTTAATGCACCAGCTGATGAAGAAGAGGTTCAGATAACACAAAATGCACCAGTTGATGAAGTTTAGATCATCGATACCATATTAAATATGTCAGCAAGTTTTGCATTTTTACTACCATATTAAATATTATGGAACAGACCTAGTACTTTCTGAAATTGTAGCACTTCTAGGGTGAACTTGCTTTCCATTAGATTTTGTAATAGTGTGCACATGTCAGTTACCAGGTCGTGTTTTGAACCTCAAAATTCAGAACAATATCAACTATATTATTCGGTTTCTTACAACCAGCCCATGTATGTGCAAACACTACTTTCTACCATGGATGTTTTAATGTTGACACATGTGACACATATGAACAGTACTCTATCCTGTTAAATTATGCAAAATCTTTCACATGATTTCTTTACTGGGAAGGTACTGTACTTATCTGCAAGCAATGGAGCCTGAACAACAACAAAGAACTTTTTTGTCAAATAAAAATTTGCCCAGAATTTTCATTTCTCCATCTCCATTCTCATTCAATAACAGTTACAATGAATCAAGTATTATTCTCACTGAAACAACACCTCTGATAATCAGAGCAATTACATCATGCTGATGCACTCACTACATGCTGCATACTGATGACCTGAAATCATGAGGGCGTACATCATGAGGCGTACGATTAGTTGTTTGCTGATGCACTACATGCTGCATACTGATGACCTGAAATCTTCTCCATGGAATTCTAATTTAAGTAGCGTTGTGATGCTTGCCAACTACAGAAGAGGAGCCGACTGTGACCTGCAGAGGAAGACTGCTAGTGCGCCCACGCTCGCCCCCGTCTACGCACAGGCTTGTGTAGCTGCTGCATGCGCCAAGTCTGCTGGCACCAGCGGCGTTGGATGCCGCCGCCTGCGCCACATCGTCCGACCGGCCGCGGTGAGCAGCGGCGTCGACGGACTGGTAGCCTCGGGCTACTCCCTCCATCGCCGCCCTCTCTGCAGCCAATCGCCGCCCTCCGCCAGCCAATCGCCGCCCTCCGCCGCATCCAATCGCCGCCGCCCTCCTCCGCAGCCTATCGTCTGTCATCGCCGTCGGTTAGCCTCGAGTTAGGGATAGTGGGGATTGCAATCTGGGAACCGCCACGAGTATCAACACGAAAATAATAAGAAAGCCTGGTGGGTTTCTGCAAAATATTAAAAACTCAGGCGTGTGCCACTTGCCAGCGTGGCATGCTATGTGTCGGCCCCATAGCGATTTGACTAACAATGAACCCGATTAGCAAGTTTAAGGGCCAGACCACCCCAGTTTGCAAGTTTATGGGGGTATTTGCACCCGGAAGACAAGTTTATGGGTGCCCCATGTATTTAACTCTTGGAAAATATATAGTGATGATGATGACATGCATTCCCATAAGTCCCACTCTCCTTTTGCCAATTAAGATTGATTACATGCTTCACTTTGTATTTTTTTTGTTACTTTGTCATTGCACTTCGTTGTGTGCAAGTGTGCTTTTATGCGAATGATGTCCTGAACCATGTGAATTATGTGGAATATATCCTTGATTGCATGCTGAACCTTGGTTTTGTGGCTATGTGCAAGTTATGTGATCTATGCAGTATTGAATTATGATGCCTGATTAAATTGAGTAATTGATTATCCGCATGCATGTAAACGTGATATATGATGCTTGATTATTTTTCATGTTTAACCAAAACTGCTAAACGGGCTTAGCGATGCTATATTTTCACTATAGCTTTTCTTAGTAGCCAAAGAAGCCACCGCTAAAACCCATAGCCCGCAATTTATCAGAGGATTTTTTTATTTTAAATTAAATGTATAAACCTCATTTTATCACCGAAGGGCCATAACCCGCAATATAGAATTTTGTTCTCGGTGTTGCTAGTGCCACACACTCGCGAAGGAAAATCATGGCAAGTTTCTGACTGGACTTGAGATAGGATCTGCTGGAACCAGGAATTTGGTTACCAGCCGGTTACCGGATTTCCTAGCTCCCTTTGAGAAATGGACTTTTTCTCAACCGAAAAATCTCAACTGGGTTTGAATTTAGGTTGTGTCTAGACGCCTTGTGTGAAAATATTGGCTACCATCTGATTATAAGCAGTTTACCGGATGGTAACCGCAAGTAATCGAGAATATTCAAATATTATTAGAATTTGGACTCGAATTTGTTCGCAAATCTCACCCAGTATTTTCCCCAAAACCTTGGCTGGAACACCTGTTTTTCTTCTACCGCTGAATTAATCAATTAAGGAGATACTCACTCCGGTCCAAATAATTACCTAAAATACATGTATCTAGATGTTTTTAGTATGTAGATTAACTCAATTCATTACAAGTATTTTTTTATCAGATGGAGTTGTCGTGGTTTTGTCAACAGATCTGCCATATGGGTAGGTGTATGGCGATTTGTGGAAGGGGGTGAACATGGCGGAGCGATCTGGGACGGTGGTAGCACGAGTTTACCCAACTTCAGATCCCGCAACGGTAGCGAGACCCAACGTGCTGCTATAATTCACTATATGGCAACAAGTGCTTGGTTACAATGATGAGGTTGGCTGTTTCGCCATGCGATTGGCCGTATCTATGTCTCGGTGCCTCAAGGGCTACTCCACGCCGGCTTATAAAGGCGCCTGGCGTGGGAATCACGATGGTACCGGAGCGGATACCATATAGAGTCCTAGACTAAGTCCTATACAATGTCGTGTACTACAAGGCAACCCGCCATGGGTCTGTCTTCGGATCCGCCATAAGCTCCTGCGTCCAGTATCCGCCATGGGCTTTCCAGCAACTGGGCCACCCGGTAGGCAATCTGCCATACCACCTCCATGGGCCACCCTGGCTTGCTGGTTTAGGACTACGTCGCTGGTATACCTATTTGGTATATCCCCAACATTAGCCCCCGGGGAACTTCAAGATCGCCACCTTCATCCGCTATGCTCATTTTTTTGGTAAAGTTCACCTGCCATAGCTCGTCTTCTTTTCGCGTCTGGATAGCGGTTCTTCGTGTTCCTCCTATCTTCATCTCAATCCGCTGTAGATGGCTGATTGTGCGACGTAGTTTCAGCTCAGTGAGATTTCTGGGATCCGTTAGATCTTACCACAAAATCCGCCGTAAATTTTGCCACGTAGTTTCTTCTAGGGTAAGATTCGTGGTATCAGCACCATTAGTAAAGATTACCATTTTACCCTTGGACACACGTCATCAATCTAGGGTTTGCGAATTTGGGACGGACGGTGTGGATGGCGGGCACAAATCTCGAGGCCTGGGGCCTATATATATACCCCGAACGGTCACCCCACACCATTTCACACTTCATTTTACCCCTCACAATCTCTCTCCTCAGTGTCACTGCGAGAGCTCTGCGATCTCCGATGAACCACCGCCTGGAATACCTCACCGGCGATCACTTTCTGCCGTAGGATCTTGCTTCAGCGTGAGTCACATTTCATAGCGGGAATAGACCTTCACCTCCGCCACCATCATGAATCCTGGATCCCCTTCCCGCAATTCTTCCGATGCAGAGGAAGAAGACTCTCCTCTGCAGCAATCAACTTTCACATCCCATCCTCCTACGATGGATTCCTATCTGGAGGATGTCACATCTAAAGCCGAAGAGGAGATGGCAGGATAAGCTGCGGAAGGGGCAGCGGACGAGGAGGAAAAAGATGGCGGGGCTGAGGAAGAAGAGCAAGATGGCAGAAACAGGGCCGAGGAAGAGCATATTCCCATGAACCTTCACGGGTACGTGGTAAAATGCCACATCAAAGATGCTCATGTCTAGGCCCTAGAAGACGAGGGCACCATAGCTCCACGGGCGGAGTCCAAATGGCGGACCGACCACAAAGCCTTGGTACCCGCCCCAAACTCAACAGAGATTTTGATGCTCAAATCTCATGTGGAAAGGGGTCTAAGCATGCCGCCATCCCACTTCTTTAGTAACCTCCTGAAATTCTACGGGCTTCAACTTCACCACATAGCTCCCAACAGCTTAGTGTATGTAGCGGGTTATGTGGCCTTGTGCGAAGGATTCCTCGGAATTCGGCCCAGGGTGGATCTCTTCCAGCTATTCTTCTTGGTGCGGCCCAATTATGAAAATGATGGGTTTCTTCAGACTTGCGGAATGATATGTTTTCTTCCTCGGAGGTCCAAGGAATATCCCTTCATCGCACCTTTGGATTCCGCCGTGGGATGGAGAGGATCATGGTTCTACATGGCGGATAAAGCTGCGCCATCCCAAGACTGTGGCCTTCGTCCCTTCGAGAATATAGCAGCGCAGCCCCTCGATTCCTGGAAGCTAGTCAATGATGAATCCGCCACCCCATACGTCAAGCTCCCCGCACGGCAGATTGCCAAGCTATCCAAAGATGGTCTCAAGGGAATTGATACCATCAACTGCTGGATATCTCGGCGGATCCAGCCTTTACAGCATCGTGATCGCCTGATGCACGAGTATAATGGTGCAAAGGATGGCATGCGATGTTCGGAGGAAGAGCTAGACCCCAAGGTGATCGAGAAGCGCATCCGCTCGCTCATGAAGTCTCCAAGGAAGAAGCCCCTTAAATTTGGCATGGCTATGTTTGAGAATGGCAGCTGCCCTCCGGTTCGTTGCTTTTCTGCCACATTACACATGATACCTTTTACTTTATCGGAGCTAACATTTTCAATTTTCCAATATTCAGCTGAAGTCGCTTGGTCCCACAGATTTTGCTCATCCCATCCGCCAGTCCACTCCTCAACCCGCCGTGGATGATAAGGAGGAAGTCCACTCCAGCAGAAACAAGGAGGAGATGGCGGCAGATGTGGAGGACTCAGCCCATACGGGCAAGGCGAAAGTGGCTACCAAGAAGCGAGGTGGTAGCGGAAAATCTCGTGGTGGTGGCGGGAAAAATCTTGATTCCCGCCGTGCAGAAGCTCAACGCCGTGCGGAGCTAGAAATGCCATCTGAGAATACTGCTACCATTAGCCTTCCAAAATCCAGGTAATCTCTCACTGCCTCTTTTTCTTACTTTGTTGTTGATGTTCCTCTACTAATTCTTTCTGGTACAGAAGGAAGAAGCCCGCTATCAAGGAGCCGCCATCCAAGTGCGCTAAGCCTTCCCTGCATCTGTCCCACCGACCCCTGATGTACTAGCTCCTTCTCCTATTCGTAACGATACTTACATGGAGGATGCTGGTGGTCAGTTTGGGCCAATGCCAGAAACTAATCCAACGACTGAAGCTACGACTAATGATGTCGTACAAAGTAACAAAGCTTCTGGCTCGTTCCAAGGTCATATAGTGGACGCTTCTACGCGGAACAACTCGTTTTGGAAGCAGAAGCAGCTTGAGATTATTGAATTAATCACCAGCCAAGAAGATGTCAGCAACTAGTTATCCAGCAGAATAAACGCTTTTGTAGAGAGAACATCGACGATGAAGAAGGTATGTATTCCTTGTAGCTCCTGAGCGCCAAGGCAGATTTCCATAGTTAATTCATCATGGTGCTCTAAGAGAAACTACTTCTGAATTTTGCATCATATAGCCCCCGAGCACCGCTATTCATTACATTGCGCGGTGCTCTTTAGAGAACTTGGTTTAGACGCGATGAGTATCCCCCGAGTGTTATGGCGGATGCCAATCAGGCATAAAGCTCTAAGAGAACTTAAGATCAAAAAATTGTCATGAGTAGCCCTCGAGAGTTATGGCGGATTACTCCGGCATAAAGCTCTAAGAAGACTAATGCTAAAAATCATCATGAGTAGCCCCCGAGCGCTATGGCGGATTAGTCCAGCATAAATCTCTAAGAAGTCTAACATATAACAATGTTTTAACAAAATTACAAGAAAGTCGTGGAGGATCTGGTCTAAACCGTCAGCTCGCAAGAGAAGGAGCTGGCGGAGAAAATTTTGCTCGTGGCGGATTTGCAGAAGCAGCTCGCGAATAGCGGTAACTTTCTTTTGCCTTTTGGAAGTTTAATACCGTTGTGCTAGCTGATCAATACTCTGCAATTATTTCTGCCATGCAGATGCTACCAAGCTGGAGTCCACTCTCGAGGGGGTGAAAAAGGGTCATGCCATTGCGATGGAGGGGTTGCAAACGCAGCTCCAGAAATCCTTGACTGAGAACACCCTCCTCGAGGAGCAACTCAAGGACTAAGAGCGCCAAAACCGCTAGAAGCAGAAGGAGGTTGACGACCTCCGCCAAGCCACCATCGAATTTGAGGATCGGCGCAGAGGATTCAACGAGGTCCTTGACCACTTCTAGAAGATGCTGCTAGGTAACCTTGGTTCTCCATACTTTGCAGTTTGCACTAATATATCATGTAGATTATGACACCTGGCTTGTTCCTGCTATACATCAACTCTGGGGGTAGGGGGAGGTGGATTCCGCGATAGGCCTGCGTCTTGCAACGGACGCCACGAAGGAGCAGTTGGATCTCCTTCTCAACGCAGGTCGTCAGGCATGCGGCAGCCTGCAGATAGTGGGTTCTCCGACCTCACCGCCATTGGGCTGACCAAGAAGCTTCTGGTTGTGCCTAGGTTGGTGGCAGATTGGAAGTTGTCTTCCGCTTGGGGCGGTGCTAGGACTGCACTCACATTGGCAAAGGCCCACTACCCCGAGCTGGACTTGGACCTGATCACCTCCGGCATCCCAGAAAGCAGCAAAGACAGAGCATCGGTGGATGAAGCCACCATCCGGCAGAGCATGCTAGGGAATGATCAGCTCTGTGCTTTAGGCACTCAGCTGAACGTATACTATGAAGCATACGATCTGCCAGGGTCTCCGAGCCAAGCTTCAGCTTCTGTTTCCGCAGCTGCCGATGGTGCTGATGGCGGTGATGACACCACTTCCACCGCCCCGAAGTCCTGAGTCATGCCCTACGTTATGGCAGGAAAAAACAATGCATCAATTCGGCCCCTGAGTGGGTCTGTAAGTTCAACTAACTGTGTGTGTGCTTGTACTGTGCCTGATCTGCTTGTGGCGGATCAGAAAATGCTTTTGAACTATTGCACAACTTTTATCAAGTCTTTGAAGTTGTTATGTGCGAAAAAACTGCCAGGCCTATTTTTATGCAACTTATAGCAGTTTAACATGCGCAAAAAATAACACTTTGAAAAAAATTCATGCGTAGGACCGTGCTATCCGCCATCTGGCTCTTTGTGCTTGACTTTTCGTGAGATGGCAAAAACTTTACACGAACAATCCACCGGGGCAACGATACTTAATAGCAACCATCCAGAACCCAAGTAGATAGCGGTTTAGATTGCCAAGAAGTCACTACTCAGGAATCCACACAAAGAGCATCATGTGGAGATTGAAACACATATATGCTATGCGGACCGCTTATGGTGAATTTAAGAGACACAAGTGCAGGGCACAATTGTGCAAAGGTTCCATAAGATCTAAATGAAGAATAAAGGAGGTAAAAGACTTAGAAAAAATCAGGAGTGAACCAGATGCTTTATTTCATTGATCATATAGAGGTGCCTATTACATAGCCTAGGTAAGTGCTAAGTGTAGAAAGCACGTAGCTGTGCGATGTTCCATGGACAATCTGTTTCGTCATAGATATCGTCAGGGTCTCTTCGTTTGTGCTTTTTACTAGGTCGCTTATCTAGCTCGCGAATATCAATGAGGTAGTAGGAACTGTTCAGTAGAGCTTTGCTGATGACAAAGGGTCTTTCCCAAGGCGGGGATAGCTTGTGTGACTTCTACTGTTTGAGGCGTAGCACCAGGTCCCCTTCTTTAAACAAGCGTTTGCGAACTCGGCGGCTATGGTAGCGGTGGAGGTTCTACTGGTAGATGGCGGATGTCTGGGCTGCTAGGTCACGTTCTTCTTCGAGCAGGTCCACAGATAGTTGCCTGGACTTCTCTGCATCTCCCTCCTCATAGGCCTCAACTCTTGGGGAATCATATTGGACATCACTTGGCAGGATTGCTTCTGCTCTGTAGACTAGGAAGAAACGGGTGAGGCCCGTTGATCTGTTTAGTGTGGTCCATAGACTCCACAGCATAGATGGCAACTCTTCTGCCCAGGCTCCAGCTGCTCGATGTAGCGGTGCTTCTAGGCGTGGCTTGATCCCTGACAGGATTAGTCCATTGGTCCTTTCAACTTGTCCATTGGACTATGGATGTGCCAGAGATGCAAGGTCAAGGCGAATTCCATTGTGATGACAGTATTCTTCAACTTCTCCCTGAGACAAGTTAGTGCCATTGTCGATGACGATGCTATGTGGGATGCCGAATCTTACCACAATATCCTTGACAAATTTTAGGGAAGCTTTGCCATCTAGTTTTCTGATGGGCTTAGCTTCTACCCACTTCGTGAATTTGTTGACCGTTGCAGTAGGTGCGTAAATCCTGAAGGTGCTGTTTTTAGCAGACCCACCATGTGCATCCCCCAGACTACGAAAGGCCAAGTTATAGGAATCGTATGCAGTGCTGTGGCGGGCATGTGGGTTTGCTTGGAATACATTTGGCAACATTGGCAGAGCTCCACGATATAGTCTGCATCTGCCTTGGCTATAGGCCAGTAGAACCCATGGCAGAATGCCTTAGCTATGAGGGATCTGGCAGCGGCATGATGCCCACATTTGCCTTCGTGGATCTCCCTTAGTATTTCGATTCCGTCCACTTGGGATATGTATTTCATAAATACTCCTGAAGTACTTCGCTTGTAGAGCTGGCCATCGATGATGGTGTACGCTTTTGCTCGATGTTCGATTTGTCTCTTTTGGACTTCGTCTTCGGGTAGCTTTTTGGTCGTCAGATACTCCAGGTAGGGCTCTGCCCATGGCGGGTTGCATGACAAAACTGCCATAACGGGGGGAGCTTGCTAGTTCTGGGTTTTCTGGATCTACCATCTTGACTGATGGTAGATGTAGATGTTCAAGGAATACGCCCGGTGGAACCGCCTTTTTGCTGGATCCTAGCTTGGACAGGGTGTCGGCCACCATGTTATCCTCTCACCATACGTGCTTTATGTCGTAGCCGAGGAAACTTTTGGCCATCTCGTCCACTTCGTCCCTGTAGGCCGCCATGACTTCGTTCCGAGCCTTGTATGTGCTAGCCACCTGCTGAGCGACAAGGTCAGAGTCTCCACAACACATGATGTGTTGTATGTCGATCTCCTTTGCGACGCGTAGCCCGTGCAGTAGCGCTTCATCCTCTACGATGTTGTTGGTGGTGGGGAAGTGGATTTGAAGAACATAGCTAAGCTCATCTCCCTTAGGGGATTTGAGTGTCACTCCAGCCCCCGAGCCGTGTAGCAACTTTGAGCCATCAAAGTGCATCACCCAATGCTCTGGTTCTGGGACGGGTGTAGTCTCCTGGGCTTCCTTCCAATCCGCCATAGATTCTGCCAAAGCCTGAGACTTGATGGCGGTGCGAGGCTTGTAGTCGATGTCAAAGGAGGCCAGTTTGATGCCCCACTTTGCAACTCGTCCGGTTGTGTCATTGTTATTGATGATGTTTTTCAGTGGAGCCTTGCTCACCACTGTGATCTTATGGTCATAGAAGTAATGACGTAACTTGTGTGAAGCTAGGAAAACTCTGTATGCCAGCTTCTGGTAGTGAGGGTAGCGCTGCTTGGATTCCGTCAGGACCTCGCTGACATAGTAGACTGGTCTCTAGACCCCGTACGCCTATGCTTCTTCCTTGCGTTCTACCACAATGATGATGCTGACGACCCTGTTGGTTGCCGCCATGTATAGTAACATGGGCTCCTGGTCTTCGGGAGCTGCTAGGACTGGTGCAGTGGATAGCACTCTTCAGATCCTTAAGCGCAGTGTCTGCCTCTTCGGTCCAAATGAATTCATCTGATTTCTTCATCAGCTTGTAGAATGGCAAAGCCTTCTCGCCAAGGCGACTGATGAATCTACTCACTGCTGCCATGCAGCCTGTGAGTCGCTGCACGTCCTTCATGTCACTAGGCCGGGAGATGTCGAGGATGGCCTTGATCTTCTCCGGGTTGACTTCAATACCGTGATGGGAGATGATGAATCCTAGGAGTTGTCCTGCTGGCACCCCAAAGACGCACTTTGTGGGGTTGAGCATCATGTTATACTTCCTTAGATTATTGAAAGTCTCTTGCAGATCCGCTATGAGGCCGTCCTATTTTTTGGACATGATGGCGATGTCGTCCACATAGGCGTGGATATTGCATTCGATTTGATCTGCCAGGCACTTTTGCATGGTGCACTGGTACGTCGCTCCTGCATTTTTTAGACCGAACAGCATTATCAAATAGCAATATGTGCCATAAGGTGTAACGAGTGAGGTAGCAAGCTGGTCGGTTTCCTTCATCTTGATCTGGTGGTAACCCGAGTAGGCATCTAAGAGACATAGCAGCTCCGATCCCGCCATCGAGTTTATGACTTGTTCAATGCGAGGCAAGGGAAAAGGGTCTTTTGGACACGCCTTATTCAGGCCAGTGTAATCTACAAACATGCACAGAACCCTTGTGTTTTTCTTAGGAACTAACACGGGATTTGCCACCCACTTCGTATGGATCACTTCTTTGATGAAGCCTGCTTTCAATAGCTTGGAAATTTCCTTTGCTATGGCGTCGTGTTTTTCATCTTTGAAGCATCTCATTGCTTGTCTTACTGGCTTAGAGCTAGGGATTATCTATAGGGCATGCTCGGCGAGTTCCCTGGGTACACTTGTCATGTCAGATGGCTGCCATGTGAAGATGTCTCGGTTCTCACAGAGGAACTTGATGAGTGCGCTTTCCTATTTTGGGGACAGATTTGTCCCGATTGAGGTGGTCTTGGCGGTGTCACCAGCGACAAGTTCCACCTGTTATGTGTCAACTGTAGGCTTGAAGGTGGGCGGGGAGGCGGAAACCTCCTGTTTGGATGCCGGCATCTCCGTGGGGTCTGTGGTGGCATGGATTTCCTTGAACTCCTCACAATTGAATATAGCTTCCACGAAGGTGGCTTCTCCGTCCTTGCACTCCTTGGCCTTCCTGAAACTACCATAAATGGTGATGATGCCATCAGGGCCTGGCATTTTCAACTGGTTGTAGATGTAGCATGGCCTAGCGTGGAAACTGTGGAAGGCAGGGTGGCCAAAGATCACGTGGTATGTACTCTTGAAAGGGACCACCTCAAAGGTTATGGGCTCTTTGCGGTAATTATTTTCATCGCCGAAGGCGACCTTGAGGGTGACGGACCCAAGGGACTTTTCTTGACGGCCAGGAACCACTCCATAGAAGGTGACAACACTATGGTGGAGTTGGGTCTTGGTGAGGCCTAGCTTTGTCAGTGTTTCCACGTACATGATATTCAGGCTGCTATCGCCATCCATCAGACACTTGGAGAACTCGTAGCCTTGGATCAAGGGGTTAACCACCATGGCACAGTATCCGTCTGGGATGTGCTCTGGATGATCATCGCGGCTCCATTGCACCGGCATCTCGGACCATCGGATGTACTGGCGGACTTTGGGCACGGTGGCGTTTAGTGAGCGCATGGCGGCTTGCTGTGCCTTAGCCGTGGGGGGTCCAAGGAATGTGTGAAAGGCTTTCTTTTTGTTGTTCTTGTATGGGTTACCCGTGTCAGTTCCACCCTCAGCCTTTTCGACGGGTTTGGGCGCAGGGTCTTCTTCCATATCGCTGCCATCCTTGGACTCCTTTTCCTTGTCCGCTTTCCCTTTGCCACGAGGCCGTTGTCGCCGGGTGCGTTTGTAGCCAGCTTCTTGATCCGCCTTGATGTCATTGACAAACTTGCAGTTCCAGTTGGTGTGATTGCACTTTCCTGAAGCGTCCCGATGGGCGAAGCATGGCATGTCGCGGTACTCATCGTAGGACACGGGGGGCAGCCGGCGCCGTAGCGGAAGTTGTGGAGATCCATGGCTGGCCGCTGCTAGAACCGCATCCCCGACCGCGTTGGCTGCTCTGTCCTTTGTCAGAGAAGGTTGTGGCCACCATATCTAGAGTTTGCTGCTCTTCTGGCAGATTCTTCTGCTTGTTGCTATTGTTCCGCTTTCCAGTGTTCTGGATGGCAGAAGCTTTCAATGATTCACGGGCGTCGTCATCGTCGGCCGCGTAGTTGCTTGCAATGGTGATCATGGAATTCAGGGTTAGTTTCCCTTCGTTCTGTTCTCGTAAAAGGCGATGGCGGAGTAGCTGGCCTCTCTCCAAACTATCGATGAATGCGAGGATGGCGTATTTGTCAGTAACCCCTTCACGGGAGTTCTTCATATCTAGCCAACGTGCAAGGAAAGTTCGGGAGGTCTCGTCGTCTGCTCGTCGACACCGTTGGAGGTCACCTATATTGTGAGGTCGCTTGTAGGTACCCTCGAAATTTTCAGTGAACGCAGTCTGCATGTTGAACCAGCTTTGGATGGAATTTTCCGCCAAGTCATTGTTCCACTGTCGTGCTGTGCCGGATAGCATCACGGGCAGATAGCAGACAGCAACGTTTGGTGATCCTCCTGCGAACTGTACTGCGTTGAAGTAATCTTGTAGCCAAGCCAAGGGCCTATCGACTCGGTTGTACTGGCAGATGTTTTTCTCGATCTTGAACCCATATGGGATGGGCTCATCACGGATCCGCTATCCAAAGCACTCTGAGCCGAGAAAGAAGGCTGTCTGAGACTTGGCGATCTCGTTTAGGTGGGTACGTGCATCGTAGGGCTCCTGATCCTGTGAATCTTTTCGGGAGGCTCGTGACCTGGCTAGGCCGCCACCGCCACCACCACTGCCATGGGGGCTGCTTGGTGGGGATGGTGAAGGGAAACGCCTTTTGCTCTCGATGTCCTGCAATGGATCTCTGCAACTGCGAGGGCTTCCTTCTGTTCTTCGTGGAGCTGGATCATCGTCATGGCGGCGGGAGCCTTGCCCTTTGTCATCGCGGCGGCGTGAAGAGCGATGCTTATCCTTGTCGCCACTGCGGTGCACGCCGTCGTCATGTCGAGATTGTTCCCTTTGCCTGGATCCGCCATCTCGACTGGTTTCCCGTCGTGGCGGCTCATCTCCCGCCGCGCTCCTGACGCGCTTTGCCCCATGGTGGGCGCCAACTCTCATGGTTTCGTCAACAGATCTGCCATAGGGGTAGGTGTATGGCGGTTTGTGGAAGGGGGCGAACACGGCGGAGCGATCCGGGATGGTGGTAGCACGAGATTACCCAGCTTTAGATCCTGCAACGGTGGCGAGACCCTATGTGCTGCTATAATTTACTATATGGCAATAAGTGCTCGGTTACAATGATGAGGTTGGCTGTTTCGCTATGCGATTGGTCGTATCTAAGTCTCGGTGCCTCAAGGGCTCCTCCATACCGGCTTATAAAGGCGCCTGGCGTGGGCATCACGATGGTACCGGAGCGGATATAATATGGAGTCCTATACTAAGTCCTATACAATGTCGTGTACTACAAGGCAACCCGCCATGGGCCTGTCTTCGGATCCGCCATAAGCTCCTGCGTCCAGTATCTGCCATGGGCTTTCCATCAACTGGGTTGCCCCATATGCAATCCGCAATACCACCTCCATAGGCCACACTGGCTTGCTGGTTTAGGACTACGTCGCTAGTATACATATTTGGTATATCCCAATAGGAGGAATCATGTTATATAATTTCTCTTTTGTAATGTTCATGCGAGAAAATTAAAGGAGAAAGCCCCCACGGCAGCACGACCCTGTTGCCCCGCGCCCCTTCTTCCGCGGACTGTTTCTTCTTTCGATCGGATCGGTTCTCGCTTCCACTGATCCACATGCATGGTTGAGGGAGTTCATTCAGTCACTGCTCCACAATCGGAGAGCCGCGTACACAAGAAAGAAAGAAACAGTCCATCGGTGTGCCGCCGTTTGTGCCAGAGAACAGCGGCGCTGCTTGCATGTCCATCTCTACTTCTCTTCACCATCTATATATAGCATTCAAGATAAGCAACACACTGCACAGCTCTCGCCACCAAGGCAACATGGAGCTCCTCCGCGCGCTCGTCTTCCTCTCCATGGCGGCCCTCCTGGCGCACGGCAGGGACACCGACCTCAGCCGGGACAGCTTCCCCAAGGGCTTCGTTTTCGGCACGGCCTCCTCGGCGTACCAGGTGGAGGGCAACGCCCTCAAGTACGGCCGGGGGCCCTGCATCTGGGACACCTTCCTCAAATTCCCAGGTCAGAATTCATCATCATTTCCACATATATGTCACAAAGGTGAAATGGTAAACGTCTTCTGAACTCATGTTTCTGAATGTGTTCTTATGGCGATCGTAGGTATCACTCCGGACAACGCGACCGCGAACGTGACTGTCGACGAGTACCACCGCTACATGGTCAGTTAGTGTGGTCGATCCAGAAAGGGGCTGATTCTGGTGATTCTTTGCCTGTTTGTGATGATCTCTTTTGGTTTTGTGATGGTAGGATGATGTGGACGCCATGGTGAGGGTGGGCTTCGACGCCTACCGCTTCTCCATCTCCTGGTCGCGCATCTTCCCCAGTACGTCCGCCTCTCAAAACACACTGACCACTGCAGTGATTACCCAGTAATCTATGTGTATTTCTTCTTCTGAATCTCTGGAAACACAATACTACTTGAAATACAGATGGGATCGGGAGGATCAACAAAGACGGTGTGGATTACTACCACAGGCTCATCGACTACATGCTTGCCAACAGTACGAGGATTCATCTCTGAATTTTTGAATCATTATCAGTCTCTCCTGGATCGATCTCTAAGTATGTATTCCACAACATTTTCTTATCAGAGATCACCCCATTCGTCGTGCTCTACCACTACGACCTGCCCGAGGTCCTCAACAACCAGTACAACGGCTGGCTCAGCCCCAGGGTCGTGCCGGACTTTGCCAGCTTCGCCGATTTCTGCTTCAAGACGTACGGCGACAAGGTGAAGAACTGGTTCACCATCAATGAGCCCCGGATGATGGCCTCCCACGGCTACGGCGACGGCTTCTTCGCCCCCGGCCGGTGCTCGGGGTGCCGCTTCGGGGGCAACTCCGCCACCGAGCCCTACATCGCCGGCCACCACCTCCTCCTGGCCCACGCCGCCGCCGTCAAGATATACCGGGACAAGTACCAGCCCGCGCAGCAGGGGAAGATCGGCATCCTCCTCGACTTCGTCTGGTACGAGCCGCTCACCTACACGACCGAGGACGAGTTCGCAGCCCACAGAGCCAGAGAGTTCACCCTTGGCTGGTGAGCACCCTGATCGACTGTCATCCACCGCCACCGGAGACGGCTCCACTGAACCGAATCTGAACTGAAATCTCTCTCTCTTTCAGGTTCCTGCACCCGATCACGTACGGCCACTACCCGGAGACGATGCAGAAGTTCGTGGGGGAGAGGCTGCCCAACTTCACCGAGGAGCAGACCAGGCTGGTCCAGGGCTCGGCGGACGTCGTCGGGGTCAACCACTACACCACTTACTACGTCAAGAACCACGAGAACCTCACGCACATGAGCTATGCCAACGACTGGCAAGCACAGCTCGTATGTACGTACGGCTAAACTTAAACTGCTCTATCAGTCATATTTGAATCCTTTATGTATCAGCTAATTAACCATCATTTTCTACGATTATCAGATGACCGCGGTGGTGTGCCGATCGGAAAACAGGTAATTAACCATCATTTTCTACGAGTATCACATTTTTCAAATGAGGATACAGCTTGAATTATGAACACATGCATGTTTATATACTCAGGCCTACTCGAAATGGCTCTATGTTGTTCCTTGGGGCTTCTACAAGGCCGTGATGCACGTCAAGGACAAGTACAGAAACCCCCTCATAATCATCGGCGAAAACGGTACTAATAAGAAGCGCATCTCACCACCACACCAACATTGATGCACACATCTGATGGATGGGACTTCTTTGATTGCAGGGATCGACCAGTCGGGCAGCGACACGCTACCTCACGCACTCTACGACAAATTCAGGATCGATTACTTCGACCAGTACCTCCACGAGCTGAAGCGCGCCACCGACGATGGCGCCAGGGTCGCCGGGTACTTCGCCTGGTCGCTGCTCGACAACTTCGAGTGGCGGATGGGGTTCACCTCCAAGTTCGGACTCGTCTATGTCGACCGCAAGACCTTCACCCGTTACCCCAAGGACTCCACAAAGTGGTTCCGGAAGGTGATCAAGAACGAAGAATGAATCGAGCCGAACCGTTCATCCTAGGTAGCGGATGGTTTTGCTTGCGTGCCGTCTCTTGCGGTTAGGGATTTGGTTGGAGGAATAATGTCTCGTAGTTCAGAGCTTCAGGTCAAAGACAGTTACTTTTATTTTCTGTTATATAGATTGCTGGAACTCGCAAGTGGGGTTGAATTCTGGATGTATTTAAACGCTTTAACTAGTGATATGGATACCAGAGGCATATTCAGAAATTTGGCTTGCGTATACATCTTCAGTAGTTTGTTTTTGTACAGTAAATTTAGAAGAAAAAACTACATATAATAATTCTACGTTTGAAGTGTAAGATAATACATTTGGGCCTTCATACAAATCAATTTGGACTTCGGCATAGTAGACCATACAAGTTTGCCCATTATTTCTCTTACTTCCGGTTTTGTAGTTCATTTTGAATGAAAACAATTTATGAAATTAAACTCATCAATCATTTGAAAGAATCGATCTAAAATCTAATGCAAACTTGTGCATATGCAAAATGAGATACTGTTGTGTACATAAGCATTCAAATTTCCAAATTACTTTTAAGCACAATCAGATTGATAAATATAATGTATTTGTACAAGCCATACATAATTTCAGTTTCCATTTATTCAATATATTTATGTAATGATTAACTTGAGGATCTTTTCTATGCTTTATTTAATCTTAGATATCACTGAGATGATGAATATTGGTGTTTTTCTTTAAAGGAAATGCAGTAGGGGAAGCCCTTGATGGTGTGTGGTAGGCACCCAGTTGGGAACCCCAAGTGGAAGGTATGATGAGCACAGCAGCAAGTTTCCCTCAGTATGAAACCAAGGTTTAATCGAGCCAGTAGGAGAAAGAACCAACTTCCGAAGGTTGATGCTAGCTGACTTGGCAACAGCTCCAGACAATTTATATATGGTGCCTTATCTGGGGCGTAGCTTTGCACCAGCAGCAACGTGGAACCTGCACACAACACAACCAAAGTACTTTGCCCCAACTAGTAGTGAGGTTGTCAATCTCACCAGTTTGATGTAAACAAAGGATTAAGCGTATCGTGTAGTAAAAGATATTTTTTTGCGAGAAAGTAAATAATGCTAGTAAAAAGTAAACGGTAATATGAATGTAAAAGAATGGACCGGGGTCCACAGTTCACTAGAGGTGTCTCTCCATAAAGAAGGACGGAACCAAGATCCAAGTCACATCAAGTGATCCGACGCCCACGGACAAAAGGGAACGGTAGAGGAAAGCAGCATACCCGTCTCGCCGGCGGTGGCCGCACTTTCACGCCTGAGTGCCTCCATCAAGTGCTCCGTAGTGCCATGTCCTCTCCTCGCCAAGCCGAACTAGATCAAAGAAAACTTCAGACGCCCACGGACAAAAGGGAACGGTAGAGGAAAGCAGCATACCTGTCTCACCGGCGGCGGCCGCACTTTCACGCCTGAGTGTCTCCATCGGATCGGCGACGAGGTTGGAGTCACCACGCCACGCCCTGCGCCCGAAGTCCCTAAGTCCTAAGTCGCACGCGCACCCCGCACGCGGTTGGTGATGATGAACTCATATATATAGAGGGCATGAGATTGAAGGAGAGAGGTTAAAGGAGAGGATGAGATGATTGTCATGATGATGAGTGGACCAGATGAATTGAGCCATGGATCACTGACTTAGATTTGGGTCTTTCTCGGGGATACAAAGAGCCTAGGCGTGAATGACTGCATTAATCCTTGCATGCGAGCAGAACAGTCGTGTCATTCTAAACTAGCCATTAATCATTGGCGTGGAAAACTAGGCTTTAATAGCATACAACCTCACAGGTTTTTTTTCCCTCACAGCCGTGTAGCTACTATCCAGAACACGTACCTGTGTATAGAGATGATGAAATCCCTCGCAAACTTGCTAGCCAAACATGTCTATGGCATACCCTCTTCAACGATGGACTCAACCAGGTACCGTCTCTGTAGGGTGGCACCTCCGACCTGCGGCCGTGTCGACAGCAAACCACACTGGTCTCGCTAGCACCTCACGCAACTTACCAAAGTCTAGCTACCTTCACCACGACTCCACCGATGCTATTGGGAAAAACAAAATCTACGTTTGAGTTTTTCACATGAACCAATTTCTGGTTTTTTTCTTTAGCTTGTTATAAATATACTTGCAAATCAGCTTTAAGATTTTCCGTTGTTGTTTTGCTGAACTAGATTGCCAGTTCGAAATAAAGTAGAACTTTGTTGAGTGAGATTGCCTGTTTTAAAAAAGAGGATACATAAAAAATCACATATACACAACCTTGAACTAGTTTCCCCAATGAATTGCAAATCTAGCTCAAAAAACAAGCAACAGTACAGCAAACCAAACCAGGGAGATATAACAATGTGGTTGAGCTAGTTAACAGATAATTACCTTTTTCGTTATAAACTTACAAAATTTTTGGGTATTTACATCACACAGCATCTATTAGAGATTTCAATTCAATCTCAGGTTCAAACAAATAGAAATGTAAGTTACACTATTTGGTGGCATCTCTAGCTACCATGCTCAGTCGATGCATGAAGGTCAGCTCGCTACAGCATGAACCAAATAATTAGAAGGACGAATGCATCTCCGGACTGTCTTCCATCCTTGCCAGCCACCACCAGCTACACCTATCTTCTCCCTTGCTGGTAATAACCTGCGATTGAATTTTTGGCACAACCTGTGCTATTTTTTGGACAATTACATCACAACATACAAGATATCATAAGTTTAAATAAAGATAAATGCAAGTTAAAAATCAAGCTCAATCACAAAAAGAGAAGCGGCCAGACTTTGAGCATGAACCTACACAACACGCAGCTAGCAAACAACCTAAACCTTTCAAGACACCACAGTGCTACATCAGCTCAAGTAACGAAAAGAAAGGGTAAGTCTAGCCAACTGCCATGACTCCCTCCAAGCCGCTTCTCTCCTTTTCTACATCAGGGGGCCCCCATCTAGCCCTCCCTCCGCAAGCAAGCAGTCCGACGACTAGTTCTCCGTGCACAATTTCTCCGGCGCCGCTCCCCAGCCAGCGACCACAAACCGACTGAATAAGAAGCATGGGCGGGCTCATCCTCTATCCATCACCTGCGCAACGACAACATACCAAGTGAGAAAGTGGTTCAGCTCCACTACATAAGTACGAGCACACACAGGCTTCAAGATGTGCTAAGCTACAGGCACGGTCATCAAGTGACATGTACTACAGGTGCAACCAAGTGGTGAGTCAAATACAAATTTAAATCAATTAGTGGTAGGGCATCCGTGTTCAAATAGTGCTATTTTCTGATGTTTAACCCACCAGGAGCAGCAGGATAGCCACCCCATCGACATGATCAATCTGCAAATTCTCAGAGACTCATTGAAAAATGGAATTGCTACAAGATCTATCTGCTTGACATGTCTAAGCTCTAGAGTGCAATAACCGGCACAACACAATATATGAAATCAAATGCAGCAATCGGCTCGAGCGTGACCAAGGAGGTACCTTTGGATGCCGATGTCGACAAGCTCCTGAATGGCGGCGTCGACTTCGACCCGGTGGACCTTGGGGGCGAGCAGCTTGACATTCCCTACATATAGAAAAGACACTTCAAATTAAGAACAGATAACTAACAGTTTAGAACTGACTTCGTCATATACAAGCATAGCTGGTTCTGAACATTAAAAAAGCTCGAATATCAGAAATGGTCCGAACTGCATTTCCTTTTCAAAAAGCTATAGATAACTAGCTTTGTAATTCATGATATCACTAGTATGCCCAGGAGTGAACATACACCCCAGACCCAAACATAAGCCATGATTATTAGACACGGACATGAAATAGATTCCGTGAAGCAAGAATATCTACTAGCATACAGAATTAATAAGGTATAAGATAAAATGTAGTACTAATTTGTTATTATGCATTCTATCATCAGTCAGACCAGAAGGATGTCTATAGGATTTGATCAACGTTACCAATCCATAACATCCACAAGAAAAAGGTTAACAACAAATAACTTGATGAATTATATCGAGTACTAGTATCTCTCCTGAACAAGACAAGAGATCAACTTCTTCTCACTAGTTAAAAAACCTAGAAACCTACTAGTCATCATCACCACAAATACAGATAGGGGCTAGATAACAGCCAACAGATAGGGCACGTAGAGGAGATCAATGGATACCAGACTCACCAGAGGTTCATTGTAGCCAAGGCCAAAGACATCACCCACCAGTTGCTTGCGGCGCGCCGCCATCACACCCAAGGCCCTGGTCGTCATAATGCCTAGTTTAATCCCAAACCATCAAGTTCAGTTCAACTCCAACAAGTGCAACCACCAACAAGATGGAAAATACCCAAACCAGCTATTCAGTAACAACTCAAACTTCAGGTTAGGCCCATATTAAATCAAAATCTAACGAGTAGGTCAACCTCTTGCACGACTTGGATGCGCCTCACCCAACCTTCAGATCTAGCGTGTGGAGTTCCAGCACGGCAGTGTCCACGGCCTTTCCATACAAAGCATCATACGCATTAGATGCTAGCTCTCATGTCGATCCAGGACCTAAATACTAATCTAGACTAAAGCTTCTGAGCTTCACCAAAAAATTGAGCATTCAGCCATTTATCCTCTCTATTCACCATTGATCTGAACCTGCAAGGAATTAAGAAAACAACAAGATTAAACTATGATGGTACATCCATGAGTTACCATATAGCAGCCAAATCAAGAAATAACTATGCTAGTACAGATGAATATACTAGGACCAAATTGTTCAAACAATTTACCCATGTAAGACAGAAAAAGTGTCTACCTCATGCCACTAAGTACAAGCAAATGGAAAACGGCAACTTTTTATTTCACGAGATAGCCAAGGTCATAAAATCTAGCACCAGAGTGTGTACACTACAATGACACCTAACACCATATTTGGGGTATTCCAGGAAGACTAGTGCTACTATTTGCATGGGTATAAAATCTAGCAAAGTGGTTGGTGCGTTGTAATTGAACAACAAATGGGTGAAATTTTTTATTTCTCATCTATGCACATACAACCTAGCAAAGAGATATAATAGAGGTGCTCCAAGATGCATGTACAATGGGTATTTGAGCCCACACAAAAGTAACATGATTAATGAAACGAATAATTCACACGGTGCTTACATAAACAAGAAACAATCAGGGTCAACAAAATGTTCTCTAATAATTCCCAGGAAATATACAACATGTCATTCAATTGGGAAACTACTACAAGATGGTAGGACGCCAAAGCTTCATCATCTAGAAAGTAAAAGAATTACCAATGATAAATGAGAAATTAAGTAAGAAGGGTGGACTGGACATCATTATCGTTGTCATAACGGTCGGCATGATCAACTCATCATCGATGAAATTATCATCATATAAAATTCTAACAATTTCTTGATCATTATGTTCCATGAGAATAAAATGTTAGGAGGTCCAACTTGCCCAAGGCTATGTTGCTATTATGGAGAAAAATGAACTCATTTATCATGGCATGACTAAGAGATAGGCATAAGAAAACAACTTTTCAAAATAAGATACTCTCCATGTATAATTCGCTTGAGAATAAAATGTTTGAACATTCAGTTTAATTCGTCCAACGTTGTGTCACTGTAATGGAGCAAAACTGAACTCAATATCTTGGCATGAGCATAAATAGCCAAGTTTAACAATGTTCCAATTTTGTATCACCAGGGCAACATATTAAACACACTTAGCATCCATAAGTATCAGAACAGATCAAGAAGAATAGTTTGAGATCCTAAGCAGAAACAAAAAGATAACACAAATGTGCCTTACACCCAAATCCTTGCTTGCAAAACTGAGACAGCAGAGTCTTTATGGACCAACATAACAAACAAATTGCCGAAACACAACTGATTCCATAATAAGCACACACATTTAAACATACAAATACAATCAACTTAATCGTGATCGACCAGTAGAATCATCACTCCAAGCCAATAGAATCTAAATTATCCAAAAACACTTTGAAACCAAGATTATGAGCATCTAAAACAGCTATAAAGCAGAAATTCACAAATTCTTTACTACAACATACAAGCACCTACAACTAATTATCATGTAGATAGGAAGCAATGGTGGTTACCTCTCATCCATCCCCAGTGATGGTAGCAGGAAGCTGCTAGATCTCCCTCTCCCCTTCATTATAGCTAAATTCCCTTATTAAAACTGCTAGCCAAACCAGGGAGAGCTCCTATAAGGAAAGTAAACTGACATATGGTTATGATCAGGTGACCATGTGAGCTACAGAACCAAGAGGTCAGAGCAAACATCAAAATAAGAAACAAGAGCTTCATTCTTAGCAATCTGATCTTGCCGAATAAATATGCATATTGTGCAATGGAACCCTTATGAGAACGGTTTGATAGGTGAAGCCTTGCTAATTCTAAAAAGGCTGCATAGCTCGATGTTTGCCTAGACAAATAATTAAATAACACAACACCGTCATGATCCATTAGCTCGCGATTATGAATAGTAAATTGCAGATCTCGCCGTTACTACTTCATATTAGTAGAGCTAGTGAAAAAGGTACTCAACTTTTCAGATACGAGCTTGGTGCTGAACATGAAAACGATTCCAAAATTTGACAACATACTAGCTACATCATTACAAGCAAGATCTAGAGAACAACTGTGAAATTTCAAATCTGCATTGCGAAAAGAAGAACCGAATATCCAGAAAATGGTGGTACTTTGTCAAGTTCATCAATTCACATATTTATCTACACTAATCAGGACTAGTTCGACGGGAAGAAATTAACATAAACAGTATGCTAGCTGGCAAATTACACAAATTTTAATGTAGAGTTCCGGCTAGTATATCTAGTAAGGCTGTTATGTCCGACACTAAACATGGAAAAACCCCAACTTGTGGTCTAAATGGATTATGGTGCAGTGCACAACAATAAAAACAGAAAAACAAGGAGTGCATCATGTGCGAACAGCTTAGGGTGCACAACAACACAATTTATATAACAGGTTCTGACATGATCCAGACGATCACATTGTACCATCAGATCTGGACTAAGGAAAAACACTAGTAGATTATCTCATGACGTTCACAAGGACCAGAAATGCCAAAAGATATGATTTTACTCGTAGCAATATTCTGTTCTTATCAGCTCATTCTTCAGCCTAAACCAATTAAGGAAATCTGACCAAATAAGCAACCACTCGATAGCAACGTCGCCTACTCCTAATCAAACTATAGGGACTAAATAAACACACTAATGCATTTATGGCACATGGTATTGTTGTGTGTGCATAGTAAAGCTACACAAGCATGCCATGATGCATTGGATTCCCCCAAAAAACAGTCCTATCAATGAATTCTTTCATCTAATGCACTGAAGATCTAACCTGCTATGAATCTAATAAATATGCATTGAACCAATGGCAAGCTCCCCCATACCTTGCATATACAACAGAACAAGTGCATCAGTGGCAATCATATATATCAAATCCAATAGTAACATATTTACCTTCTCATTAATAACAGGGCACTACTACCAAACTAGCACAATAGTATGTCTATATAGACATTGCACATTTACTAGCTGGCAAATTACACAAATTTTAATATAGTGTTTCGGCTAGTATATCCAGTAAGGCTTTTATACCAAACATTAAATGGATAAATGGTGGTGTGCACAACAATACAAACAGAAAAACAAGGAGTACATGCATCGTGGTTGAACACCTTAGCATGCACGGCAGAACACAATATATATAACAGGTTGGCATATGATCCATACGAGCACATTGTACCATCATATCTGGACTGAGAAAGTACACTAGTAGATTATCTCATCACGTTCACCAAGACTAAAAACGCCTACAGATATGACTTTACTCATAGCAATATTCTGTTCTTAGCAGGTTATTCTTCAGTCTAAACTAAATAGGAAATCTAACCAAATAAGCAACCAATCCATAACAATGTAAAAAAAAACCTAATCAAACCAGTGCGACTAACAAATAATCAGTATGCCATTTGGCAAATTGCACAAATTTTAGTATAGTATTCCTGTTAGTATATCCGGTAAGGCTGTTATACCAATTGCTAAGCTCCCCCATTCCCTACATATACAACAGAGCAAGTGCATCAATGGCAATCATTTGGAAAATACTATTTACGAGATATCAAATGCAATAGTAACATATTTGCATTCTCATTAATAACAGGGCACTACTACCCCAATTAGCACAATTGTCCGTCTTTGTAGAGAATATCCCGATAATGGGCGCAGATCCCAAGACACATAACATAAGGGAGTGGAAACACTCAACCATACAACTACACATTGCTTTCCAAATAATAATGTGAACTTGCATGAATTTTTATAAAAGCATGCATCTTGCCAAAGAAGCAAAGTTGCTCTTAGTTTCCTTATGTAAGGAGGATATCAGATCCTACATAGACTCATACAACAGTACAAGTATAATGAGCAAAAAATACCATATTTCCACAGTTTTTGCAACAGGCCATGCAGGGCATAATAACAGGTAGTAGGTTTTCACCTTCACTTTGCTGGAGAGGGTTAAATCTGTTGTGATATGGACTGGCAGGAATCAATGAAATGGCGCTGCTCTTGACGGAGTCCATCTAGTCGATCTGAAGCATGGCAATTGCATCACAAATGGCAGCAGCATGTTTTTTATATTAATGATGCAGATGCTGCATAAAGACATAAGGAAATTCTACAAGTCAGCTAGTGTTGCTAGCCACATGGGAGCACATGCAGTAACACAAGAAAGAAACGTTTTTTATGCGGTAGCTAATTTGCAACCATGGGAAAATAGACTACAGCAAGGTTATTATGTTGCAGCTACCAAATTAAACCCAATCTAGTAACTTAAGATGTGTTTGAGTTATAACTCTAACAAGCTTAGCTCTAAAACCATGAAGTTAGGAGGATACTTTAAAGCAACAAGTGTTTTGAGATTACATGCAACATCAAAACAGTATCTCAAGAGGTAAACTAACTTATGGTTATGACCAGGTGAGCTACAGAAACATCAAAATAAGCAAGAAGAGCTTCTTTCTATGCAATCTGACTGTACCAACAGACAAGTGAAGCCTTGCTAAAACTAAAAAGGTTGCAGCTACTTCCCTTCACTCGATTTTTGCCTAGACAAATTAAATCACACAACATGGTAATGATCCATTAGCCCGCGATTATGATTAATAAATTCTAGATCTGGGCAGTTAATACTTGATATCAGTAGAGCTACTGAAAAAGGTACCCCCTCTGACCAATATTACCTTTCACAAATATGGATGTATCTAGCACTAAAATGTGTCTAGATACATCCATACTAGCGATACGTAATATGGGTCGGAAAGAGTACACAACTTTTCAGATACGATCTTGGTGCCAACGATGAAAACGATTCCAAAATTTGACAACATACTAGCTACATGATTACAAGCTAGAAAATCTAGAGAACAAAACAATTGCAAAACTTTGAATCTGCATTACCAAAAGAAGAATTGAATATCCTGAAAATAATGGCACTGTATCAAGTTCATCTAGTCACATATTTTTATCTATACTAATCAGGATTAATTCTACATGAAGAAATTACCATAAACATTATGCTAGCTGGCAAATTACACAAATTTTAATATAGTGTTCCGGCTAGTATCTCCAGTGAGCCCTTTTATACCAGACACTAAACATCTAGCTTATGCTCTAAATGGTGCACATCAATAAAATCAGAAAAACGAGGAGTGCATCGTTGTTGAACACCTTAGCATGCACAACAAAACACAATATATATAACAGGTTCCGGCATATGATCCAGACGGGTTGTACACCCAGATCTGGACTAGGGAAGAACATTAGTAGATTATCTCATCATGTTCACCAATGCCAGAAATGCATAAAGATATGATTTTACATATAACAATATTCTGTTCTTAGCATGTTAGTCTTCACTCTAAACAAATTTAGGAAATCTGACCAAATAAGCAACCAATCCATAACAATTTAAAAAAATTCTAACCAACAAATAGCGAATGACAAAAAAAATTCTAACCAGCATGCCAGTTGGCATTTGCACAAATTTTAATATAGTATTCCAGCAAGTATATCCAGTAAGGCTGTTATACCAGATCCGGAGTGAGAAAAATACTACTAAATTATTAATAAAATTCACGAGGACCAGAAATGCCTAGAGATATGAGTGTACTCATAGCAATATTCTGTTCTTATCACTTTATTCTTCAGTCTAAAACAATAAAGGAAAACTGACCATATAAGCAGCCCCTCCATAACAATGTACTCTACTCCTAATCAAAGTATCAAACCATTGGGACTAAGAAAAAACACAACAACTGCTATACGGTGATCTAAATCTCCCAAGGATACACTACATAGTCCATCCACTGGAAATATAAACAAAAAACAGATGCTGAACTTGCATTAAGCTAAATAAGAGCTACACCGCACGAAGGTCAGAGAGGAGGAGGGAACCCGAGGAGCTCACCGGAGGCAGGGTGTAGCTGAGGCCAAACGTCACCACCACCTCGGTCAAAGGGCAGTGAAGTCGCATGGAGGCAGGAGCCGAGGAGGTAGTCGAAGCCAGGGCCAGCTGAGCCTACCGATGTGCATGAAGAGGTGACAGCAGGCCACAGCCTGCATGTTTTGTTGACACCTATATGCTTTGGACCTGAAAAATATACAGGTGACACTGCCGATGCATAAGCAGCGAACAAACCGAAATAGTTTCCTATACATGCACTGCCTATGAAAATAACAAGTTTTTCTTCAGTGAAATGGAGTTCTATATTCCATAAAGGCATGCTTTCTCCACTGCTAACACATTCAGCAGGAAAAAAAAGAAAGGGAATTTAGCAAAAAAATACATTGAGGCACAACACATATAGTAACTCAATACGCAGCAAGCAAACTCCAGTATGAGGAATAAGGTACCATTTAACTCTCAATAGCAGGATAATAAATGGCACCATGGGCGTAGTGCAAGGAAACGTATCCAAAACAAGCATGGCATTCATGATTTACTCATTCTTGATAACATGCATTTTACATTAGACACTCGGACATAACTTCTTCTCATACTAGCTACAGAAACAGATGCTAAACTTGCATTAAGCTAGTATGAGCTACACCACACATAGGTCAATGATGAAGAAGGGAACCTAAGGAGCTCACCGGAGGGGTGTAGCTGAGGCCAAACATCGCCAGCGCCACGGTTGCCAAGAGGTGAAGTCACACGGTGGTAGGACCCGATGTGGTAGTCGAAGCCAGGGCCAGCTGAGCCTGACGATGCGCATGGCCTGCATGTTTTGTTGACAACGATATGCTTTGAATCCGAAAATATACAAGTGACACTGCCAATGCATAAGCAGCAAACAAACCAATGTAGTTCCCTACACATAAACAGCCTATGAACCCAACAAGTTTTTATTGCGTGAAATAGATTTCTATCTTCCATACATGCATGCTTTTACACATAGAAAGAAATGAAATTTAGCAAAAATACATGGAGGCACAACACATATACTAACTCATCACACGGCAAGCTGACTCCAGTAAAACGAATAGGGTATCATAGTCAGTTTATGTATTGCAGAGAAATGTATCCAAAATAAGCATATACATTCCAGATTTAATAATTCTTAACAAGCAATTTACATGGAAACTCTATCATCGTTTCTCCTCATACTAGCTACAACATTATAAGCTAAGAGATGTAGAGATCAAGGCAACCCCGAAATTCCTGATCTGTGTGTCATTTTTGAATACTGCAATCCTACGGAAAATTTAAAACACGTTCGGAACCACCAACCAACGTCGCAAGGTGGAAATTTTCCACGACCGGGCCAAAATGAGTTCGTCCTGCAACCCAATACTCTTGGATAATAGGTCTCACCTGCGTCTTGTGCAACCTTGTTCGCGTGGAGCACCTCGGAGGAGACAGCAGGGGCAGATCCCAGGAGGTGCTGCGTGGAAGGAGGAACTTGGTGTCCTAGTGGTCTGGCCGGTGTGCAAATACGGTACTTGAAAGTTGATAACAGCGGGTGAATCTTGGAACCTGCCACGTGCCCCCTGCGAAGAAGTGGAACAACTGAAATCGGAAACGATGCAGAGTCATTTTCCGTGACACCGTAAGGAGGACACGCCAAAGCAGACAGATGTATCGCAAAGAATTACTCACAGACAAGCCTTTCAAAGGTCTTTGAGACCTCTGCAGAGATAAGCTCAAACGCTTCCTTTCTCCAAGAGTCGTCATTAATGGTCACATCATAGGAAGATCTGCAAAAGAAAATGCAACAACTTAATGCATCACATGAACCAAAATAATAAGTAAACCAGTAAAATAGAATTGAAGGTTTTTACGCACATAAATAGGAATCACAATTCCAGGAGCAAAGCAGATACTACCATATGTATTTTCATTCTAGAATGTGAAAGGATGAAAGTCAAGAAATAGTCATATTTTAGATGATATATTGTACTAATAAATTAAACACAATTAGTAACTCAACAAGCGCTTGAATTGTAGCTCTAACCAACTGAGCTCTAAAACCATGAAATTAGAAGGATACTTCAAAACAACAAGTGATTGACTACCAGTTGAAGATTTAATACCATAAGATCACAGGCAACATCAAAATAGTATGTCAACAAGTAATAGCCTTATGGTTATGACCAGGTGAGTTACAGAACACAGAGAGTACCGTAAGCATCAAAACATGCAAGAAGAGCTTCATTCCTATCCAATCTGATCTTGCCTAATAAATAGGCATATTGTGTGTGGAACCAATTACGAGTATATCAACGGTGTGACAGATGAAGCCCATGTGGAATTCTAAAAAGGCTGCAGCTACTTCACCTCATTAACCATTTGCCTACAAAATTTAAATCACACTGTCATCGTAATTATCGGGTAGCATGTGATTAAACGATGCTCCAAGATCTATTTTTTTTCTACAAGCGGGCAAGATGGGTTCCTCCTGCAACACAATACTATGAAGGCGAGGGACGAGAGGTCTCACTGGCAGCTGGCGCGGTCTTGTTTGAGTCGAGCACCTCAAAGGAGACAGCCGGGACGGATCCCAGGCGCTACTGTGTGGAAGGAGGGACTTGGTGTCCTGGTTGCCTCGCCGACGTGCAGAGCCCTCCATCGGCCAAGCACGCAGGCAGGCGAGTTCGACAGAGCGGCTTGCATCGGCCTACGGATGCAAGCGCGCGCCGGCAAGTAAAGCAGCCGTGCCGCCGTGGTTATACATGCACTGCCTATGAAAACAACAAGTTTTTTTGAGTGAAATAGAGTTCTATATTCCACACATGCATGCTTTCTCCACTGCTAACACTTTCGACAGGAAAAAAATAAAGGGAATTTAGCAAAAAATACTGAGGCACAACACATATAGTAACTTAGTAAGTCAGTACGCAGCAAGCAAACCCAAGTAAAATGAATAAGGTACCATTTAACTCTCAACAGCAAGATTTTATTCATTCTTGATAACACGCATTTTACATGAGAGACTCGGACATCACTTCTTCTCATACTAGCTACAGCACTACAAGCATCGAGTCTGAGTGTAAGCAAACTACTTTACTGCAATCCTAGTGTAAATCTAGAACATCTTCTGAACCTACAAACGACGACACAAGTTTGATTTTTTCTGCAAGCGGGCAATGATGGGCAAGACAGTACTCTGAAGACGAGGGACGAGAGGTCTCACCGGCGGGTGGGGCGGCCTCTGTTCGTGTGGAGCACCTCGGATGAGACGGTCGGGACTGAGCCCAGACGCTGCTGCGGGGAAGGAGAGACCTAGCGTCTTGGTGGCCACGGCGGCGTGCAGAGCCGTCCCTCGGTCAGAACGCGCGCAGGCGAGTTCGACAGATCGGCTTGCATCGTGCTGCCGACACAAGCGCGCGCCGGCGAGCAAGGCAGCCACGTCGCCGTGGTTCTTGGGTGCGTGGGTGAGCTAGTCGATCTGCTGGTAGAAGACATTGGAGGCGGCTGGTGAGCGTGGATCGATGCATCCGGCTGGTTCATCTCCGGCATGGTCCAGCCACACGCGCGAGGCCATGCTCCGTCGTCCTCGACGGTTGCCTGCAGGCTAAGGGCTAACTAGGGTTAGCAGCGGCGCGATTGGAGGAGTGGGGAAGCGGCGTCGGCGAGGTATCAGAATCATCCGGGTGAGAAGACGGAGCTGCGCTGGCAGGCGGCGAGGCTGGGGAGCGCCGGCAGGGGCACCGGCGCAGGCGAGCGGCGGTGCATGGCATGGGGAGAGAAAGGGGATCGAAGAGGCAGAGAGATGAATGGAGGCGCTGTGCGTGTGTTCTGTGTTTTGTGTTTTCTGGAGCGAGAGGGGAAGGTTTGGATGAGCGGGACGTGGACGGCTCAGATTGTGCGGCGTCGGCGAGGTATCGGAATCATCCGCTAGAGGCTCTTTGTTTAGATCGAAGAGGCGTTTGCATGCGTCAAGACTTTAATTTGATTTAAAAGCAAACAGCAGTGATTGTTTGATTGCAGTGATAATGCGTGGATCGAGGAGACGCTGCATATGCCTTCACTTCCCGCCGCACAAAAAGTTCATTCCTTTTTTTGAACAACAAAAAGTTCATTTCTTTAAAAATGGAGCAACTCTTCATCTTTAGGCCCTGCTTGGTTCTATGGAATTTACGCAAAGCTTGTGGATATTTTCATGGACCTCACGAGGCCACGCAGAAAATACAACGGGGATCGGAAAATACGATCGGAGGCGGAAAACAAAACAGCGTTCCAAGCAGGGCCTAAGCGGTAATATACGACAAAAAAACCAGATCATTAATTTACTACCTTCATCTAAAAAAATGTCTTAACTTTATCTATATTCGCATATATCTAACTTTAAAATGCATTAAGATACATGCTAACCTGGAAGGTGGGTGTATAATTTCCATCTTAACTTCCCAAAAGCCTCCCAACTCAGGCGATAGGGATGATGGGTGCATGACAAAGTTGCTGCTAGGTATTACGGTCTCGGCATTATTGTCGACCACGTATAAACTCTTTGGATATGGTTGCAATGAAGCCCTTACAATATAAGTAAAAACGGGTAAGTACAAGCCTTATCAAAATATTTTCATGATAATGAAAAAGGTAATTTAGTTTTGGACACATAACTTATGTGCACATGTGCCACCACCCATTGGCGGTGGACTAATGTTGACCTAAATTTTCGCTTTTAGGGTTGGAGGTAAATTTACAATGGTATTAGACCAAAGGATGATTTTTGGATTTGTACTTGCGAGGCCATGATTTTTTTTTTGGCGGGGGAGCCCATAAAATATTGGCACATTGATATAAATAATTGGAAAATACTACACAAGAGTGTCAAGAGTAAGCATTAATGTTACGAAATTGGATATTTTTTTTATAACTGCCCAAGCGATTCTCCTACTCCATGATCGAGGAGACGCTGCATATAAGTATGGATTGGGCGAATGGGAAGTGTGACCTAGCGTACATGCGGCCCACCGCCGTCCATAGTTCATTGACCATCCATCGCATTGAGCTATTTGAGATGACAATGCATGCCTCACGATGATTAAAATATCAGCGTAAAAAACCTAGACCGAATTCGAAAAAGCAAAAAATCTGGTATTTGTTCACTAGCTAGCTAGGTCTTAGGAACCGGAAACTTTCGTAGGTCCATTTAGTCATCGCTTGAAATAGACCAAGCGTCTAATTCCCTACACCCCACAACCCTAAGCACTCGGTTGGTTGCATCAGCGCCGCCTCCCACGGAGCTAGAGCTATAGAAAATATTGAATCCCTAACATTTTGTTTCGTGTTTATTATGGTGACCCTCATGGGGTAGTCTAACCTAAAGTTGATACAATATATCATAACATTCCTCCTCAGTCGTAGCGGGAGTGAAGCGGACGACTGCGACTGGATTTGAAGTCTCGCGCTTCCGTTATTTTGTGCCACCTAGGGTGATGTCTACGTCCCGTTCTTGGGACTATACTTGTGAAACCCTAATTTTTATTGTTTTTCAGCTTGAGGTACAAGAGGGAGATCATTTTGTCACCTCAAAATTCCGATCTTAAAAAAGTCATTTAGGCCCTAAAGTGGGGCCCACAATTATGGAATAACAAAAAGTGATCGGAAGTCCCTCTAAATTGATAGAGTCCTTGGTGTTTTTCCTACTACTGAGTGGCTAGCCAAGCCTGACACATAGTGGACCGTGACGGGTCGTGTCGAGGTAGACTAATTCTAGGTGGTAGCTAGATCCAACGCTTATCCCTCATTTCCACGCTCCCTCCCGCATGCACTGCTAGGCTGCTAGCTATCGACAAGTCGATGACGGAGCGGGAAGTAGCCTAGGTTTGGATGATTCATCGCGGATGCGCTGTGTCAAAGTAGCTAGTACTCCGTATGTTTTAAAATGATTGTGTCAAGTTTATCTAGATTTGCATATATCTATACAGTAAAATACATCTAAATACATGCCCGCTTAAACAAAGTTGATAATATTATTTTATAACGGAGGGAGTATTAACGAGGAAGACACAGATCGTAAGCATGCATCGGAATCGTATGCATGCATGGCCGGGCTTGCCCACGTGCATGATGTGTGCATGCTGGGTATGGAAATTTCCTAGCTGCTGAATTAGAGATGGGAAGAATGGCAAGCCAAGCTAAGTTTGGTTGATCGATATATAAGAATAAAAATATTGTTTGGTGGTCGCTTCTCCGTTCCTATAAAGAAAAATAACATATATCTTGAATCATTCCGATCGACGTATATCGGAAGACACGTGTGAAAAGAACCGGTATGTTTGTACAAACGTACCATTAAGTCTCCAATCTAGCGATTAGTTCCCGTTCTACATCAAGCTGGAGCGCGAGAAAGAAAAAACGCACTAGGAGGAGACATCGCCGCGTCATCACTCACCGCCAGCCGTGGGGAGCACGACGTTGGCGACGACATTGACCGTTGACACGAGGGCCACAACGTTAGTGGGGACATTGATCATGTCCAACGATGAGGAGCATAATGGGCAAATGAGTGTGATCTCATCGCGAGCATACCACTCCTTCCAGCGCCATTGCCTGCTGCTCCATCACAATAGGCTGACTCGTTGGGATGGTATATTTATCGTTCTCAAACCAATACATATCGATCCATATATTCGAACGATCTGAGAGCAACTCTACAACCTGCAAATTCACAGATGTAGGGGCCTGTAAACGCGTTTTGTGGACCAAAAATGCGTCGCGCGGGACAGAGATAGCAGAAACAAAAAAAGCATATCTTTTTAATGGACCCATGAAAAATTCATTTTTTATATGTTTTCCTTTCTCCCCCATCTTCTTTCCTGGACGCCCGACCACCTCCATGCGGTAGGCCTCTGCCCGACCGCCTCTAGGGCCGCCCGCGCTCGCCTCGCAGCCCTGTAGTGCGTCGTATACAAGCTTTCGTGGAGATCTTGCGATTTTGTCTCAAATTGATTCCAGTTTGTCCCGAAATACCCTAAAACGAGCATCTCTATAAAAAAAAGCGGATGAAATTGTGTTCTAATTGATAGTTGGCGAGAGTTCGACGAACTTCAGCGATAGTTTGGTGACTTTTCCTCGCTCTAACGCCTCGCAACTTGCATTCGTCTGTGAAACGTATGTATTAGTAACCAAAGTAAATAACCGGACCAATCTATTAGTAACCAAAGTAAATATAACCGGACCAAAAGCGAGCTTAATTTGAGGCCAAAGTATTCTGAGCGCTAAGATAGCGAGCTGGATGGTTGGTCAAAACGAAGAGATGATGAATGAAGAAGAAAAGATGAAAACGTAACGGAGACGGAGCGGCCGGCACTCCATTAATTTCGTCCCTTCGCAGTGTCTGGTACGCGCGTGACGTCAAGGAGCGAGCGGATCGTAAAGAAGGTGACGTATTTACACGAGGCTAATAAAATCCATTAATTCCGCCCCGCCCCCGCGGCTCGTGTACGCGAGTTTCGATTCCGTGCAGCACAGCACAGCGCACACGGACCGTGTGACACGGTCCACGAGGGAGCAGAGGAGCAGACCCAACACGTCGTCGGGGTCAATCACTACACCACCTACTACGTCAAGAACCACGAGAACCTCACGCACATGAGCTACGCCAACGACTGGCAAGCACAGCTCGTATGTACGTACACGGCTAAATTAACTCAAACTGCATGCTCCATCACACATATTATTTGAATCCTTTATGCATGTATCAGACTCTATAACACATTTCGTCTTCTGTTTCAGATGACCGCGGTGGTGTGCCCATCGGAAAACAGGTAATTAACCATCATTTTCTACGATTATCAGATTTCGCAAATGACGATATAGCTTGAATTATGAACACATGTTTACTCAGGCCTACTCGAAATGGCTCTACGTCGTTCCTTGGGGGTTCTACAAGGCAGTGATGCACGTCAAGGACAAGTACAGAAACCCCCTCATAATCATCGGCGAAAACGGTACTAATATTTAGAAGCGCATCCCACCACCACACCAACATTGATGCACACATCTGATGGATGGGACTTCTTTGATTGCAGGGATCGACCAGTCGGGCAGCGACACGCTACCTCACGCACTCTACGACAAATTCAGGATCGATTACTTCGACCAGTACCTCCACGAGCTGAAGCGCGCCACCGACGATGGCGCCAGGGTCGCCGGGTACTTCGCCTGGTCGCTGCTCGACAACTTCGAGTGGCGGATGGGGTTCACCTCCAAGTTCGGACTCGTCTATGTCGACCGCAAGACCTTCACCCGTTACCCCAAGGACTCCACAAAGTGGTTCCGGAAGGTGATCAAGAACGAAGAATGAATCGAGCCGAACCGTTCATCCTAGGTAGCGGATGGTTTTGCTTGCGTGCCGTCTCTTGCGGTTAGGGATTTGGTTGGAGGAATAATGTCTCGTAGTTCAGAGCTTCAGGTCAAAGACAGTTACTTTTATTTTCTGTTATATAGATTGCTGGAACTCGCAAGTGGGGTTGAATTCTGGATGTATTTAAACGCTTTTATAGTGATATGGATACCAGAGGCATATTCAGAAATTTGGCTTGCGTATACATCTTCAGTAGTTTGTTTTTGTACAGTAAATTTAGAAGAAAAAACTACATATAATAATTCTACCTTTGAAGTGTAAAGATAATACATTTGGGCCTTCATACAAATCAATTTGGACTTCGGCATAGTAGACCATACAAGTTTGCCCATTATTTCTCTTACTTCCGGTTTTGTAGTTCATTTTGAATGAAAACAATTTATGAACTTAAACTCATCAATCATTTGAAAGAATCGATCTAAAATCTAATGCAAACTTGTGCATATACAAAATGAGATACTTTTGTCTACATAAGCATTCAAATTTCCAAATTACTTTTAAGCACAATCAGATTGATAAAGCAGAATGTATTTGTAGAAGCCATACATAATTTGAATTTCCATTTATTTAATATATTTATGTAATGATTAACTTGAGGTGTCTTCTATTCTCTACTTAATCTTAAATATCACTGAGATGATAAATATCGGTGTTGTCTCTTCTCCTATAAAAAGCAATTGAACTACATCCGAAAATATAAATTTTATAAATCAAAATAGTATACACCATTACCTAACACAACATTATCAAAGATAGTTATTTCAAACAATATAAAATACACATATTTGGGTTTATACATTGTGTAAAAAAATTTGTAAGTAAACACTATTTTCTACATCTTGCAAAAACAAAAATCCCTAACAGTACTATTTTTTCATTTTAATTTACATCTTGCAAAATATTATTTGCCTATGATGTTTTATTTGGTAATGTTTGAAATCAAAAAATAGCAATACATGAATAATTGTTGCATCATATTTTATTTGTTTATGATTCAGTATATCAATTACGATTACATCCCTGGTTCATACAAATTTGTATTATGCTCTTTGGGGTGGAATTTATCTTTATATTATAAAAGATACATCTAGAAAGTAGAAACACAATGTTAGCTCCGTCGTCATCCATTAAGTCGGATAAGTCATAAGTCGCAAATATTCACGCGAGCGCACGTGCTATTGGTTGTGTACATCATGTAGTTCTACTACTTCGACCGGTACCTCCATGACCTGAGCACTCTGGAGTGTGCCTATATTTTCTAATACAACACTATCTAAGATATTTATTTCAAAACAATACACAATACACATTTTTTGGATTTATATATTATGTCAGTATTTTTCTGTAAGTAATACTTCCTCTGTTCGGGATTATAAGTCCCGAGAGCTTTTCTAAAATGTTTGAAATGATAAGATCTATCTTATTTATTGCCCTCTCTTCCCTAATGCATGTTCTCTTTTTTCTCTCTCTTTTCTCATGCATGTGAAACTATTGGTACATGCACTAATTAATGATAGGAGTTATGAATTTTTTTAGTCTTAGCAACTTGGCTAAAAGGCCTTATAATCCCGAATAGAGGGCGTACAATACTTGTACATCTTGGAAAGATTATTTCCGTAGCAGTACAATTTTTCTATTTTAATTGTACATCTTGCAAAATATTATTTGCCTATGATTTTTTATTTCCTAATATGGCAACATATTTTAAAAAACTAGCAATGCATGAATAATTGTTGCAACCTACTTTATTAGTTTATGATTCAATATTGAATTAGGTTGCATCCATGAGTTAAGTAGTAGACCATTACAGAAATTTATTACCCTCCTTGGGCTGGAATTTTACTTTATATTATGAAGGAAACATCTAGAAACAAAATGTCTAGTACGTCTGATGCTAACTAGAATGTTTTTGGTTTGCCAATGTTAGTCAGTTTGCAGATTTGTATCTTCGGAGGTGTTCTGTATCGTTGCTACTTTTTTGTTAGCGAGTATATGGTTGCTACTTTTTTTTTCGTGTCAAGCTGCCTTTACCCTGAACTGACCGCTCTGCCATTGCCAAGGAAGGAACGAACCGATCGCCATCAACCGCCTTCTGCGGAGGAGACGAGCAGGGAGCGGCGCTCTGACGGCGCCGGCGGTGCAGGTTAGTCCTCTCGTCCGCCCTCCTCCTCCAAGCGCAGGCCTCTCCGGCCATCCTACTGCCATGATCCGTGGGTTTCCGTCGACACCCGCGTCTCCAACCTCCGTCGTGGCGCTTCGCCGGCCGGCGGGAGCAGCTCTGGTCTGACGGATCCTGGGCGGCTCCGCCTGCACCTTATGGCCTTATTCTCTCGCGAACCCTCCAATAGCAGAAATCTTAACCCCCAGCCGAAACCCTTGTTCCTCTCCCCCATTCTGACAGAGTCGATGGATTTTGCAGGTTTCTTGCAGTCCAGGTTGCAGTTCAGCCCGATTTAAGCCTCCACTCTCCCGTACGCACGCTTACAGCAGACAGGCGCGCCTTCTAGCGGCCGGTCTCCAGCGCAACTGCGCAATCACACCCGGAAGATCATATCTGATGGAAAGCAGTAGTATATCTGACCATTCCGGAGCCTCCAGCAGTTACCAGAATGTCAACAATGCTACTGATTATTCAGTAGAATCAGATGAGATCGTTCATCCAAGAAAGTCGGGTACCGTGGAGCTTGTCAAAGAACATGGTGCCTATGAAGCTCCCGTTATTCCAAGGTATCGGCGGCAGTACGACGAAAACCTTGAACACAAGCTTATACTTTCCAAGGCGATTTGGTCCCAGTTGGAGCGGGAAGCTCGTCTAGAAAGTTTATTCTGTCGCAACGAGTTCAGGAAAGGCGTGCTGGATATTGTTAATTTCTTCAGAAATGAGCTCAACACGTGCATGGACGATGGAACACCCCCAAAGGTCCAAGTAGATCAGTTAAGCCCTTCAGTTCTAACCTGCCTCAGATCATTCGTCATTCCTTCAGTCTTAAAGCTCCTTCGATCTCTACATGCGTTGTGGAGGGGTGCTGCGAGGCTAAGCATGCCAGCAGAACTCGAAGAAGCCAAAAACAATCGAAACTTTGCTCTGATCTACCGTTTGCCGGAAGATACTGCCGATGCTGAACTGCCAGACACTGACGTGGGCCAGTGGTTGGAGGTAATTCGTGAGAGGGGATACAGCCTGTTAGGTTTGTGTGCTCACATCCAGGGAGAATTCTCCGAGCTGTTTGGAAGCTCATCGATTCATGATGCTATCATGGAGAACTTGGGACGTATGGAATTCTGGCATGCTAGCAAGCTCATTGATCTTGTCCTTGCTCCGCTGTTCAAGTATTGCCCTCCTGAGTTATTGGGGGAACGGATTTTGAAGATCTTACCGCAGCTATTTGGGTACTACTGTGAATGCATATTCTGCCGCGCATGGTTCCATCTTCTAAATAAAGGCTGGGCTGGTTATACTTACTACTTCGGTTTTCCCCAGGGATCAGAGGGAAGCGTAAAGAAGTTAGAAGATTACATACTGCTTGACTTGACTCGCAATGTCTCCAAGTTGCTTGGGGTCTTAGCATCTCTGGAACCAAACGATGCTCTTATGTGTGTGGACCTGCAACCTGCCAGCACGGTGAAAACTGCTTCGTGTGACTCCAATCGCGCATCATCAAACTCTGTTATTGCATATGCTTTACGCAATAATTGCTTTGGACTGTTACAAATGAACCTCTTAGGGTCATGGGTTGATGACGAAGCGACGTTGGATGCCGTTCCATTTTGTCATGCTTTGGTCCAAGTTGCAGCTGCTACAAATAATAGAAAAGTCAGACGGTTTATTGTAGATGATATGCTTCCAGCTACAATCAAGCGCCTCTGTGATGGTCTTCCATGCGGTGTTCAGCAGACAATCGGAATGTTAAGTTCTGAGCTGAACTCAAGCAAGAGCAAAAAGGCTAGCGAAGATCTTTTGGTCCTCTGTGAAGAGATTTATAAAGTTTATATACATAATCAGGATTTCACTTCTCAAGACCTGGACAATGAGAACGTGGGAGACCTGTTCAAAGATTGGCTTGCAAGGCAAAAGGAAGACCTGCTTGCGAAGGCATCTTGTGCAATTCCAGCGGACTTTCCTATCGATTTGTGGAACTGGGAGTTTGAAGACGAATTTCAAAGATACCTCCCTACCTACATTGACACATTCTATGAGGTTAATGCAATGGATGATTTTCAAAAGTACAATTCTTCATGCCGTTTAACCCTTATTGAGAAACTTAGTCCTGAATTTAGACTGAGATATGACATTAACGGCCATCTGGATTGCCATATGTCGATGATAGAAAAAATGGTGCAACGAAAACGTCTAGGAGAATATCCCAAGAGACGTTCTCATCAAATGGATAGATGGCTTCGTAAACTCATTACCACGGAACCTTACCTTAAGAAAGGGGATCGCAATAGCGCCGTGGCTTTACTGATGGAGGACTTAGCGATAGATGATAAGCTTTCTCATCTGAAAGTGCTAGATGCAGTCGATATGTTTTACAATACAATACTATTCTGTTTGGAACCTCAGTTTCATCCTCTAATACGGGAAGGTCATAAGGACTTCCTTACGAAGATAGCTCATCAGTTAATTTTTGCAGATGAGTTAAACTGTTACGAGCCCCTCGAACCAGACTCAAAAGATTTTCCTGGCCATTTGCAGCCTCATTTAAGTTCATACATCTACAGAATGAAGATAGAATCTAAGTATTTTGAGGCAAGAGAACAAGTCCGTTTGCATCAGGGTTTCGACGAATATTTGGCAGCAGGCGAATTGGATGATTATATCTATATGTTTAATTCTTCAAAGGATAAGTCTGTTCAGGAATTTTCTGACAATCACCTTGCAAGCGGTCAGTTTGGGAATCTGGATTCTAAGCTCATTAGATTGTCTCTGCAGGAACGAGCTCAGATTGTGGATATGCAACGCCAAATTAATACTTATTCCGAAAATTTGAGAAATATCCTAGCGAACGATGTGCTGAAAGATTGCCTTGAAAATTTGATGAATGAGCTAGAGGAGGAAGGCTTTTTCGATGTTGTCAACGATTCTATTGACTGGGGGAACACAGGTTTTGTATCACTTATAGAAAAATTTAAAGAGCTTGTTTTCAAAGGACACTCCTGTCCCCAGTATGTCGCTGTTCAAGGAATCATGGAGTATTGGCGAATCTCAAAAAGAAGTGACATAGCTGCACAAGTTGATTTCGAAAAGGCTGTTGAAGTAGGATGCAACAGATGGAAGCAAAATATTGCAGAGCTTTGGATGGATACAAGATACTATCAGGAATCATGTCATGAATTTGTAAGAAATCCAATAAAAAAGATCCTTCCCAGAAAGGACAAGCCCCAACTTTGACAAGACACCAACAATGGTTGGATGAGGACTAAGTGCAATCTGTGGTCAGGGGAACGATAAATTGATCTGCTATCATCCAGACCATTCCGTACTCTTTGGTTTTACAGATGTTTACTTCATATTTGTTATATTGTTTATTTGACCCAAGAGGTTTTATTTTGTGGATATAAGTCCAATTGGAGCATTGTTAAACGTAGGCTTGGCTCTAAATTTCTTTTCTAATTGTTGATCAACATTTGGACCTTGAAAATTTCGTCCATTTTAACATGTCAAAACAATTTATAAGAAGACATCAACCGCCAACTGCCAGCGGCAAATACCAGTTAATGTGGAAGCATCCGACAGTCAATTCTACTGAGTACTATATGCTGGCAATCTGCAGTCGCCTGATAGTTAATTACTGCATGAGTGCTGCGTACTAAGCTGCAATCCAGGTGAAGAGCAGGAAAACAAGGTATCCTTTGCTTGTGCCGTGTCCCGTCTATATTTTGGACAAATTTATGAGACCTCTATATTGCCTAGGGAATTACTAGGCCAAATCTAGTGCAGAGAGTTGCATTTGGTCCTTGAGATCTTCTTTGGGCGCAGAGTTCACGCTAAAGTCCAGGTTGGATTGAGGGAAGCTCAGTAACCCAGCCCATAAGACCTTCATGTTGGTGATTTGTCTCCTATGATCAGTATCTACAGACTTGTAGCGCTTTGCAGTTTGCTGTTGATGGCACACGAATTTATGACACTATTATCCAGTAACTCCATGAGAAGCTGTGCATATTCAGCAACTATATGAGCCAATCGAATGAGAGCAAAAAACTAAGGCTATGGAAATCTTTCTTCTCTAGTTTTTGATTTGTTGTAGTATGTAGCCTGTATGACTAATTCTTTGGTTTGTTGTACGTAGAGCTGCCTCGACTCAATCTCGGTGCATTTGGATGCTTCTCCTGCATTAATTTAATTGAGCATTTGCATTAGTCTCCCGTTTTTTATTTACCTCACATTTTCTAGGTTTAGTTAAAGTCAAATTTTGTAAAATTTGATCAAAAATATAGATAAAACTATCAACATTCACAATACCAAATACACATAATATGAAAATATAGTCTATAAAGATTCTAATACTATAGGTATTATATTGTATACATGTTTTAAAAAAATTCTAAATATTTGACCAAACATTACAGTGTTTAACTAAACCCAGAACGCCAGAGAGGGAGTAGTTGATTTTGAACAAACTGGAGGCATAGCTACGTAACATTGAATTTTCTACAATTGTGTTGCTTTTAATAATGTTGGCAATCAAAGTAATGTTCACAAAAGATTTGTACAAAACGATAACTTTAATAAAAATCAAAACCTCTTATGACTGCTATTTTCTAATCATGCAATAAAGTATAACGTACCATGATTGTACCAAATACAAGTTGCAAGGCACAATTTTTAAGAGAAAAAATAAGCTTTAGCTAAGCGAGAACATCTGATAAATCTTGTTGTAATTAAACCGTTCCCTATAAATTTCTGGCGTTCCAAACAGACTGTAAGCTGAAACACATGGAGAGAATCTTGTTGGAATTAAACCGTTCCCTACAAATTTCTGGCGTTCCAAACAGACTGTAAGCTGAAACACATGGAGAAACAATAGGCCTAACATTCACTCAATTGTATGATGCAATCAGGAAGTTTAGTTCCGATGGCTCACAGTCAAAACAAGCCCAAAGTGGTCACTGGGCAAGACAGATAGCTCCATCTTATGGAACTCCTTGCCAACAATCTTGTCCTTGTGATACAGGGCACCTTGTATCACCTCATGCCCGATCATCTCGATGTCCTTGATCTTAAAATCAACCAACTTGCACACGAACCGGTCCAACCGCCTCTGCTGGTTACGGTTGCCAGACAGCATGGCATTGGCTTCTGTGTCATAGGTCCAGCCATTTTCACCAGGCTTGAGCTCAACCCAGGCATCAACCCAGCCGTCCGGTAGAGGGAAGGGCCCGTCTCCCTTGTCGTCCCAGTTCATGTCACCGCAGAAGATAGTGTTGCTGTAGGCTCCCAGAATACTCAGAGCTTCGTTTGCCTGCATTACTCGCTCCCTTCTGTGCGTCTGATCCCACCGAGGAGGTGCAGGGCAGGGGCTTTCTAGGTGGCTTGTGGCCAACATCAGGATCTTCTGTCCGAGGCAAACATCTACTTTGCATAGCTCCCTTCCCATTGTTGAGTTAGAAAATGGGAGGCCACCATAGAACTTCGCAGGGAATTTACTCAGCTGCATTTGTTGGCAAGTGAATTGTATTAGTAAAAGTAGGTGAACTGAAGAAGAAAAGATTTTACTGTCATAAACAGGAAGGATATAAACAGAAAGCTATGGGAGAATTGCGATCAAACACTTCGAAATTCTATCACGACATATGCAAGTGTTTCAATTGTCCTTTGATAAAAATGATACAGATATTTTCGTCAAGTTGCTATTAGGGAAGTTTTCTTGCACATTTTGTGCTGGTAATATGCAAATCAATGTATATATTATAAAGTTTAGCATAGGGATTACCTGCACGCAGTAATAATGTCTCCGCATGGCCTCCTCAGAAGACAATGAGCACTTGTATTCTTGCCACCAATTAGAGCTTTGCAGAAGTTGATATATGTATGGTGTAACCTCCTGCAGTTCTATATATGAGGCACATTGAGACGGAGAAAACAAGACAATGCAAAGCTAGAATTCTGGACCTGGAAGCATATAAGGTCTGGGCTGTGGTATTGAATAAGACCTCCAATAGCATCCATCCTTCTACGTACTGCTATATCCTCCCGGAACCAGACATTGTATGTCATGATTTTGAAGGTCTTCTTACCTAAATAAGTTTCCTATATGAATTGAGTTTATACAAAGACAGTAGCATAAAAAGGCATCTTGAAAGATTATAATAACTTCCAGAATAGGTAGCTGAGAATTTTACTATCACAAAGGGGCGGTAAACATTTGTTTTGTAGACCAGTCTACTCTTTATAAGAAATAAGTAAACAAATTAAATGGTACTTCCTCTATTGTGGAACGGAGGGAGTAAACCAAATACCGTAACATATCTAAGGAACCGTCTCTCGAATGTGTATTAGCATTTATCTGTATAACTGTCATGGGTAATAGGATGAGCCCAAGATATCATATTTTAATCAATCAATAAACACAGCAGCATAAATACAAAAGCATCAGTTGTGATCAATGAGCACTAGTCCAACCGCTTCTACTGGTTACAGCTTAAAGCAAAAACTAAAGATAGATTCATTGCGAATACTGTTGCCTAAACAGGAACACATAAAACTGTCCCGAATTGCAAGGGGCAGAAAATACGCTTCTCAGTTACAATCAGTCGCTACATCATTTAGAGGTAGACTAGAGGTGACAACTGAACTAACTCCATTAAGACAGCAACAGGCTAATTGAAAGATGCACCCCAGAACACATGCTCCCAGGTGAAAAAAAAGAGATGTTACATGGAAAAAAAAATCTGACAACTTACAACATGTTCATGCTAGTCTTTTAGGTATCCGTAAACTTTACTGAGAAAGGTATCAGCGTGCCTATGTTTAAAAAACAAAGTTTAGATCTTTAAAAGTTCTTTTTACTTTTTATAGTACTGATTTATCATTTCTTTTCCCTTGGGTGCAAAAATGTATATCTTTTTCCAGGAGAATTGACCACCATATAAAAGATTTGAACATGTACATGTGTAAAGAAATTCGGAATCTTTTGACACGTTTAAGTATTTTAAACGAATTTTGTTCAACCCAGGAGCATAGGAGCCATTTCACCAAGTCCTAGTAATTCAAATAGTATATGTATTTATCATATGAAAGGACATGTGGATGATAAAGACATGCGCAATGAAAGGCTGTTGTAACTTAAACACGAAGAGGGTTGGAGCTGGAAGGAAGGGAAAATGCTGGAACAAGGCCATTTTAGTGCAAGATAAATGAAAGAACCCATCAGATGGAAATTACTTGTAATTTGTAGTTTTCTAAAATGGGAACGCATCTACAGCCTAGTCGAGGCAAGCTAGCCACCCAAGACAGGCTAGGCCACCACATATGTGAACAGCGGTAACTTTTATCAAGAACACCTCAGAATTGGAAACCATTGTAACACATTTACAAAATTGTCATACCACAAACAAGAATGAGCTATATTGTTCAGGCTGCATCCATTTTACATATCAGTTTTGAATACAGCAATCTAATGTTTTTGGTGCTTTGAGTCGATGTACTCAGCAAATGGTAATTGCAGCTAACTTTTGGGATTATAGTGCTGCATCCCTTTACTTATTTGTTCGCTATATACTGCAATATCTGCCCATCCATAAGTTTTACTTATCGTCGCATTATTTACTCCCAGTTACTCCCAAATCGATTTTATCACAATGCGTGTGTTCTGTGTTTTGTGTTTTCTGGAGCGAGAGGGGAAGGTTTGGATGAGCGGGACGTGGACGGCTCAGATTGTGCGGCGTCGGCGAGGTATCGGAATCATCCGCTAGAGGCTCTTTGTTTAGATCGAAGAGGCGTTTGCATGCGTCAAGACTTTAATTTGATTTAAAAGCAAACAGCAGTGATTGTTTGATTGCAGTGATAATGCGTGGATCGAGGAGACGCTGCATATGCCTTCACTTCCCGCCGCACAAAAAGTTCATTCCTTTTTTTGAACAACAAAAAGTTCATTTCTTTAAAAATGGAGCAACTCTTCATCTTTAGGCCCTGCTTGGTTCTATGGAATTTACGCAAAGCTTGTGGATATTTTCATGGACCTCACGAGGCCACGCAGAAAATACAACGGGGATCGGAAAATACGATCGGAGGCGGAAAACAAAACAGCGTTCCAAGCAGGGCCTAAGCGGTAATATACGACAAAAAAACCAGATCATTAATTTACTACCTTCATCTAAAAAAATGTCTTAACTTTATCTATATTCGCATATATCTAACTTTAAAATGCATTAAGATACATGCTAACCTGGAAGGTGGGTGTATAATTTCCATCTTAACTTCCCAAAAGCCTCCCAACTCAGGCGATAGGGATGATGGGTGCATGACAAAGTTGCTGCTAGGTATTACGGTCTCGGCATTATTGTCGACCACGTATAAACTCTTTGGATATGGTTGCAATGAAGCCCTTACAATATAAGTAAAAACGGGTAAGTACAAGCCTTATCAAAATATTTTCATGATAATGAAAAAGGTAATTTAGTTTTGGACACATAACTTATGTGCACATGTGCCACCACCCATTGGCGGTGGACTAATGTTGACCTAAATTTTCGCTTTTAGGGTTGGAGGTAAATTTACAATGGTATTAGACCAAAGGATGATTTTTGGATTTGTACTTGCGAGGCCATGATTTTTTTTTTGGCGGGGGAGCCCATAAAATATTGGCACATTGATATAAATAATTGGAAAATACTACACAAGAGTGTCAAGAGTAAGCATTAATGTTACGAAATTGGATATTTTTTTTATAACTGCCCAAGCGATTCTCCTACTCCATGATCGAGGAGACGCTGCATATAAGTATGGATTGGGCGAATGGGAAGTGTGACCTAGCGTACATGCGGCCCACCGCCGTCCATAGTTCATTGACCATCCATCGCATTGAGCTATTTGAGATGACAATGCATGCCTCACGATGATTAAAATATCAGCGTAAAAAACCTAGACCGAATTCGAAAAAGCAAAAAATCTGGTATTTGTTCACTAGCTAGCTAGGTCTTAGGAACCGGAAACTTTCGTAGGTCCATTTAGTCATCGCTTGAAATAGACCAAGCGTCTAATTCCCTACACCCCACAACCCTAAGCACTCGGTTGGTTGCATCAGCGCCGCCTCCCACGGAGCTAGAGCTATAGAAAATATTGAATCCCTAACATTTTGTTTCGTGTTTATTATGGTGACCCTCATGGGGTAGTCTAACCTAAAGTTGATACAATATATCATAACATTCCTCCTCAGTCGTAGCGGGAGTGAAGCGGACGACTGCGACTGGATTTGAAGTCTCGCGCTTCCGTTATTTTGTGCCACCTAGGGTGATGTCTACGTCCCGTTCTTGGGACTATACTTGTGAAACCCTAATTTTTATTGTTTTTCAGCTTGAGGTACAAGAGGGAGATCATTTTGTCACCTCAAAATTCCGATCTTAAAAAAGTCATTTAGGCCCTAAAGTGGGGCCCACAATTATGGAATAACAAAAAGTGATCGGAAGTCCCTCTAAATTGATAGAGTCCTTGGTGTTTTTCCTACTACTGAGTGGCTAGCCAAGCCTGACACATAGTGGACCGTGACGGGTCGTGTCGAGGTAGACTAATTCTAGGTGGTAGCTAGATCCAACGCTTATCCCTCATTTCCACGCTCCCTCCCGCATGCACTGCTAGGCTGCTAGCTATCGACAAGTCGATGACGGAGCGGGAAGTAGCCTAGGTTTGGATGATTCATCGCGGATGCGCTGTGTCAAAGTAGCTAGTACTCCGTATGTTTTAAAATGATTGTGTCAAGTTTATCTAGATTTGCATATATCTATACAGTAAAATACATCTAAATACATGCCCGCTTAAACAAAGTTGATAATATTATTTTATAACGGAGGGAGTATTAACGAGGAAGACACAGATCGTAAGCATGCATCGGAATCGTATGCATGCATGGCCGGGCTTGCCCACGTGCATGATGTGTGCATGCTGGGTATGGAAATTTCCTAGCTGCTGAATTAGAGATGGGAAGAATGGCAAGCCAAGCTAAGTTTGGTTGATCGATATATAAGAATAAAAATATTGTTTGGTGGTCGCTTCTCCGTTCCTATAAAGAAAAATAACATATATCTTGAATCATTCCGATCGACGTATATCGGAAGACACGTGTGAAAAGAACCGGTATGTTTGTACAAACGTACCATTAAGTCTCCAATCTAGCGATTAGTTCCCGTTCTACATCAAGCTGGAGCGCGAGAAAGAAAAAACGCACTAGGAGGAGACATCGCCGCGTCATCACTCACCGCCAGCCGTGGGGAGCACGACGTTGGCGACGACATTGACCGTTGACACGAGGGCCACAACGTTAGTGGGGACATTGATCATGTCCAACGATGAGGAGCATAATGGGCAAATGAGTGTGATCTCATCGCGAGCATACCACTCCTTCCAGCGCCATTGCCTGCTGCTCCATCACAATAGGCTGACTCGTTGGGATGGTATATTTATCGTTCTCAAACCAATACATATCGATCCATATATTCGAACGATCTGAGAGCAACTCTACAACCTGCAAATTCACAGATGTAGGGGCCTGTAAACGCGTTTTGTGGACCAAAAATGCGTCGCGCGGGACAGAGATAGCAGAAACAAAAAAAGCATATCTTTTTAATGGACCCATGAAAAATTCATTTTTTATATGTTTTCCTTTCTCCCCCATCTTCTTTCCTGGACGCCCGACCACCTCCATGCGGTAGGCCTCTGCCCGACCGCCTCTAGGGCCGCCCGCGCTCGCCTCGCAGCCCTGTAGTGCGTCGTATACAAGCTTTCGTGGAGATCTTGCGATTTTGTCTCAAATTGATTCCAGTTTGTCCCGAAATACCCTAAAACGAGCATCTCTATAAAAAAAAGCGGATGAAATTGTGTTCTAATTGATAGTTGGCGAGAGTTCGACGAACTTCAGCGATAGTTTGGTGACTTTTCCTCGCTCTAACGCCTCGCAACTTGCATTCGTCTGTGAAACGTATGTATTAGTAACCAAAGTAAATAACCGGACCAATCTATTAGTAACCAAAGTAAATATAACCACGACACCAACATTGATGCACACATCTGATGGATGGGACTTCTTTGATTGCAGGGATCGACCAGTCGGGCAGCGACACGCTACCTCACGCACTCTACGACAAATTCAGGATCGATTACTTCGACCAGTACCTCCACGAGCTGAAGCGCGCCACCGACGATGGTGCCAGGGTCGCCGGGTACTTCGCCTGGTCGCTGCTCGACAACTTCGAGTGGCGGATGGGGTTCACCTCCAAGTTCGGACTCGTCTATGTCGACCGCAAGACCTTCACCCGTTACCCCAAGGACTCCACAAAGTGGTTCCGGAAGGTGATCAAGAACGAAGAATGAATCGAGCCGAACCGTTCATCCTAGGTAGCGGATGGTTTTGCTTGCGTGCCGTCTCTTGCGGTTAGGGATTTGGTTGGAGGAATAATGTCTCGTAGTTCAGAGCTTCAGGTCAAAGACAGTTACTTTTATTTTCTGTTATATAGATTGCTGGAACTCGCAAGTGGGGTTGAATTCTGGATGTATTTAAACGCTTTAACTAGTGATATGGATACCAGAGGCATATTCAGAAATTTGGCTTGCGTATACATCTTCAGTAGTTTGTTTTTGTACAGTAAATTTAGAAGAAAAAACTACATATAATAATTCTACCTTTGAAGTGTAAAGATAATACATTTGGGCCTTCATACAAATCAATTTGGACTTCGGCATAGTAGACCATACAAGTTTGCCCATTATTTCTCTTACTTCCGGTTTTGTAGTTCATTTTGAATGAAAACAATTTATGAACTTAAACTCATCAATCATTTGAAAGAATCGATCTAAAATCTAATGCAAACTTGTGCATATACAAAATGAGATACTTTTGTCTACATAAGCATTCAAATTTCCAAATTACTTTTAAGCACAATCAGATTGATAAAGCAGAATGTATTTGTAGAAGCCATACATAATTTGAATTTCCATTTATTTAATATATTTATGTAATTATTAACTTGAGGTGTCTTCTATTCTCTACTTAATCTTAAATATCACTGAGATGATAAATATCGGTGTTGTCTCTTCTCCTATAAAAAGCAATTGAACTACATCCGAAAATATAAATTTTATAAATCAAAATAGTATACACCATTACCTAACACAACATTATCAAAGATAGTTATTTCAAACAATATAAAATACACATATTTGGGTTTATACATTGTGTAAAAAAAATTGTAAGTAAACACTATTTTCTACATCTTGCAAAAACCAAAATCCCTAACAGTACTATTTTTTCATTTTAATTTACATCTTGCCGAACTAGATCAAAGAAAACTTCAGACGCCCACGGACAAAAGGGAACGGTAGAGGAAAGCAGCATACCTGTCTCACCGGCGGCGGCCGCACTTTCACGCCTGAGTGTCTCCATCGGATCGGCGACGAGGTTGGAGTCACCACGCCACGCCCTGCGCCCGAAGTCCCTAAGTCCTAAGTCGCACGCGCACCCCGCACGCGGTTGGTGATGATGAACTCATATATATAGAGGGCATGAGATTGAAGGAGAGAGGTTAAAGGAGAGGATGAGATGATTGTCATGATGATGAGTGGACCAGATGAATTGAGCCATGGATCACTGACTTAGATTTGGGTCTTTCTCGGGGATACAAAGAGCCTAGGCGTGAATGACTGCATTAATCCTTGCATGCGAGCAGAACAGTCGTGTCATTCTAAACTAGCCATTAATCATTGGCGTGGAAAACTAGGCTTTAATAGCATACAACCTCACAGGTTTTTTTTCCCTCACAGCCGTGTAGCTACTATCCAGAACACGTACCTGTGTATAGAGATGATGAAATCCCTCGCAAACTTGCTAGCCAAACATGTCTATGGCATACCCTCTTCAACGATGGACTCAACCAGGTACCGTCTCTGTAGGGTGGCACCTCCGACCTGCGGCCGTGTCGACAGCAAACCACACTGGTCTCGCTAGCACCTCACGCAACTTACCAAAGTCTAGCTACCTTCACCACGACTCCACCGATGCTATTGGGAAAAACAAAATCTACGTTTGAGTTTTTCACATGAACCAATTTCTGGTTTTTTTCTTTAGCTTGTTATAAATATACTTGCAAATCAGCTTTAAGATTTTCCGTTGTTGTTTTGCTGAACTAGATTGCCAGTTCGAAATAAAGTAGAACTTTGTTGAGTGAGATTGCCTGTTTTAAAAAAGAGGATACATAAAAAATCACATATACACAACCTTGAACTAGTTTCCCCAATGAATTGCAAATCTAGCTCAAAAAACAAGCAACAGTACAGCAAACCAAACCAGGGAGATATAACAATGTGGTTGAGCTAGTTAACAGATAATTACCTTTTTCGTTATAAACTTACAAAATTTTTGGGTATTTACATCACACAGCATCTATTAGAGATTTCAATTCAATCTCAGGTTCAAACAAATAGAAATGTAAGTTACACTATTTGGTGGCATCTCTAGCTACCATGCTCAGTCGATGCATGAAGGTCAGCTCGCTACAGCATGAACCAAATAATTAGAAGGACGAATGCATCTCCGGACTGTCTTCCATCCTTGCCAGCCACCACCAGCTACACCTATCTTCTCCCTTGCTGGTAATAACCTGCGATTGAATTTTTGGCACAACCTGTGCTATTTTTTGGACAATTACATCACAACATACAAGATATCATAAGTTTAAATAAAGATAAATGCAAGTTAAAAATCAAGCTCAATCACAAAAAGAGAAGCGGCCAGACTTTGAGCATGAACCTACACAACACGCAGCTAGCAAACAACCTAAACCTTTCAAGACACCACAGTGCTACATCAGCTCAAGTAACGAAAAGAAAGGGTAAGTCTAGCCAACTGCCATGACTCCCTCCAAGCCGCTTCTCTCCTTTTCTACATCAGGGGGCCCCCATCTAGCCCTCCCTCCGCAAGCAAGCAGTCCGACGACTAGTTCTCCGTGCACAATTTCTCCGGCGCCGCTCCCCAGCCAGCGACCACAAACCGACTGAATAAGAAGCATGGGCGGGCTCATCCTCTATCCATCACCTGCGCAACGACAACATACCAAGTGAGAAAGTGGTTCAGCTCCACTACATAAGTACGAGCACACACAGGCTTCAAGATGTGCTAAGCTACAGGCACGGTCATCAAGTGACATGTACTACAGGTGCAACCAAGTGGTGAGTCAAATACAAATTTAAATCAATTAGTGGTAGGGCATCCGTGTTCAAATAGTGCTATTTTCTGATGTTTAACCCACCAGGAGCAGCAGGATAGCCACCCCATCGACATGATCAATCTGCAAATTCTCAGAGACTCATTGAAAAATGGAATTGCTACAAGATCTATCTGCTTGACATGTCTAAGCTCTAGAGTGCAATAACCGGCACAACACAATATATGAAATCAAATGCAGCAATCGGCTCGAGCGTGACCAAGGAGGTACCTTTGGATGCCGATGTCGACAAGCTCCTGAATGGCAGCGTCGACTTCGACCCGGTGGACCTTGGGGGCGAGCAGCTTGACATTCCCTACATATAGAAAAGACACTTCAAATTAAGAACAGATAACTAACAGTTTAGAACTGACTTCGTCATATACAAGCATAGCTGGTTCTGAACATTAAAAAAGCTCGAATATCAGAAATGGTCCGAACTGCATTTCCTTTTCAAAAAGCTATAGATAACTAGCTTTGTAATTCATGATATCACTAGTATGCCCAGGAGTGAACATACACCCCAGACCCAAACATAAGCCATGATTATTAGACACGGACATGAAATAGATTCCGTGAAGCAAGAATATCTACTAGCATACAGAATTAATAAGGTATAAGATAAAATGTAGTACTAATTTGTTATTATGCATTCTATCATCAGTCAGACCAGAAGGATGTCTATAGGATTTGATCAACGTTACCAATCCATAACATCCATAAGAAAAAGGTTAACAACAAATAACTTGATGAATTATATCGAGTACTAGTATCTCTCCTGAACAAGACAAGAGATCAACTTCTTCTCACTAGTTAAAAAACCTAGAAACCTACTAGTCATCATCACCACAAATACAGATAGGGGCTAGATAACAGCCAACAGATAGGGCACGTAGAGGAGATCAATGGATACCAGACTCACCAGAGGTTCATTGTAGCCAAGGCCAAAGACATCACCCACCAGTTGCTTGCGGCGCGCCGCCATCACACCCAAGGCCCTGGTCGTCATAATGCCTAGTTTAATCCCAAACCATCAAGTTCAGTTCAACTCCAACAAGTGCAACCACCAACAAGATGGAAAATACCCAAACCAGCTATTCAGTAACAACTCAAACTTCAGGTTAGGCCCATATTAAATCAAAATCTAACGAGTAGGTCAACCTCTTGCACGACTTGGATGCGCCTCACCCAACCTTCAGATCTAGCGTGTGGAGTTCCAGCACGGCAGTGTCCACGGCCTTTCCATACAAAGCATCATACGCATTAGATGCTAGCTCTCATGTCGATCCAGGACCTAAATACTAATCTAGACTAAAGCTTCTGAGCTTCACCAAAAAATTGAGCATTCAGCCATTTATCCTCTCTATTCACCATTGATCTGAACCTGCAAGGAATTAAGAAAACAACAAGATTAAACTATGATGGTACATCCATGAGTTACCATATAGCAGCCAAATCAAGAAATAACTATGCTAGTACAGATGAATATACTAGGACCAAATTGTTCAAACAATTTACCCATGTAAGACAGAAAAAGTGTCTACCTCATGCCACTAAGTACAAGCAAATGGAAAACGGCAACTTTTTATTTCACGAGATAGCCAAGGTCATAAAATCTAGCACCAGAGTGTGTACACTACAATGACACCTAACACCATATTTGGGGTATTCCAGGAAGACTAGTGCTACTATTTGCATGGGTATAAAATCTAGCAAAGTGGTTGGTGCTTGTAATTGAACAACAAATGGGTGAAATTTTTTATTTCTCATCTATGCACATACAACCTAGCAAAGAGATATAATAGAGGTGCTCCAAGATGCATGTACAATGGGTATTTGAGCCCACACAAAAGTAACATGATTAATGAAACGAATAATTCACACGGTGCTTACATAAACAAGAAACAATCAGGGTCAACAAAATGTTCTCTAATAATTCCCAGGAAATATACAACATGTCATTCAATTGGGAAACTACTACAAGATGGTAGGACGCCAAAGCTTCATCATCTAGAAAGTAAAAGAATTACCAATGATAAATGAGAAATTAAGTAAGAAGGGTGGACTGGACATCATTATCGTTGTCATAACGGTCGGCATGATCAACTCATCATCGATGAAATTATCATCATATAAAATTCTAACAATTTCTTGATCATTATGTTCCATGAGAATAAAATGTTAGGAGGTCCAACTTGCCCAAGGCTATGTTGCTATTATGGAGAAAAATGAACTCATTTATCATGGCATGACTAAGAGATAGGCATAAGAAAACAACTTTTCAAAATAAGATACTCTCCATGTATAATTCGCTTGAGAATAAAATGTTTGAACATTCAGTTTAATTCGTCCAACGTTGTGTCACTGTAATGGAGCAAAACTGAACTCAATATCTTGGCATGAGCATAAATAGCCAAGTTTAACAATGTTCCAATTTTGTATCACCAGGGCAACATATTAAACACACTTAGCATCCATAAGTATCAGAACAGATCAAGAAGAATAGTTTGAGATCCTAAGCAGAAACAAAAAGATAACACAAATGTGCCTTACACCCAAATCCTTGCTTGCAAAACTGAGACAGCAGAGTCTTTATGGACCAACATAACAAACAAATTGCCGAAACACAACTGATTCCATAATAAGCACACACATTTAAACATACAAATACAATCAACTTAATCGTGATCGACCAGTAGAATCATCACTCCAAGCCAATAGAATCTAAATTATCCAAAAACACTTTGAAACCAAGATTATGAGCATCTAAAACAGCTATAAAGCAGAAATTCACAAATTCTTTACTACAACATACAAGCACCTACAACTAATTATCATGTAGATAGGAAGCAATGGTGGTTACCTCTCATCCATCCCAGTGATGGTAGCAGGAAGCTGCTAGATCTCCCTCTCCCCTTCATTATAGCTAAATTCCCTTATTAAAACTGCTAGCCAAACCAGGGAGAGCTCCTATAAGGAAAGTAAACTGACATATGGTTATGATCAGGTGACCATGTGAGCTACAGAACCAAGAGGTCAGAGCAAACATCAAAATAAGAAACAAGAGCTTCATTCTTAGCAATCTGATCTTGCCGAATAAATATGCATATTGTGCAATGGAACCCTTATGAGAACGGTTTGATAGGTGAAGCCTTGCTAATTCTAAAAAGGCTGCATAGCTCGATGTTTGCCTAGACAAATAATTAAATAACACAACACCGTCATGATCCATTAGCTCGCGATTATGAATAGTAAATTGCAGATCTCGCCGTTACTACTTCATATTAGTAGAGCTAGTGAAAAAGGTACTCAACTTTTCAGATACGAGCTTGGTGCTGAACATGAAAACGATTCCAAAATTTGACAACATACTAGCTACATCATTACAAGCAAGATCTAGAGAACAACTGTGAAATTTCAAATCTGCATTGCGAAAAGAAGAACCGAATATCCAGAAAATGGTGGTACTTTGTCAAGTTCATCAATTCACATATTTATCTACACTAATCAGGACTAGTTCGACGGGAAGAAATTAACATAAACAGTATGCTAGCTGGCAAATTACACAAATTTTAATGTAGAGTTCCGGCTAGTATATCTAGTAAGGCTGTTATGTCCGACACTAAACATGGAAAAACCCCAACTTGTGGTCTAAATGGATTATGGTGCAGTGCACAACAATAAAAACAGAAAAACAAGGAGTGCATCATGTGCGAACAGCTTAGGGTGCACAACAACACAATTTATATAACAGGTTCTGACATGATCCAGACGATCACATTGTACCATCAGATCTGGACTAAGGAAAAACACTAGTAGATTATCTCATGACGTTCACAAGGACCAGAAATGCCAAAAGATATGATTTTACTCGTAGCAATATTCTGTTCTTATCAGCTCATTCTTCAGCCTAAACCAATTAAGGAAATCTGACCAAATAAGCAACCACTCGATAGCAACGTCGCCTACTCCTAATCAAACTATAGGGACTAAATAAACACACTAATGCATTTATGGCACATGGTATTGTTGTGTGTGCATAGTAAAGCTACACAAGCATGCCATGATGCATTGGATTCCCCCAAAAAACAGTCCTATCAATGAATTCTTTCATCTAATGCACTGAAGATCTAACCTGCTATGAATCTAATAAATATGCATTGAACCAATGGCAAGCTCCCCCATACCTTGCATATACAACAGAACAAGTGCATCAGTGGCAATCATATATATCAAATCCAATAGTAACATATTTACCTTCTCATTAATAACAGGGCACTACTACCAAACTAGCACAATAGTATGTCTATATAGACATTGCACATTTACTAGCTGGCAAATTACACAAATTTTAATATAGTGTTTCGGCTAGTATATCCAGTAAGGCTTTTATACCAAACATTAAATGGATAAATGGTGGTGTGCACAACAATACAAACAGAAAAACAAGGAGTACATGCATCGTGGTTGAACACCTTAGCATGCACGGCAGAACACAATATATATAACAGGTTGGCATATGATCCATACGAGCACATTGTACCATCATATCTGGACTGAGAAAGTACACTAGTAGATTATCTCATCACGTTCACCAAGACTAAAAACGCCTACAGATATGACTTTACTCATAGCAATATTCTGTTCTTAGCAGGTTATTCTTCAGTCTAAACTAAATAGGAAATCTAACCAAATAAGCAACCAATCCATAACAATGTAAAAAAAACCTAATCAAACCAGTGCGACTAACAAATAATCAGTATGCCATTTGGCAAATTGCACAAATTTTAGTATAGTATTCCTGTTAGTATATCCGGTAAGGCTGTTATACCAATTGCTAAGCTCCCCCATTCCCTACATATACAACAGAGCAAGTGCATCAATGGCAATCATTTGGAAAATACTATTTACGAGATATCAAATGCAATAGTAACATATTTGCATTCTCATTAATAACAGGGCACTACTACCCCAATTAGCACAATTGTCCGTCTTTGTAGAGAATATCCCGATAATGGGCGCAGATCCCAAGACACATAACATAAGGGAGTGGAAACACTCAACCATACAACTACACATTGCTTTCCAAATAATAATGTGAACTTGCATGAATTTTTATAAAAGCATGCATCTTGCCAAAGAAGCAAAGTTGCTCTTAGTTTCCTTATGTAAGGAGGATATCAGATCCTACATAGACTCATACAACAGTACAAGTATAATGAGCAAAAAATACCATATTTCCACAGTTTTTGCAACAGGCCATGCAGGGCATAATAACAGGTAGTAGGTTTTCACCTTCACTTTGCTGGAGAGGGTTAAATCTGTTGTGATATGGACTGGCAGGAATCAATGAAATGGCGCTGCTCTTGACGGAGTCCATCTAGTCGATCTGAAGCATGGCAATTGCATCACAAATGGCAGCAGCATGTTTTTTATATTAATGATGCAGATGCTGCATAAAGACATAAGGAAATTCTACAAGTCAGCTAGTGTTGCTAGCCACATGGGAGCACATGCAGTAACACAAGAAAGAAACGTTTTTTATGCGGTAGCTAATTTGCAACCATGGGAAAATAGACTACAGCAAGGTTATTATGTTGCAGCTACCAAATTAAACCCAATCTAGTAACTTAAGATGTGTTTGAGTTATAACTCTAACAAGCTTAGCTCTAAAACCATGAAGTTAGGAGGATACTTTAAAGCAACAAGTGTTTTGAGATTACATGCAACATCAAAACAGTATCTCAAGAGGTAAACTAACTTATGGTTATGACCAGGTGAGCTACAGAAACATCAAAATAAGCAAGAAGAGCTTCTTTCTATGCAATCTGACTGTACCAACAGACAAGTGAAGCCTTGCTAAAACTAAAAAGGTTGCAGCTACTTCCCTTCACTCGATTTTTGCCTAGACAAATTAAATCACACAACATGGTAATGATCCATTAGCCCGCGATTATGATTAATAAATTCTAGATCTGGGCAGTTAATACTTGATATCAGTAGAGCTACTGAAAAAGGTACCCCCTCTGACCAATATTACCTTTCACAAATATGGATGTATCTAGCACTAAAATGTGTCTAGATACATCCATACTAGCGATACGTAATATGGGTCGGAAAGAGTACACAACTTTTCAGATACGATCTTGGTGCCAACGATGAAAACGATTCCAAAATTTGACAACATACTAGCTACATGATTACAAGCTAGAAAATCTAGAGAACAAAACAATTGCAAAACTTTGAATCTGCATTACCAAAAGAAGAATTGAATATCCTGAAAATAATGGCACTGTATCAAGTTCATCTAGTCACATATTTTTATCTATACTAATCAGGATTAATTCTACATGAAGAAATTACCATAAACATTATGCTAGCTGGCAAATTACACAAATTTTAATATAGTGTTCCGGCTAGTATCTCCAGTGAGCCCTTTTATACCAGACACTAAACATCTAGCTTATGCTCTAAATGGTGCACATCAATAAAATCAGAAAAACGAGGAGTGCATCGTTGTTGAACACCTTAGCATGCACAACAAAACACAATATATATAAC